>VZTE01006373.1:0-77686 GCA_013397775.1 Eulacestoma nigropectus | reverse complement strand
GGGCGTTGTCGGTGGCTTTTTTCCCGTAATCTCATCATAAGTTCAAGAAAATAAGAAATTGCCTCTCTTCCGAGAGATCGATCTCCTCGCACAGAGCATGATGCTTCTCTGTGGTTGCATCTGTAGGAATTAGCATGAGATGAGAAAGACTTTCCTTTTTCCAACAGATTTGCCCAGAACACATGGCCTTCAAATTACAGAGTCTTGATGTGCACACCCTCAGGCACTGGAATGAGGCAGCAGGATCAAACCCCACTGCTGCTCCAGTGGGTGGGACATACACACACCCAGCATGTGTGCTGGGCTGTCGGCCCTGTCACAACACTGTGCTGTCCCTGTCCTTGTCCTTAGCACTTTGGTGATAAAATAGTGCTGACACGGTCAGGAATAATTTTCCCTATTTCCTCTCTGCTACTGGAAAATTCCTCAATGAGAAATTCTTGTTTGGACATTCCAGCAGAAGATCTGGATTACACTGGAACCACATTGACATAAGAGAATATGTGTGTGTGTGTGTGTATATACACATGAATTTGTTTCTAATGAAATTTTAAAAAATACTGTTTTCAGTCAATCTAAAATCAGTTTGAGGGGTAAATTTTCAGCAAAAGTTTAAGAATTTTCAAATATTTCATAAAAAAATGAAAGATCTAAGTTGCATCCATCATAATTTCATCATATTCTTTGAAAATCTTTTTTAATGAACCTGAAACTAATCAACAAACTCAACTTGCATTTGCTAATAATTTAATCTTGAATACATTTTAAAGAAAATAATGTCTTTAGCAAGCCAGCTTTCTTTCTATCTAAGGTTGAGAAGAAATCTCTTACCCCCTTTCATGGAATGAATATTTCTTTCCACAAACAATTTTTATTTTCCATACAGATCTGAAACCCTTCCGTCCACACAGTACCCACCTGTCAAATGGGCTTTGCTCAAAAAACTTTAAAATGTAGATATATATTTCCTGTTAAAAATAATTTCTATAAATTGAGCATTTCTAAATCAACGTTACTTTAGTCCAAGAATTGCCATTTTGGTTCAAAAAAAAGCCTAGCAGGCTACAATGATTCAGAATACTACTTTAGATGCTTGACCACTGTCTGCATGTCTATTCCCTGTCATTCTCTTGTACCTACTCATGCACTTATCTGACAATATACATCATCTTGCTTTTTACACTAAGTCTTACCTATTTCCCTTAAACCCGGAAGTAAAAATTTCAGAACCACACCAAAATAAGCAATATGGAAGACGCCAGCTGCATCTCCTCTGACTGGTCCCAAGCCCTCGTGGCTCACTCTTCTGTACATTGAGCACCATCTGTCCTTCCTCCACATGCTGGAATCTGGCCCCCAGTTTACAGTGAAACCAGCACTGAGGAATGTCTGACACACACGAGCTTGAGGCTGTGCCTTCCTGCAAGGCTTGGCCACCTATGCTCTCCAGACAGGCTTGGAATGCCACTCTTCCCTCTAGCAGTAGCAATTCCCAAAGCCTGCCCACTCTGAAAACACAGGCTGCCTTCACTCCTGGGCACAGGTGAACACGGCAGTCCCTGAAGGCCACATCACATACAATCAAGTACAGTTCATGTAGGGACCAGGTATGGTTTCTCCAGCTTCAGAGGAGGGGGTCCATGCATATCAAAGAGCATGATCTGGCTTTATGGACCGAGAAGCTCTTAATAATTAAAGTGACACACAGACACAGGTGTGAATACTCAGTAGCATATAGGGGACGCAGAGGGAGGACATCAATGGCTATACACCTGCATATCTACTCACTTCACCGTGCCCTTTCTGTATAGACAGTTTTCTTGCAGTGGAAAAGAAAGAAATGTCAATTAAACAAATTTCTGAACCCACTTTAGTTGGTTGAACACTTGCAAGAATAAAAACAAACAGAATGGATGGTGTGGAAACTCCTAAAGCAGATGTTACTTCTGATGGGTATCAGCTAATTGACAACACAGAATATGTGTGAAATATTGATTTCGTTTGTCTGGATAGGGAAGCAAGTCCCAACACACTTTCATCTATTCTTAAAATATAAATGAAAAAACAATACATTTACTCTAAGGCCACTGCAGGAACAGAGGATCAGCCGAAGCATACGCAGCTTGTGATTTATATTCAGAACCCACCAGCAGCAAGAAAAGAGAGACTGATACCATCATCTTACAATCAGCTTTTGGACCATGTTGTGCATCTGAGAATGCTGGCAGGGTCCAAGGGTGTTTCCCTGCATTCAGCAAACCAGCCTAACTCAACAATCAAATATTTGCCTTTTCTATCCTTCAGTGTATGCAGCCACATATAATGCTATTTTATGTAGCCATTAAAAGTATGCAGACACTAATTATCACATTCTTGGGTATCTTTTGAATACCAGTAAAAAAGTGTAAAGCCTTGAAAGAAAGAAGATGCACATGGCCATGGAAGTTTTTCAGGAATCACAACAGACCTGTAATCACTCTTATCACATGAAGAGGTAATTGAGAGTTTAACTGTGTGTTCAAAACAAACAGCTCAGTGCAGGGAGGCGGAAGGGTGCAAAACTGCTCCAGCCATTGACAAGAGTGAAGAATACCTCCACATAGGGCAGCAATCAAGTTAATTTGATAGGTAGCTCTGGGAGCCCCGTGGATACTCAGAAGGCTTAGCCAACAAGATTTCATCAAGGTTGTTAGTTGCCTCTCCATCTGCTTCACAAGGAACTCTTGGCAAGCTTAACTCTATTTCCAGTTTCTAGAGAGACACTTTCAGCCTCAGGATGAAAGTAACATTAGTCTTTCCTTTCAATACATAGCCCTGTAACTTAATTTTCAAATAATTTTCTCTGTTGAGGTTGAGTTTGGAAGCAGAATACACAAAATTTTCTCACAAAAACACCAAGTAGTTTCTAAGACAAATATTAAAATTAAAAGTATAAAAAAAGTTCAAAACTAACTGCAAAACATGATTGGTTTTGTGGTATTTTGTAGTATTTTGTGGTGGGTATTTTTTTTCCTTTTAAGTCAAAGCCAAACAATTCATGATGAATAATTTATCCGACACGTATTTCCTTTTTTTTTCCAAATAATTTCCTCTAGTAGTTAGTTTCAACCTCAGGTACATTCCGTTTTTATGTAGACAGCTTTCCTAAAAGTTAAGCCACATTCTGAACTTTCTTGGCATGTTCAATACTCCAGAGTCGGAGAGCTGCACAGTAGAATAGAAATGAAGGCATGCACATCTTCAAGCTTAAATTTAATATTAAGCTTCTGTGAGTGCACCCTCATAAAACTTTGAAGTGTATTCCTTCCCCTGCTCTCCCCTGAGGAACTGACTAGCAGAACAGAACCATGTGAATGTTCATGAAAAGGAGAAGCACGAGAAAAGCAAATTAACTCAATGCAGTTCTTTGAACTAAAAAAAAAAAACATTTGGCAAAGTCTGGATTTAAGACATGACATTGCAGATTTACAGAATGGTAAAGAGCAGAAATTCAGCTATTCTCAAATGTGCTGAGTAGAACGTCTATCTGCATGCTCATCATCCAACAAGCTGAAGCAAAGATAATCTTGCTTGCTCAGCCCTTGTTCGGATTTGCAATTTATAGGAGTGGAGTTCAAGTGGCAGAAAGCCTAATGCTGTGTCTCTGTGTTAATGGTCCCTCTCTGCCTTACGTGGATCAGGCTGAAATCCCTTGGCCAGCCATGCTGACCCTCCCAGCTCCCCACTCCTCAGCTGGATGGCTGTGGCAGCCCAGCCCAGCCCAGCCCAGCCTCACCGCAGAAACGGAGTCAGAAGTGCAAAGTGCTGCAGCATTTAAACTGGCTACAAACAATAAACAACCTGAGAAAGTGTGTGCTGGTCCCAGGTACCTCAGATGCTGCTTCTACCTGCTCTTTGTTACTTCTATCAGGCACAAGTCAGTGTCTTCCAGACTTAGGAGTGCACACACTCCATGTTTTGGCTCCACTTCATATGCAGTGCGGTCTTTCAGTGCAGCTCCATTTCAAACAAAACATCAAACAATCACATCACACAGCTTAGAATCACAGAACCACAGAATCACTAAGGTCGGAAAAGACCTCCAAGGTCATTAAGTCCAACCTCTGTCCAAACACCACCACGCCAACTAAACCATAGCACCAAGTGCCACATCCAGCTTGCTTTCCTGGGATGTGAAAACCTTCATTACAAACATAAACCAAACTTAATTCAGTGATACCTAAATTTGCCTCAGGTTCACTCTGTGTGCAATGGCAGTTTTAGATAACAGAAGCACAGGCCACGAGTAATTAAAATCATATTGATTATACTCAGTATCACAGTGATGATGTGAGTAATGTTAGCCTTCTTACAATGGAATGAAAATACTAAGTGGCTGTTTGAATGAGATACTTTCATTTTCTGTAAGGTATCATCAGAATTTATTTTTTAAAAAGTATTTCAAATCAATCTGGCAAAATATATGTTTTTGAGAGACTTTGACTGATACATTTAAAAATAATTTAACCCAATAAGTACACAGATAAAATTCTTTGCTGAGCCACAGAAAAAAGCTGGGATGTCTCAACCTACTCGGGTCAGTGATATGCACAAAGAACACTCATCCTGCTTGCAAGTGGTGATTTAAGGGGAAAAGTGCTTATAGAAATTCCTCCCTCCCTCCTTGCTCCCTACAGTGCAGATGGCTGTTCCTGCCTGTTCCTGCTCATCCTGCCTGTCCTGTGCTCTGCACTCAGCCGGTCAAAGCAGCCCACAAAGCCCATCACTAACTCTGCAAAATTCCGCAGGATATTGCTGGAGGATAGAACTGTATCTGGTGGCTCTTTAGTTGCTGCAGCATTCTTCCGATCTGGCAGAGGCATGACAAATTTGCAAGTCAACATGTTTTAGGATGGATTATCCTTTTCAGAAAATGTCTGCAGGGATGGTTTGGGAAAAAATCCTTTAAAAATCTTGTTCCTGCTTTGCTTTTCACACTAAACATGAGAAGAAATGTTCAGAGAGGATTTCTGCATTCACGGCTAACGGGGGAAGGGATGATGTAAGGTTATATCCCATTTATAAGAAGGGTTAAACAGCCTTTTAATTTGTTTTGGAATCCCGCATAAAGATCTGTTTATATGTACACACATATATGTACACACACATTGCAAAAACTACAGAGATAAATCTGTAATATCTATCTTTCCACCTTTAGAATGATAATGTGAGGAGAATTTTTTGAAGTTCTGCATCACTGCAAACCCCACACATTTCATGAGGATAATTAACCACTGAAGAAAGCTCCCAGAAATTTAACAGATACAAGCAAAAAATTAATGCCTTGGAGGCATATCAGATGTTGGAGAATAGCTTAACTACTGAATTATCCACTAACTTTCTCTTCCAGCTCTGCCTTGGGGATACAACAAAAGATGTTTCAAGAAAGAGATGGAAGGAATTGAAGGAAAAGCCATGTTAAAAACTTTTAAGGAGTGGCCTAGATCTTGACCTTATCTAAATTAGCTTGGACTTGCAAAAGATGGGAAAAGGTTGATGTGAGGGGAAATGAAGATGATAATGATCAAGTGTCCTGACTTGCAGACAGGCAATAAATCACTTCTATTGAACATGCTATGAATAACAACAGAGTCGTAGACCTGAGAATGAGTCACTGGAAACATTGTGTCTTCTGAGTCAGCTGAAAGAAAAAAAAATCTCCTTGTATAGGCTTTGTCTTCCTAATTTGCAGAAATGTGAATAAACGTCTTTCTCAGTTACGGCAGAAAATACAAGCCCCAGACCTTCTGGATAGCCACACAGTCTGTAAATCTCCTCTCCAGTCAAAAATTTTTCATTCGTTATTTTCTTGAGGAAATACACTACACTGCCCAGGGCTGACCTCTAGGATTTAGAAAAAATCCTCTATCGACATCTATTGATTTCCTGGCAAACTCAGTTAAGTTCGGGGCCTGTCTGAAGAGAGGAGTAAGCCCTGCTCCCGTCTCCCATGTGTGACAGGAGGTGTCCCACCCCTCTGAGGGACAGCAGGTTCTCCCCTGCCCTTGCTAAGGGTGACCCGGGCACTGCAGTGTCCTGCAGATGGGGACAGGTGCTGATGGCAGAAGGGGCACAGGAAGTGCGGGCAGTCCCCTGCAGTAGCACTGCGGGGTGGGAAGCTGCAGAGTGAGACTCGATGGTTCTTGCAGTCATCCATACCCAGATCCATCACACTTGATGGCACCAACAAATACATCTGGGGACCTTTCCTCTAATGTTCTTCTTCCTGTTGATTTCTTAGCAAAGGAAAAGCTTTAGTTAAAAAGAAAGAGGACAGTGCAATTCATTTCAGTGACCTTGTTCACACAAGCCAGTATTTTTAAACACAGATTTTAAGTCTAACCACAAACTTTGCAGAAGTAATCTCCTGCTGTTGCCTTATCCAGTGGTTCCTACTTTCTTTCTGCAATGAGAGGAGTCAGCAGACTGAATAAGATCACTCTACTGTTGCCAACTTTAAAAAGCACCAAACAAAACAAAACAAAAC
The DNA here is from genome assembly GCA_013397775.1 of Eulacestoma nigropectus. Classification (NCBI taxonomy): domain Eukaryota; kingdom Metazoa; phylum Chordata; class Aves; order Passeriformes; genus Eulacestoma; species Eulacestoma nigropectus. Next base: position 71,160 of record VZTE01006373.1, on the reverse strand, counting down.
AAAACAAAGGAAAAAATTATTCAAATAAAGCCCAACCCAATGCACACAGCTTCAACAGAACAGTGTATGAATTCTGAAGGCTCTTAAAATTCGTATTATATGCTTTACAAATGTTAACTGCTTAGTTCTTACACTTCATGGGATGCAAAGGCCTAAAGGATTCATAGATGAACTCACTTGATATTTTAGTTTTTTGAGAAGGATGGGAAGGATAAAGGCTTACAGCTTACAAAAAAGAGAACAAAAAGACCACTGGTATGCATTCTACTAAATCAACTACAACGGTTTCTACACGGGTGTACAATATATTTGTGAGCTGCTAAAGGAAAGATGGGTTATGAGCTATAAGATGAGAGTATTTAGAAACACGTATCTCCCTCTCAGGGGTTTTTGATAGTGCAAGCAGTGTTTCTTTACATATGTATCCTAAAAGTTTTCTGCACCTTCTTTTTCTACTGGTCATGTTTTCTTTCTTAGGCTTGCAAATTGAGTTGTACTTGGAAAAAACTCTCAATGTATCTCAGAGTCATGTAACAGTCTAAAGCCAACTTCTGCCTCACAGGTGGCATAATCAGGTTTTCTCAGGAGTTCAGGCCTTTCTCTCCTCCTTGGCACATTCAGGAGGTTTGAACCTTTGCCTCACCTCATTAATTAGTTCAGTTCTCCAGACACACTAAAAACTCCATGCTGTCCCAGGTAGCCAGCCTCCAAGAAAACAAAGGACAAGTTCAAGCCCTTCTCTCAGGTTCTTTCTTAAAGGTCTGTCAATCTTCTTCTGAGGTGAATCCTGGAGTCTTCAGGGACTTCATACCTACCCTTTTCTGTCAAACATCTCATCTATCTTTCAACTATTTCCTTTTCATTTAACTCTCTGTTCCCCTCATACTCCTGCCTATACTCTAATATCTCTACATTAAATTCTCGAATTTATTCTTCACATAACCTCCAGTACTCCTTCCTGCTCTTGGATTCTCTTGGTCCCTCAGCTTCCAGAACACATTCTCACAGGTCTGTGGCCAAAGTCCCCACCCCAAGGTTTTCCAGCCTCATTTCACTATGGATATCCAACAGCCAGCTGCCCTCACTTCCAGTGCTTCCTCCACTCCTCTTCACTCTCTGCAAAGAGATTCACATCTCTATTCTCCCTCTGTTTACACATCTAACACTGGCTGGGGTCTGGGCTACTGCAGGGACAAGTCTTCTGTCTCCTGCAGTTTTTGAAAGGACAAGTGGTATCTTCTCCAGCTTTCCCACACACAAACACTGCTGTATGTACAACAGGCCAGGCTCTCCTCACTCTTTGATTTCCTACACCTTGCCATCCAAAGGCTTGAACTCATTTCATCAGCCTTCAATATTCTGTGGGAGCATGAGATATCTGTAAGAAAATGACTGCTCCAGAAAAACTTCAGAAAATTTAACTCAAAGGCAACAAGCTCTGTTTGCATTTCCCAGTCTCAGAAAAGCTTTCAGATATTTGCTCATGGGCTGCTGTTAACAAAGGGGTACAAAACACTCGTACCCCATCTGCAAAAAGATTATTAGTGGCATTTTTTTTTAATCCATCTTGTGACACTGTAATTTACAAACTGTTCCCACAATTCCACCTTTTTACTCTAGGCTTTTAATCTTTTTTCTCATTCTCAGAGAAGGAGAAGAATTCCAAGTGGAGAAGAAACTGCACATAGAAGGCAGGTCCAACTGCAATTACTCACACGGTAGCTGAACATTCTAATCAAATCCTGAATATCTGGAGTTTTCAAGTTTTTAGATCTTAGTTTCGGAATTATTATCATCCTCTGCTTTATGCATAATTTCTATGTTTGCACTAGGAAAAGGTATTACCGATGGAATCAAGGATTTGTAGGAGATTGTTGTACAGTCCTATTAATAATATAAAATCAGTCTAAACCACAAAGCAATTTTGTTGACTCATGGGACATTAAACATGCCTTATTTAAAGCTTTTCTACTTTTTATTTCTGAGTTCTCTTTCAAATCATTCTTACTGTCTGATTTAGAATAATTCAACATAAGATGAGTTTTCCAGCTAAGAAGCCATTACCAATTCAAACATCAAACTGACTTTGCTTCCAATATGCAAGCAAGTGAACTTAGCTTATTAAACTTTCTTTAAACTAGAAATATTTTATAACATAAGAAAGAATAGCTCTTTAATACATTAAATTCTTTTACTGCTATAAAATTTAGATGGGTTACCCACCACCTGTTTTAGGTTTAGGTCATGGATAGACAGCTACTACATCTTCTGCCTATATATGTGGGCCAAATACATGCTTATGCATTATCTGAAATAGAGTGCCTCCACGAAATCTTGAGATAGACACAGAAGTTACTTATACATTTTACTCACCTGATTGCATTTAACTCTCATATGAACTGAAAGAGATTATATGCTGAGATGGCTGGTTATTTTCTGATAAGAAACTGGGGTTTGCTGGAGCATCTTAAATGTTAAAACCTACATTTTTCAAGGAAAATTTTTGACAGTGGTGATAGAAAAGGCTTCCTTGATCTAAAATGGAATTGCAGACAGACAGACAACTGCTGTTGAAGACTCACTTCACAAAAAGACTCCAATCCTCTGGTAATAAAGTCTTTAACCATAAACCTGGCTTAGTCCAAGTAACAGGCTCATTTCAGCACAGGACTAAAGGGCTGATCAGGCAGGTCTCTACCACCCATTCATTCAGAATTTCACCTGAAGATCAGTTCCTCATGGCAACTACAAAACTTTTTCTTTTGGCAAGATTTCCAAATCCACAGCATTCCTGGCTATAATGGAAAGACAAGGAGATGTGAATTACTATTTGTCTGTGACCATTCAGCCAATAGGTTTTTTTAAGAGCAAAAAGAAGTAAATTTATTTTTAGAAACAAATCCAAATGGAACTGCTACAGGCATACCTGCAACCACATGTATATTTTCTAGGGTTAACACAGATATATATGCATGAGAGAACATGAAATGTCCTTGAAATTTGTCAGAAACTTACAGGGTTTTAAGGAATATTTAGAGGCATATAGAAACAAAAGACATATAAGTGCTGATTTCTTTTTCTTTGCATTTTTCTTACATTGATATTTGAGATTGTGAAATTTTAGTGGCTAGTATTTTTGCATGAATGGCCACTGGGTGCCACTGTTCTGCTGCATAGAAAAAGAGCTGAAACAACATTTTTGTTGTTATAATACGTTTTTTATTATTAAAGTATGTATACTATTGCTTCATGTGCCCATCTTTTAGAAATGACACTGCTGCACAGTTCATAGTGAGCTTTTTCATAGCAGAACAATAGGAAAAGTTGCCTTAAGAGACTGGAAAACCTGTTTAAACTCACCAGGCAATATAACCTAGAAGAAACTTTCTTTAACAGTTTATTTTTTACTTAATAAAGAGAGACTTGTTATCCAGCTTCAGGTTCAATATTCATTTGCTGAATAACCTTGTGGAACTCACTGGGAGCTGTTCCTGTGTAGCTGTGCACAGCTGCTTGTACAGTACACAAATATGTACGTCAAACGTTCAAATGTACATGGAAACAGGTCTTATACACTTAATTGGTTTCTAGAATACACAGTGTGTGTGCAGCTAAAATAACTGTGCACAGGTAATTGCTGCATTTCTGAATGTGGAAACCACATGCTTAAATCCTTTGAGCCTTACTTTCTTCAGTTAGGAAATGGGGTTAACAATGAGTGTGCAATTTATGGTGAGAATAGCATTGCAGGAAGACACCTTTATACAGGTAATAAGAATAGGTTTGGGCCTGTGTAAGAAGTACCCTCAAGAAGCTGTAGTCCAGCTGGAGTGGGACATGCAGCTTTAGAAGCAAACAGTATCTCATACTGGGAGAGGACAGAGGGTGGTGTTACATGGATCTGACCTGCCACTTCCCATCCAAGTAACTATGACTGCAGTGCTAAAATACACCATTTGTTCCCGACTGTAATATAAACATATCCAAGGTCTAAATAAAGCTCCCAGACGTCAATGAAGGAAGACAAGGTCAAATGCTGCCAGTCCAAAGCATTAAGTTATAAGCAAGCAAAGAAATGGTGAAAGACTGAGTTCCTTGAAAGTCCAGAAGACAGAATTTAAAATATGAAAAACATCAGAAAGAACAAAGCAGCATGAACTACTTTATGCAAAATCAGAAAGATCTTTCCAATTAGGCAGAGAGTTTTCAACTTTTCAAAAAAATATGTATTATAAGAAGAAAGAAAATTTGTAGTTTGTTGCAAATTTGATGGATTATTGAGGCAATTATCTTAAATAACCTTACTTAATGTTTCTAGTATTTTATACTACCCAAATGTGAGCTGATAGTTATTCATTGTATTGCTCTGGTGTATACTTGAAAGAATTTCAGAAATACTAAATGACCTTAGACAGACATTTTTAATAACAGAATAGGGCTGGTCTTAATCCACTGCATAGTCCAAAACCATATCACGTTCCTCCAGAATAATTTTGAAGAAGTGAAAAGGACACTGGTCGTGTTTCTGTATATGACACTCACCAGAACCTTTTTATTTTTAAAGCAATTCAGAACTCCATAGAGAATGCTGTGTGTATCCCAAGTACCTCACAGGATTCTGAAAGTACATTTGGAAAGATCTAAAGAATGTTTCTTATATCTTTCTTTATTATCCAAGGCAATATTTCTGTGTTCCCACCTAAGATCAAAACAATTTGGTGTTATCATTTTTAGCACTCTTTGACTCTGTGCCCATCATACTTGTAGAGGAAGACTGTCCAACCCATTTCCTTTCAGTCACTGACAGCTTCTAATTAATTCTCTGCCCTTAAATTCCCTCATCCATCCTCTGCAGTGTGCCCAGTTCTCATGAAGTTCAACCATAAAAAATCACAGCAGGGCAATAAATAGTTTGAAAGGAGTCCTGAACTTCCCTCTAGGTAGCCAGGTACCCACCTGTGTCAGTCGCTCAGCAACTGAGACAGGGAGATGACAAGGTTGTCTGCACGTCTTACCTTTCATGTTCGGAGTTTAATAGGAGGTAAAAATTGGTTTCTGTCTGATGCTGACTGCCTTCCCTCACCTGAAATGACCAGCTCAAGTGCAGTACAGTGAAAACTGTTCCACTTCAAGGAACTGATGGGCGAAGGGCAGAGCGCAGCAGAGACAGATGTGACCTTAGGGCACTTCCAGCTGTCCTTGCAATATTGAATGGTTTGGAAACAGCTTCTACTTTGAGACAATACAGATGAATTTTATGAAAACTAGTGAACATTCCAAGACTTAGATATTTTGGGTGCACTGAAAAGTTAGAGGAAACAATCTAACCTGACCACAGTTGAAAGTGAAAAATATCCAGCCCATTTCATACTGCACTTTGTAAACTTGCCCAAATAGATGAACTGGCAACAGCAAGCAGGGAAATTTTTATGATTATTAAAAAATTGTTTTCATTCATGGTTTCCAAAGTGCTATTGTTGTGAAAGGGTTGGGACATATTTGCAGTTGTTTTTCTCTCATTTTAATCGTAAACAACACACAAATGTGCCTTGGATATAAAGGCCATAAAGCCAGATACCCATCTGAAACAAACCATGCTGAGATTAAATGTCTTTTCAATTAATATTTAGATTTTCTTCCTGTACCCTAGTCAAGTGATCTTGCAGCACACCCTTTATTTTAAAGCAGACAGAGGATACAGATATACAGTAAGAGAACATTTCATGCTTTGATAAAACAGAGGCAAGCATATGGTTTTCACGTCCCTAATTTCATTACATCCCAGTTCTTCTCAGCAATAACTGTCTCTCCCATAATACTTCCAAATGCCCTGAAATACTCTAAGTGAATTTGGTAACTAGCAAACTGCTGTGTTTCCTTGTTCATTAGCATGAACTGTCTTGTTTCACTTGCCTATCACGCCAATGTGATATGGCATAATGCAGTGCTACACACTGTAACAAGTCAGAAAAAATTTAAAAGACCACATGTTTGGCTTTATACTTAATTCTCAACAGCCTGTGTATTGTCCATTACACAACCCAGGTAATTTAATAGCCCAGCTGCTCAAGAAGAAAGCAAAATGACAACTTTTTACAAGTTTAGAAACTTGTATTGTTGTCATTTATCTGTGAATGGCTCTCCATATGTAGACATTTATAAGGGTTTTTTACCATCTTTTGCAGAAACTAAAGCTCATAGCTTTCATGAACTTCTAATAAAATTTAATATAAAATATTAAACAGTTTGGCAGCACTTAAATATCCAAATTCACAACTGTTGAAGTGCTTGAACACTTTGAGAGCTGCCCAAGAGCTGGAAACGAAGCTTGGATGTGGGTGCATGAACGACAAAATTTCTTTCTCAAAAAGCTCAAAATCAAAAGTCAATCATCTTTCTGATGGAAAGGTGAATAGATAGCTATTATTACTTAACATCATATGACATATTCTCTATTGTACAGATGTACTTGTCCAAAACTAGCCCAGAGCCTGGAGGAGAAAACAGCCCTAGACATTTTCCCAAGCAATTCACTGTAGGGAATAAATTCCAGTTGTGCGAAAACCTTGATGGAAGGGAGGTTTCAGCCTGCCTGCAGCCAGCATCCCTCATCCCTCCTGGGTTTACAGGCACCTGGAATGCCTTCCAGCCCCTGCATCTGTTCTGTTCATGTGCTAAGGAAGCACAAAACAAACAGGAAAATACACAATAAGGTAGCAATACTCATCCTGACCTAAGTCACACAGCCTGTTTTACATCACTTAGTTCTTCCCTTTTCCAAACCTGGCAGCTTTCTCAGGAAAGATCAGCGTTCAGATGCAAAATATTCCTGGGGGAATCCAGAAATAGCTCCTAGAAGGCAGAGAGTGCTCAACCTGAAGCTACATCTGTATCAGAGGAGATGAGCCATTTTATCGCGACTTTACATATCCTGCCAGGCACAGCTGAGGTGAAGGCACCTATCTGATCTCACATTCCTTCTGAAGCGATAAAGAGGATCTCATGCTGTAGGTTTAATGTGTAAAATACTTCTTACCTTAAAACCTAAAGCAATACATATACATATGTATCAGAATTAGGTAACACTAATACACCTGATCTCTTCATCCCATTTCCCCTTAGTCAGGACAACTATTTTATGCTAAAACAGCAAAGCCTGACTCTTGTCATCAGAAGATCCCAGAAGAACTCAGCATTATCTGCTGTACAAACTGGGGGTTTATAGCACAAAGCACAAAGCGCTGTGGCCAAGCAGACCTCAGCTCTCCAGAGCGCCAGCACAGCCCTGCATCCACCATGAGAGCGAGGGGGGAAGGAGGAAGGCTGAGCCTCCCAGCCTCCCACTGGGGCACAGCAGCACCTCTGCTGGAGAGAACCAGCTTTTAACATTAGTTTCACTTCTAGATTATCTCTTTCAAGCCTGTTCCAGCTTTTCATTTCTGTTGGCTACACTTTTATATAATCTTTTATCAGCCTGGTGGTTGGTTAATAATTTTAATATTTTTATCTCAGTTTCCTTCTTGTAGCATTTTTTTTGTATTAAATAAAAGTAGTAACATACAAAAGGTCAGGATGGCCTAATCCTAATATAATTGTTTTCATAGCATGGAACTAAATACAATAAGAAGCATCCAGGGCAATGAACTTTACTTCTGCAAAATTTAAACAGATAAAATAAGGGTAATTTGGCGCCAGCCAAAATGTATTGTAGTTTATCCTTTATTGAAAATATGCACCAAATTACATTGTGTGGCTGCTTGATCAGGTACAGATTAGAGGTCATCAGAAGTTCTACAAATCACTCTGTTCCTGGATAGGAAAAGAGCAAAGTTATGTCACAAAAACCACAAACAAAAAACAAACATAAAAAACCCCACCACAAAAAAACCCCAACCAAAGAAAAAAAGTCAGAGTAATAATACCCTGAAAGTGAAAATCTCTGGCCCTAAGTCCAGCATCTATTTATTCTAACTAAAAACTCTCGTTGAAAAAGAGCCTGGTTGATGATGATTATGAAGTACCCATGTATTATTAATACTTTTAAATATCTGTGGCACACACAGAAGCTCTTTGTGTGAGGCATAAACAGAATCTGTTTTTCTTCAAAAAGACATTCTAACTTCACATAAAAATGCACTGATGGTTTTGTCAAAGAAATGTTTCTGCTTACACCTTACAGGAGCCTTACATCCAACCACCGCAAATGCCTACATAAGCAGAATTTGATACATTCAAGAAAATTGTGAATGCAAGGCAGCCAGTAATGAATGTTTTACTTTTAATTGAAATATATATCTATCGCTTGTAAAATCCATAAATCATTCCAACAGAAGAAAGAACATTACATGAAGAATTTGATACACTTCAAACTAAAATAAATGCATCAACTATTAAAATAAATGTGTGTATTACAGGAAAAATTGATCAAAATCAGATACAATATTTTATTCACCAAATCAGACACATCCCCGTTGAATCACTGCTTATTCAATGCAGGATGAGATGCATTATCTATCAAAACAGATATCTCCTACAGTAAATCAAATCCACCATCTGATTCAAATGTCTCCTACTGAATCAAAAATATCAGCCAATATATCAAGTATGTGGCATCAAATACATGGCTGCTGCTTTATAATACATTTTAAAGAACTATCAAGCAGAATGCCTCTAGATTTAACATGCATAAGGTTTAAATTAAAATTTATTTAGACAAAGAGATAATATTTCCAGACTCCCTCGAAGGCTCATTCCTGGACTAAGGACTGTAATTATATTAATCTTTCCCTGAAGCATCCTTTGTTTAAGGCACTTTGCTAGGATGAAGTGCTTTGCAATTCCCATCAGAAAAGGAGGGCTTTCATTCCACTTTGGTTCACTCCCCAAACCTCTGACATCTGGACCAACCTCTAAGCAGCCACATGTTGTCCCCAGCTCCTCAAAGGGAAGTGCAGCCCTTTGCAACAGATTCAGAACACCACAGCTCATGTACCATTAAATATAGAGATGCAAATATTATCAACATCAACCCATGACCATCATGGATGGTCACCATGGACCACCCAACAATCAACTAACAGGGTGATCCTCCATAGTATTTTTCTATTACGTCCTCATGCAGCACAAAACCAAGTCCACGCTTAGCCCAAAAGTGCATAGGTGGCCTCCAGAATACATTGCCAGCGTGTAAAGGAGATGCCATATGTTCACATGGCCTGGAAAAAATAGTCAGGGAAATGTTCTCAAATATGCAGATGTCAATCCTGGCTTGGGAAGCTACTGAGACACTGACTCAGATGCTGAGACAGTAACCTTGTGAGTTATCCATACACACTTTCACTGCTTTTTAAACTTTTTCCTCAGCATCAGCCAGACACAACCGACAAAGACATAAGGCTATGCTACACTTGACCTCAGACAACCATTTTCATAATCTTCCACACTGTACCTGATCCCATATTCTTTCCTGGAATTTGGTGTCCCGATCAAAGCTGTGTGCAGGCAACTAATTTGTTTACAAGCCTCAGAACAGTCTTTTCTGCAGACTCAGTGCCTAACTCACTGTGTCTCCCATTCAGGAAAACACTGTGTGACACAGAGGGAACAGTGCCCTCCATCTCCACATTCACTCAGCACTCAGTGGAGAAGGGACGCCACTGGCTGGCAGATGAGATGCTCCACCAGCCTGATGTGGTGAGAATCAAGCTTTCCTTATTATGTTGGGAGCTCTTTGGATGCCAGATTTGAGATGACTGAGTATGAGTGACCTTGTGCCTCTCCTTTTAACGGCAGTTTAATATGCAGCAAAAAGAGGGGATGAACTCTGAGGTGAAAAGGGAAGATGAGAGCACAGAGCCTGACTTTCCAGTTGTGGCAGTGAAAGAAAGGCAGATTTGTTTTCCTCTCCCTGCTCCCAACAAAGGGAATTGACATCTCAATTTTCAACAGTGCTAAGAAATGAGCGTTCAATAGAACTCAGGTTAAAACTGACCACACCTGATATTATAAAGACTGTTAGGATCAGATTAAGTCACCTACATTATCAGAATGTTTAAAATATAGTCTGATTAACTCGGACAGCTTGAATATTTTTTCAAGGATGACAAAATTTGTTCCACTGGGACACTCCCAAATTTTGGGTTTAGCTTGTAAATTAGGCTATGGAACTGCTGTTCTTATTGCAAGCTCTTAAAAGGAACAACAAACCATGCTTACTCCTCTGTCGTTCCCTATTATCACTCTCCTCTGTCAATATAAGCATTGATTATAATTGTAGTTTTGTCCAACTCAGATTGATTAGGGTGTAAAGCAACTAGAGTATATAATTATGTAAAAAAAAGCCTACTGACATGAGACATAAAGCTGGCTTGAAGTACTACTAACTAGTAGAAGAAACATATGTTTTCCTTACACTTGCTATGAATCCTACACAAATACAATTCTATTCTGCACTTCTGTAGTTGTCACAGGAAAATATACCGTAAACTTGGCAAATCCGGCCAAGGGAAGAAGCAATTTACGGATGTGATGTCTCTACCAGACCTGCTTAAATCTGATAGAGTTAACCTGAGTAGTGTCTGTGTATTTGGTTAATTAAGAATCTGAACAGCAGGAACAGTTTCTAACACATGACCTTGCAGAAGGTGATGTTTATCTCAGGTCAGGACGGACACTGCAGGGCCTGGAGAGATTTCAGGCAGCAAGGTGGATGTTGCTTTGTTCTGCCTCCTCTGCTGGACGTTGTCACAGCTTGAAGCTGAAAGTGGATAACAATTCCTCCTTTCCAAAGGATAGAGCAAGGCTGGCTGTGATCGCAGGAGACAGCAGGAGGTAGATGCACCTGCACAACAGGAAAGCTTCTCTTTGGGGGGATGTTCAGTGACGATTCACTGTTCACTGTCACACTACAATCAACTTCAGTGAGTAGAAGAATTGAAATTAAAAAGTTTAAACTTATTCCATGAATTACTTCATTAAACAAATAGTCAAATATTAGAATTCAGATATAGAATACAAATATCAGGGATAAGCACAACTACACAAACTAAGCATTTTCTTTTGCAACACTTGTAGTTTCTGTAGGCAGAGTGCTCCAAAACTGAAATGGTGTAAAAATACAAAGATTTATTTGTTTTCCCTCTCTTTCAAAGAACATGTAATCTTACATTATATTTTACTATTTCTACATCTTGTTATTTAAAGGAGCTTAAAACCATTAAAGACAGATTTTGTTAATGGAATCTGCTAGAACCTAAGGCACAAGGGAAAGTATTCAAAAGGCACTAATCTGAACAAAGTTTTAAAATCATGGCTGTAACACCTAGGGTTTTGTTAACACAGCTTAAATTTTAAAGAAACTTCTATTTTTACAGTATATCCCTTTGTTCCTTAAGGCAATATAAAAATAAAATACAGAAAACCCTTTTTTTAAATTACAAGATAGTCTTAAGTAAAATTTAATTGAGATAAAAGCAAATCCTTTCTTCTTAAAGAAAAACATATGTAGCTTTACAGAAAAGTAACCAGCACTTTACACAAAGGCTCTGTTATTTTCTTTGCTTCCAAGGCATATTCAGGTACTCCTTTTAAGGCCTGCCCACAGAAGTAAATCAATTAAACTCAATCAAATCAATTACAAATCCCTGTAACATTACAATTAGTGAAACATTCTTGGTTAGCTTTAATGGGAATAAAGCAGATAAATTCTCCACTCTCAACTTCATTTAAAAAAAATTGAGAGAAACAAAATCAATTATTTTGAACATTACATAGAATCAGAGAATTTGCCATACTATTATTAGACCTATTCAAAAGGTAAAGTTTCTTATGTTATACATGGCTCTGTTGTGCTGTAAACACAGGGCAATCTCCCGTCTGCCTGAGTCCTCCAGGTAATCCGTTTTCATGCTGATGCCTGAGATTAGATGAAGCAATTGCTATTTTAATTCACAAAGCTTCCACACTGTTAAAACTGTCACTAAAATGATACTGCGTTTCTGGCAAAGATTCCTGATGTGCTGCTGTTCTGCATATGCATCAACATCTCAAATATTTGCAAAACTCTCCCCTCCCTCAAGACCTTCTTTCCCCATTTCTAAGTCTCCCACTATGTGCAGCCCTACCACACCTCGAGGCAGGGCTGGCTGTGACTGCAGCTCTTCTGATAGAAACTGCCACGGCACTGGCATCACTCAGCAGCTTCAGGGAGGGAAGACGTGAAGCCCCGACAGCCCCTGGGAAAGTTTTAATCTGATTTTTAGACTATATTATCTGAACCCTTTCCATTTAGATATAGTTCTATGCAACCATATTTACATTCAGTTTTTGATAATGAAAGACCTAAAGTAGCTGAAGAATCCTGCTGGTTATTCAGTGTTAGGCAATGAATTCAGTACAGCAACTTGCCGCAAAGAAAGTCTTCTAGACACTTCATCAAATTTCTACATTGCTTATTTTTCTGCTAAAGAAAATATGGGTTAACTAGAGACCACAGATATTACATGGTATTATGGTGAGAAGTTAATGAGCACGGCAAACTCACCACAGCACTACCCTCTTAAAGTTACGTGACTTTTTTACTCTAACACCAACTGTATTTTGTAGCAGAACCATCCAGGAAGCAAGCATATTCATAGGTCTGTAAATATTTTTTAAAACAAAATATTTAGAAAAATAGAGCTTTTTCAAGTCTTTTATCAATAACAGTAATGCTGTCCTTCTGAAATAAAAGATACTAGGCTCCTGAAATTTCTCTGAAAGTATACGTAATCTTTTAGGGTAAGACCTTTAAAACTCAAAGTAGATAAGACCAAACTATAGAAGAACTAGGGGCCATGCAGATAAATTTTCAGAAATCATAATTCATACTTAATACAGAATCAGAACAATGACCAGTTAAATGTGGTTGCTGGGGTCTCTGAACAGCTGTATCTAAACAGAAAATAAAATACACTTGCCTGCGGCCAGAAGTGACAAGTTTCCATTTCAGGAACAGTAAAGATCCTGACAAAGCTCACTAGTCAAGATTGTAAGAAATCACACATTTTACATGCTGTTTATTGGGTGTTTTTCTTGGGAAAATGCTTTTTATCTGTCCCTTTTGCCAACAAACCTTGCATCAGTATCTTTGGAAGTTGCTAAATTTAAATGATTTTCAAATGTTGTATAATAACTACTGTAATGTTACTGAAAACCACAGACATATCTGAGGTGGACATAGGTATTACAGAAACTCATTATCCATCTCATTTCACTTTAATAAGTGAGACTGTATACTTATAGGGCTGGAATTTAATCTCAATATTAAAAGAAATGTTGTATGTATCTTGCAACTTTGTACAATACATCTTGAATATTTTGTTGGGTTTTTTTTCTCCTGACTGTATATTTAATGGGGGGAAGCCTATTATTCATACTTCTGCTCTTAATCAAAGCTGAGAATTCTGTAGAGAAGTAGAAAATTGAAATCGGCTCCTGCAACCTAGAGCTGAACAATTATGACTTGATTTACAAGGAGCCACTTTACTACATATTTAAAAGCAGCTCTGCTGCAAAATCTGGGGGCTTTTCACATAATCAAAATGCTACAGATTTAGCACTTTTAATTTTTGATCCATCTCCTGCCAGCTTGAACTCTGATTATAATTACCATTTCATCTTTCCCTGAATGACATTGTTTTATCAGAGGAAGACGCTCTATCTGGAGTCTGAGTGTGGTGATTAGTGTGGAACCAGTTTTCAATGGGGAACAATGTGTGCCCTGAAATGAATCAGGGTGGGGAGTAATAATGTGAAGCTCAAGATAATCTCAAGTCCTTGAGACATAGTGCACAACCCCCGTAGCTCTGCAGTGCATGTGAGGCAACTATGCAGACACAGAGTGGGGAAAATGCTCCCCTGCACAGGGCAGTTTCCTAAGGAACAAAAAGGAAACCAAGCCTAACAACTGTCTAACTCCGCTGGCACTTACCTACATTTTGTGTCTGGAAAAATTTGCTACTTTTTGGATTGATCTGGCCCAACTGCTAATAACAAAATCATGTTGGACTGTCTATTTTTGTCAATACTTTAAGACTCTTCTTCCCATGTTTTGTTTCCAGAAACTATGTTAGAAAAAAATACTTCAGCAGTGAAGTGCCCCCTGTGCATCCCAGCTGCTGGGGGACAGAAAGGGGGTGGGTGCTACAGCTGCTTCTGGCTCCTGTTTCTCTGTTCACTTGTTACAGACCTAAGTAATTGAGCAATGCTCTCTGCATAACTGAAAATATAAAATTAAATTTTAGATAAACCACACATAGAAGTGGCCTTAAGCTCTAAAATATAAGTAATATATGCTAAGAATAATAAATAAGAACAGTGTTCTCGTATTAGCAACATCTTTACATTTCAACTTCTTTAGGCACAGGAATGTGGAAGACTTGCCACAAAGAAATTCAACTGTTAGAAAACCATGAAGCCGGATATATCTATAACATAAATGGACTGCTTTGGAAAGTTCTTTTCTTTGTGAGAATTATCTTTTTAGTGAAGAAAAAATTCACTGATAAAACGTCAGGAGGAGTAATAAATTGACACCGATGAGTGTAAGTACCTTTTGCAACAGTTGCAATAAATTCTGATTGGCACAGAGTATGAAAACAACGTGTGGTCCTGCTGCTCATGCCAGAGACAATACGTAGCAAAACAAGTAACCTAAAATACATAGCTGTTTCCTTAAAATTTATGTCACTACTGCTGCCACCCTAGGTTCCATTTTCTGAAAACCCTCTCACCCAGCTACACCTATGCTGAATAATGCTCTAAATACTCTTTTTCTGGTGAAGGAAACTGCATATAAACTTTGGGTCATGGCTTTCAAGACAGGTTGTAAGATAATACCTCAAAAAGGGTATATACTTCACAAACTTTTGTGAAGTGTCACTTACAGATATTTTATTTCTATGTGTATTTTTTTAAATTAAAAAGTCTTTCTTATTTAAGAGTATTTCACCTGGAAAAAATAGTAAATGCCCTGAAAAATCCTTAAGTCAAACAGAACTGCTCACCTAATTCAGAATGATAGAGTAAAACTCTTCAGAAAAAGGCATAAAGGAATTTTGTGAAAATAACTAGAAAATGGAATATATTTTATACAAGACTAAACTGAGTAATAGGCATCACTTTGGAAAAGACTCAATGAGAGGAAAGGAAAATCTCACAGAGAGGAAAATAATGAGAGCTTTGTGAATAGTGAGTGATTACTCACAGCTTCCCAATGCAAAAGAATGATGTGATACTCCATGAACTTTCAAGGCAACAACTTTTTCTTAAAAAGGATAGGTTTTTTGGGTTTGCTTTTTTAACAGAACCCATATTTAAGTGGTGAAATTCAGAACCACAAGTTGTTGTGAAGTAAAAAATTATAGACATGTTCAAAATCTAGACAAATCTAGGGAAGTATGTCTATCAAGAAGCCTAAGATCCCAAACTTGAACTGAATCTGTGTCTCAGTAAGTTCCAGAAACAACTGGTAAAGCAGGCAAGGAGGCAGTGCTGTAACTGCCCTGCCACTTCCCCCATCATTGAGAGCAGCAGCAGGGTGGGCCACAATAATTCAAGTGTGCCTGACATTCTTGTTTTCTTACATTGACTTTTCATTAATTTATCTTCCCATCTTTTAACAATCAGTAATAATAAATTTGTTTCTCTTTAACATGCCAGGAGATGTGTGAACTAACTGCACTGCACCAAAACAGTCAGAATAGTAACACTGTACATGTGTGTGGAGGTGCCTCCTTGTGGAAGAAAACACAAGAGGAACAGCACCCTGAAAACAAGATGTTAATTAATATCTGATCTTGCAAACCGATGTATAAACTTCAGGCCTATTTCTCCTCTTGTGTGGTATTGCTACAGAAAAAATCTTCAAAGTTAAAGATCCCTAGAAAAAGAGCAAATCCTCAAAATCTAGGATTGCTTTTGCAGGTTTGCCTCCTCTGGTATCCAACAGGGTTAGCCTGCAACACCAGAAAAAATTGTTTAGAAACATATGCTTACTTCCAAAATGTCAACTGGAATGTACTTTATAAGTATTTTGTACAGGATTTATGCAAAGGTAGAGACCATTAAGGAAATTATTTTTAAAAAACCCAATAATAATAACACTACTCATAATAACACTTACAAGGCTGAGACCACATTGTACTCATCATACCAAATTACCCAGAACTATGAGACAAACTATAACTTAAGTCATGTAAAGAGAGGATTGCCTATATTCTTTCTAAAAATCTAACCAAAAGGTGTTCATGAGGTTTCTCAGTTTGCTTCCAAAGCCCCAGTGTTTGAATTATGCATAACTGTGTCTCCTTGCTAAAAAGGAGGAAAACGCCTTTAGGTCCTTTGTGGCAGGGGTCTGAGAGGAATGGATTTCTTTTAAAAAGCAGCAGTTAAGCCACTCCAAATAGCTCTCAACTTACTGTACTTTCCTCTGTCTCCAAAAAATGTGCATTTGTTATTTGGTCTGTTAAAGCATAAGCCCACTGAAGGCTTTAGAAAAGGCAGCTTGCTCCCGTGAACTGCAGTTTAATTTCCTTCCCAGCAAATCTCAGAGCAGGCCATTCAGCATGAACCCTTCCCTAAAGCTGAGCTTCACCCATGATGAAAAATATGACCGGTTCAGTCAGAGTGGTTGCTAGGCTAGCATGCAGCAAGGGAATAAATTAGCTACAAAACAGTCAGAGTTTCAAGCTTTTGTGCACCTCTAAAACATCAATAAGTAGTGTTCTAGAGTTGCTGAAAAATGATCTGCTTGAAACAATGCCCTGAGGAAGCCACTGCCCCATACATTGTGTTAGTTATATTGAGCTCTCTTTGGCTAGTGTCAAACACAAGCTTAGAAAACATCAGAATAATTTTGCCCTCGTGAAAAATAATATTAAAAAACTGACCAAACAAACAAACCACCAACCCAAGAGAGCCAGGTTTTTATTTGTCAGGGAAACTTAAGAGTGTCTCTGTAACTTCAGGACCTATTTGACGATATAAATCTGAGGCTCTAGCTAGGGATGCAGCTTACTACACTGACTTTTTTCCTTTATGAGGAACAAGGAGGCTTAGAGTTGCTTTGGCACCTGATTAACTGTGGGCCACAGCTCAGATTCACTAAGGGTGAGCTTCCAGCCTGACAATTTCAGGATACTTCTACAGTATGTGAATCTGCCTCAAAATCCCCTAGATGTAGTTGAAAGACCTGCTGCCATCCTCTAACCAAGGCAGGTCTTCCTCACCAATCCTGCTGCATCTGTTCAGCTTTCAGTCAAAGTAAATTTGGTTTGAGTGCATATCTGTTACATATCCACAAATGAAATCTTCAGCGATTCTGCAAAGGGAAGTGGTGGAGCAAATACTGAGCTAAAGGGGAATAAAGGCCACAACCAGTAAATAAACGCTGCCCCTACAAAACAACTGCCCCACGTTCAGCCAACACTCCTTCCTCTGAGGAGACAGGGCCATTCTTGCTTGCTTTTGAGTGAGAACACGGAAAATATGTGGGCAGTACTTGTCAGGGAAAGAACCTACCAATGAAAGGAAAACTGTCCATTTCCAGTATTTCAGAAGAATTTTGCTCCTGCAGTTGAACACAACTTTGTAATTTTGAGGCTAACAAAAACATCCTGAATTCTTTTAAGAAACATTGCCCACTGGCTAAAAGGTTTGCTTTTCATCTTTTACTATATGGGTGTAAACAAACAAAATTTTAATGAATGAAGACCCCACTGCTGTGGGCAAGTTCCAATATATACCCTATGCATCTAACCAGGATTCCATCAGATTGAAATACTTTAACCTTAAGCCAGTACTCAGAAGCAAATCTGCTACATAGGAACACTATAAAGAAAAAGGTGGTATATGGAGCATGGGAGTTCTTGACCTTGAAAGATCATACATAGTACTTAAAACAAGTACATACACAGAGAAGTTTTCATCATGGAGAAATTCAGCACAGATATTCTGCATTAGTATTTTCTCTCTGTAGCTTTGAGATCGGGCTGATGGTACTCAGGATACAGTAAAAGATTCTACTTTCTTAGAGAACTCTGAAGGATGAACAAATTAACTTGATTAGTTGGTTACATTCCCACAGATAATTCATCATTGCAAGATTCAGGGTCTATTGACACACTGATATTAATTAAAAATACAGTGAGAAACAATCTGGAAATTCTTACAGCTTGAAGTCTGATGATGAGAGCCCCAGGTATTTCTAAATAATCCCTGTTTCACTTCCGTCACAAAAATTATTCATTAATTTCTTTTTTCTGCAAATGTAACTTTCCTTATGACAGTAATTATACCGAAATAATTTAAACATTTACATATAGAAGATGAAGGATTCCTTAAGTGCATGTAGGACTCGGCCTACAAGAAATCCTGAGCCTCTGCATTATCTGAGGTTAGCTTTCCCTCTGCAGATCATGTTTCATAACTATCATGTAGACTTGGAGATGAAAGCTATGTGAAAGAAATTTCTACTGTTTTAAAAGTGCTACCAGGAAAATTAGTTTTGCTTCTAGAATGGGGCCACAGCAAACAACTTGCTGGATACTGGTCCCTTCCTTGCTAGCCCAGGACTTCACTATTACAAAAAAGGAAGAAGCGTGGAATTATTATCATGATATGGGAAACTAAATAATCCACACTTTAAGTGAAAATACCTGTAAAGATCCTGACAGAATGCAAAGCTCTTTTTTCCTTTTAAGTGCTAATTTGCTCTTTCCTCCCAGTCTTCTGTCATTCCTTTTTCCCAGAATTTCACCTCTCTTTGACAGATCAAGACTCTTCTCCAGAGGATAACTCTGGTTTTGCATCTGTAGCATTTCAGTACTGAAGACAGAGACAAGTCAACAAATATTATAAATGAAAATATGCATGTGGTAGTAAATCCTGAAAGAAGAGCACTGATGGTCTGTACACTACTATGGATTGGAAAGCAAAGAAATGAGCCATAAATCACCCAAGAGACAATAACCTCCCTTTACCCTAGCTCTATTTTGTGTAGTTGCCTGGTCTTTTTAGGTAAGCTTTAAAACTCTTTACCTCAACTAAAATGTTAACATTGTGTTTATGTCGCTATAAAGTTGCTTGAGAAATCTGAAATCAGCAGCCAATCAGAAAAAAAAAAGACGATTGCAGCATCCAGAGCGGGTAATTGGCATATTTACAATACAGTTCTTGAGAAAGAAGCCCAGAGTTCCTATGCAAATCCTTGCTCTTTGAATGACTAATGGTGATGGGCAGCCAATCACCAGGTAGGGATCTGCATGCTTTCAGTTGTTTAGATAATAATTGTGATTATTGAAAGCAGGTAATGCAGATAAGATGTAATGAGGGCGTAGCACAAAGGGAAGGGATAATGAGGCATCAGCAACCAAAACATACCTTTAAGTTCTTTGGCATTTTTTAACATGACACAAAATAGCACAGATTCTGTGCCCTTCATCTCCAGAACTCTGCAGTTGTGTGTCGCCCTTATGAACTGACACGTGTTTCCAGAGCTCTGGGTCATCACAGCTCAGGGGTTATCATTAAAGGACAAATCTTGAAAAGCAGAAACATACACATTTCTGAGGCTTTGGTCCTATCTGATCTGAACACACATGGCTGGCTGGCTGCAAGTCGCATCCTGACAGCAAATGAAGGCACAGTTAATGTCAAATGTATCACTAGTTCACCATTATTTCCTAACTGAACGTGGGTGCTGCTCTACAGTGAAGATATGCAACTGGTTTACGGTACTGATCTATATCAACACTGCTACATGGCCAACTCACACCAACCTGGAAAATGGTTCAGAATGAAAGTAACACATCAAAACAGCACATAAAATCCTTACTAGAACTGCAAACATTTTGAGAAGCCTTTGCAGTCTGTCTCAGGTCAGAATCAGTTACTCTCTCTCACTAAAATCGTGTCACTGAAGGCATGACAGACATCATGGATCCTTCATATAAACTCAATTAAACCTTTCATGAATGAGAAGTACTAAATGGGCCTATACAGCTGCACATAGTTGCTACATGATGAGCAGTTGCAGTGATTAGAAATTGCCTTTTTTTATTATTTATCCTTTTTTTTTGAGGGTGGGGTGTGTGGGTGTGTGTTTCAACTTAATATATCCGAAAACAGACTCCAGATTGCATAATCCTGTTACTGGAGCTACAGAGACTCCTTTGTAGCCATTGTTCAATTGTTTTAGAGTCACTGGATCTAGTAGCAACATTTTCACTTTATTTACTGAACTTTCATGCCTTAAACCAAAAATTACTAAATTAACAGATTTAAAGGACATTTCAAAACTACTTTTAAAGTACTGTAGTATTCCAACACTTCATATGAGTTGCACCCCAGAATGACCTTTAAAATTATGCAAAACTGTTGAAAAAAAATTTCAATCATACTACAAGCTTGGGACCAGAAGAGTGGTTTGAAAATGAATATTATAAGTAGTTGTTATTTGGTTTTGCTGCTGTTGGAATAAGTGTAGTTATTATTAATAAGTACGTAGTTTCTAAAATTATTTTTCATTATTCCAGATGCACTCAGGCATAAAGCCATAGTTTTACATTGCCAGAATTTAGACTACATTTTTCGGTCTGGATTCCCTGGAACAAGGGAACAGGTTTCTGATAAGTAATTCGGGTTTCTATGTGTGTGCAAAGGATGGTGCAGCATTCAGTACTATTTATGTTACTCTGGTATCTTCCAGCAGTGTTAATTCTGTGTTTAACATTACTTCTCTGTCCACAGTCTACAAGAGAGTTCTTTTCTGTGTAATAAAAACTTACTACTAGTCTTTCATAGTCAAAATGAAACATGATGCTCATATTACCTGATTTACCAGAAAAAAAGTCATATGATTTTATTAAATGACTCCATATCATTTTTTGAATCTTTAGTAACAATTTCAAGCAATAAACTTCACTATGTTAAGAGAACTTAATTCAGTTTTAGACCTATTTTAAATCTATTTTTCTGTTGTTTTCTTCTGAATTCTGAATCCTTTTTTACTGCTGAGTGCAACTTTAAGAGTATGAGGTAGTGAGAAATCTCCTCCCCAGGAAGAAAAGCATAGAGCAAGCAATATCTAGCCTCCATTTTTATTAAATTTGTCTTTGATGAATCACAATTTCAGATTATAAATCTCAGGGACTTACTCATATTTCTTCCAAACATAGCACATTTTAGCCCATGTCTGCCTCTCATAAATCCTTATTAAATTTAGCATATATACGACAAGGAGCCAAATGGCATGAAAACAGTTTGCCTTTCTTTTTTTCTTTTTTATATAGAATTATTTCTGGCACAACATAACATGAAATCTTGTTCTTCATCATACATCTTGGGCATAAAAAAATTCTTGGAAGAGCAAATATCAAGTTATTTAGGGCCCTGTAGCATTATAAAAATGCAAAACCACGTGACTGCAAAGACCAAATACATAAACCACATACAGATATTTCTCAGCAGTGTTGTATAAACCCATTTTTGCAGAAACCTACAATACTTAAAAAAAAATGAGGCACACAAAACATATCTCTGCTGATGACCAAGGCTATTTTGGGGGTTACTATAACCTTTACTTCTATGCTCATTTTATACAAAATCCTCAGATCACCAAAATTAAGCCAGTGGTTGAAGGGGTGCTTAGGACTTTGGGAGGGGCCATCTCTTACAGATTCCCAAAGGAATCTGTATTAATATTTCCATAATGTCAATAGCCTAATAGGGTTACAGGCAGCCTAATCGCCCCACATACCACAGACACCACATCCCAGAGTCTGCCATTGATGAAATGATAAGAATAATAATTAAAAAAAAATTAATTATACAATTAAACAGAGCCAGTTTAATGGACTAAGCGATTTGGTTGATTAAACCTGTGCAATATCCCTTGATCTAACATTATTGTATTTATTTGATATAATGTGTGCTGAAAATGTCAACAGTGAATCTGATATAAACATCTCCTGGTGCTCATTAGCATGCTATGATGTTATGATTGCTGCTGCCATGTGGTGAGACTTAGGACTTGGCTCTTCTTAGATTCTGTTCAGAGTAACACTTTGGAATCTGCACTTGCCTGGCATGGACACAGGGTTAGAGGGCAATTTTAATATTGCAGCAGTGTGCAGATTAACTTTCTGCATGTATATATATAGGCAGATAGATATAGCTATGTTTGCACGGAAGTTCATTTGCATTGAAATGTATCTCATTTATTGACTTAGCCATGTTTTACAGGAAATAAAATGGGAGTCATTTAGAATGGTGGCTGCTGCTTTAAGACCCTCTTTCCCTGTTACATGGCAGATGGATGGCTATAATGCCATCACTTGATACTATGCCGAATTGTGACTGTCTCATTTTGCTAGAGACTGCTGGTTTCATGTAGAAATTTGCTGTTGGATTAGGGCTTTTGCCAACCCAGGCACAAGAAAAAGGCTATTTAATGTGTTTTGAGCTGCCATATGGTGTGGATAAAAGAAGTAGTTTCATGGCAGTCATGAAATCTGATGCATGTGAGTAAGTCCATGTGCTTTGCCATACTCCCTGTCACATAGTGCACCTGCTGCAAGCAGGTATTTTACATAGAAAATATGATTGTCATAGCTCTTGATCCTGGATGTACCTCAATGTCAGAAAACAGTAAATCCTTCTGATGTTTTCAATGCACATGCAAAAGCCAACCACATGAACTCGAATGGGAAGTGAGGAAATACCCCCTTTATGGCACAGCTGATTCAAATTATGCTCCAGCACTATTAATCTACAAATGCATAATATTCACTCAGAATTTCATGATAATTTACTAACAAACCTAAATCTCATCATTCTGTCTCAAACTAGATGAACAGAACATACTACAGAAAGAACTGCTAATAGCACTGTCCCAAAATAAAACTCATGAGTCCTAGTCTGGGTCTTCCACTGTTTCCTGTTGTGCCAGTTTGAGACAAATTAGGAGGAACATCCGAATTTGAACGTCCTCTCTTAGAAGGCAGGTTACCGCCACCCCTCCCCCACCAGGTTCGGGAAAGAAATATTCCTCGGAGGAAAGCAAAAGAGAAAAAAACTATTTATTTAACAAACACACAGGAAAAGAATAATAATGCTAAATAACAAAACCTCTTGCTGTGGAGAGAAACCTGGGAAGATTTTAGAGTCCTTCTTTGGATGTGGTGTCTCTCTCTCTCTCTTCCTCGGAGCTGGGTTGGACTGGCCCCCTCCAGGCCTCGGTGGAAAGTTCTGAGTAGTTCCAGAAGAGAAGAAGAAGAAGACGAAGTCCTAGGGGAAAGAAAATTAACTCTCTGTCTCTCTCCAGAGAAACAGAGCTGAAAGCTGGCTGAAAAAGTAGAAGGGTGCTTCCTCCGCTCTTCTCGCCGCAGCAGGAGAATGCAGAGGAGTAGTGACCTTGGAGCACAGAACTACTTTGAAAAGTTTGTCTGGCTTTTTTTCTTTCTCTCGCACCCAGTTTTAAGGGCACAGAAAGGCACAAGAATCATGTCTGGGCACAGAGCAGGCAATAGTAGATACAACATCATAGTTACCCCAAGAGATTCCATCTCTCATCCCATATCGTCGGCTCAATGCCCAAACTAATATATTCTAACTCTACACACACACATTAATGCATACGTATATACATGCATATATACAGCTATGTACAAACATTAGCAGTGACACTCAGCAAGCAGTGGTATATAGGCATTCCACATTACAGATGCTTTTCACCCAATGATCAGATCTCCCTGTGGTACACAATGTGTTGTTCCATCTCTCTGCATTACCCACCGTGTGCAACCTGGTCCCGGAGCAAAGACAACCCCACGGATGGATTAGTCTGTACTCGAGGCAGAATTAACCCAAACAGTCTTTCCTAACAGTCCTCTGACATGCACTACTGGAACCTTATCTCTGTCTACTGTATGCAGGGGCTCGGATTGGGCAGAGGCAGCTCGTTTGATAGAACCTTGGGTGTTAACTAACCAGGGGGCCTTGCTAGATTCTGCTCCCCAATTTCTGAAAGTTCCTCCACCCAGTGCCTTCAAGGTGGTTTTCAACAATCCATTGCACCGCTCCACTTTGCCTGCAGCTGGTGCATGGTAAGGGACATGGTACACCCACTCAATGCCATGTTCCCTAGCCCAGGTGTTAAGGCTGTTCTTGAAATTAGTTCTGTTGTCAGACCCAATTCTCTCAGGGGTACCATGCCTCCAAGGGACTTGCTTTTCCAGACCCAGGATAGTGTTCTAGGCCATAGCATGAGGCACAGGGTAGGTCTCCAACCATCCCATGGTGGCTCCTACCATTGTGAGCACGTAGTGCTTACCTTGGCCTGTTTGAGGCAGTGTGATGTAGTCAATCTGCCAGGCCTCCCCATACTTGTATTTGGACCACCACCCACCATACCATAGGGGCTTCACCCGCTTGGCCTGCTTGATCGCAGCGCATGTCTCACAGTCATGGATAACCTGGGAGATACTGTCCATGGTTAAATCCACCCCTCGGTCTTGTGCCCACTTATAAGTGGCATCTCTGCCTTGATGGCCTGAGGTATCATGGGCCCACCGAGCTAGGAACAGCTCTCCCTTGTGGTTCCAATCTAAGTCTATCTTGGACACCTCTGTCTTTGCAGCCTGATCTACCTGCTCGTTGTTTTGGTGCTCCTCGTTAGCCCTACTCTTGGGGATATGGGCATGTACATGGCAGACTTTCACAGGTAGCTTTTTTACCTGGGCAGCAATGTCTTTCCACTCTTCAGCAGCCCAGACTGGTTTTCCCCTATGCTGCCAATTAGCCTTTTCCCACTTTTCCAGCCATCCTCACAGAGCATTGGCTACCATCCATGAATCAATGTAAAGGTAGAGCTTTGGCCACTTCTCTCTTTCAGCAATGTCTAGGGCCAGCCAGCTTTGAGCTCAGCGAGTTGGCTCAAGCCACCTTCTCCTTCAGTAGCTTATGCAACCCGTCGTGTGGGACTCCGTACAGCTGCTTTCCACTTTCGTTTCATCCCTACGGTGCAACAGGAACCATCGGTGAAAAGATCGTAGCGTGTTTCTCTGCTGGCAGCTGGTTGTACGGTGGAGCTTCCTCAGCACATGTCACTAGTTCTTGTTCGTCTTCGTCAGTGAGACCAAAGTTTTCACCTTTGGGCCAATTTGTAATTTCAACCTACTACACCTGTGATAAATCTCATCCTGCTTCTTCATCCATTTCTGCCAGCACTGTGAGTCCAGCGATATCCACCAATATAATTCTTATCTTCTTTTCCTTCACTTCCCTTTTTTCTCCACTTAATCCCTGAAAAAGTCTAGAAGAAAGCAAATGGAGGCAAGGAAGTCTTCAGTTTAACACTACAGCTTTCTTCTCCATTGAATAATGGGAGAAATTCTGGCTCCACTGTAGCTTCAGTATTTGAGTCACTATTTTTCTCGAGGCAGACAGTCTCAGAGATGTTTAGCAGTGAACAGATTTCATTTAGAGTATATATGAATGTCCCCATCATACAAAATACAATTATACTAAAGCTATAAGCACTAAAAATCCTGCTTATAAAGTTGTTATTCTAATTAGTGCTCAGTTTGGCAGACATATTATGTCCATACTAACCATGTCACTCTTAATTGTCAGACTTTTAGCCACCAGACTGGCATCCAGAAACACCAAGTTCCCCATACAGCAAGTACTCTGCTGCACAGCCTTGTGGGAACAGGAACACTCATGGGCACATGTGGAGACAAAACCTGAAGCTATATGAGGAATTTCAAGGAAAATAATTAATGGTCTGTATATTTAAGTAGCCTTCAGCATTAGGTGATAGCTGAGGAAAAATGTTCAGGGTTATAAACATAGTAATATGATACCTCTGCCTAAATCTCACTCAGGGCTTCCTAATTCTGCTGGCAATATTCCTCAGGGCAGCAGATAGCCTGAGGAAAATACTACTTCTTAGCTACCAGCTTTTCTTCAAGAGATACTTGAAGCCTTACAGTCACTTGATAAAAAGAAAAAAGCTCAGGATGTCTGCAGGATTTGGACTGTGGTATACATAAAAACATCTGGCCAGAGTGTTCTTATACAATTTACATAAAAATACCATGAAAAACAACCCTTCAGATTTGTTTAAGGCATCTTTCAAGGAGATAAAGCATTAGGCACTATGAAGGTAATGAGAGAGAAGATCTTTCTGTTTATTGCACAGCAGAGCGTGGTACTTCAGCCCAGCTCTGGAGCATAGAGTTCAGAGCCTCACAGGGCCCTGCATCCAAACCAGCTTGTCCTGGCCAAACTCCACACACAGCTTTATCACAAAGCTGGGCTCCAGTCCTAAGCACAGCTAGGACTTCTCATCTGCAATGCTTATTGAAACTTGTTATAATGCTGCCTGTGCAATAAACAGCAATTTCAAGCCATATTTTATGGATGGCATCCATTTAATAAAAGTCAACAGACTTGCAGGAGGGTTAAGATCCTCACGGTGCTTGGAGAACCATACTGACAGTGTCACACCAAAGCCATGGCACAGTCTGTACTGCCCTGCGGTACAAGAGTCCTGACCTCGCAAAACTGAAGTTCCACAGTCCCTGCTTAACTTCAAGCATGTGCTGAATCGAAGGATACTGAGTGATATTATGGATTTCAAGAAGGATCAGTTAAGAAGCCAAAAAGAAAGCTGAAAGAGGCAAATCATGACAAACTAGCAATACGTGGTTATGCACATGTTTAAGACACTCCTGTAAGTGTTCACCTGGTTCCACCCTGCTCAAAATCTTTGGTTGTTTTTAAATCTCACCACTGGAAGGGTTCACACTATAACATAAATGATATCAGCCATCTCTTAAGGTACCTCAGCTGGAATTTCTCCATCTACAACTTTCTCAGATCCAGTGTATTGGATTTAGTTTAGCAAACAATTTTCTGGAAATTGCTTTGTGTGCACTACATGTTTTGTTAGTAATATTTCCCCCGTGCTGGCAGATCGCTCCGTGGTAGCAGATGTGCATGTTTTAGAAAATCACTACCATAAGGAATAGCATAATTATATTTACTGCTGTTTGTTACCACACCACATATCAACTTGTAGGGATACTGGGACAATTGAGACTCGCTAAGAACTTCTCTTCTTCCTTGGCATAATATACATAATTATGTTTTCTTTCCCCTAATTGCAGCTAAAGATTACCTGCTCACTAATAAACTCTTCTTGCAGTACAGGCCACAATTAGGGCCTACTGAAGGCAACTGTAGATGCATCTTAAGTTTCAGAAGACTTCAGTTTATATCCTTTTGAGTTTTCCAGCTGCCTTATAATTTCACTTTTGTATTGGTTTCTAAAAAGGTGACTTCATTGTAACAGAATATGCATTTCTGACAGACTAGCCTGCTAAATTCCATTATATCCATGCAGTAGTTATCTGCTGACTCAAAGCACTACAGTAAGTTTTGCAAGTATTTAAAGTGTACTATTGAAGATCTGACAAAAAACCTCTTGCGTTATTTTTATGTTCAGAACGAAAGGAAATTTAAAAAGCAAGAAATACTGTCCAGAGAATAATAAAATTTCAAAAAGATTTTATTGAGAACATGTTGCCTGAAACACTCCAAAAGCTCTTTATTTGATAAGTGTTTTAATCCCTTTTTGTTTCACTTATGGTTTGAGAATACATATGCTGATTTTTTTTCTCATTTAAATTTCAATTATTGCTCCATTAGTCCTAGATACATTGTGAATTTGTAGCCTTTTGTAATCTTATTAGAATTTCCACACATATATGGGTCCAGAATAGCCACTTTTAGATTAAATGAAAAGAAAGAGAAGAAAAAATATTGTAGGAAATTAAAACTACTTCAGTTGTCAAAGTGGCAGTGCCATCTACCAGAACAGCTTCTTAAAAATGTGTAGCATGTCTTTAAAAAACAAAAAAACCCAGAGATGACAATATAGAAATGTATTCCCTTAGGAATATCCTTGAAGCCTTGACCACTCTAATTACAACACGCTGTCCTGGCTGATATATCTTATGACGTGGCTCAAGGTCACATCTGAGAAAGCAAGATTGGTGTCTGGAAAACAAGTTTGTTCCTTGCAAACAAAAGAGATGAAATTCATGTTCTCTGAACATGTTTTCTGGGGTAACAACTTTAAAATAGAGACTGGTGAGGAATAAAATACTGTACTGCAGGACTGACATTCATACTGTGCATTAGGTAATTAAACCCTGTGTATGTGTTTGATTGAAGTGCAGAACTTACTGACCCACTGCTTTTCCTTTATCCAGAGGGCAACTCTTGGGTTCCATTAGTCAATTATTTAAAAGATACAGTGATTGCTATAACTCCTTCAAAGAATCCTTTTGTGTATTAGTGCTCACAGGAGGTTAATAATTTAACATTAGGATGTCCAAGAACAAAATGCCACAGTCATGAACAAAAATGAGTACAAAATACTGGTAATGGACCTTGACTTCATAGTAAATCGAACAGATAAAATCAAGGCCAGCCACATTAAGTATATATAACACAACATTCAGCTTTTGATGCCTAAGCTCTTGACAGGTTTGAAATTCCAAAACAAACACGGTTTTATTTTAACAAGAAAAACATTGCATACTACACTTTTGAGCTACTGGTGTCTAAAAATCAAGGCACCTCAGAATTTCTCATATTATTTTTTCCTCACAAAAGATAAAGAAAATATCAAGTACTACTCCATTCATTTAAGGCTGGAACAAGAAACATTCTAAGCATCCACAGGAAGCTCATGCCAAACAGCAAACCTCTGATTACCTATGTCCTAGGCATGCCTTTTTCACTAAATGCTTCTTCTTTGTATACTACCCTTTACATTCCCGTGACAAAACTTGAAAAATACTGCCTCAGTTACAGACAGTGAGGTTATCCTTCCCCTTTCATAGAAAGAAACCAAACAGTGATCAGAATAACCTCATTTCTTTAGAAAATCCAACCCATCAAATTACAGACTCTCCCTTCCTAACTCTTCCACAGTTTCTTAACTCAAACACAGAAAGCTAAAGACAAAGGTGTTGGTGTTTTTTAGATCTAAGCAGCAGAGCACCTAGTATCACAGCAAAGAAGATGTAGCTTTGTGGTCTGTGCTGACTCAAAACTACAGAGGTGTGCTAACAGCAGGTCTGTCAAGACTCACTGCAGAAATACAGAGGGGGTACAGTAGTCAGCTTCCCTCTGCTCCTAAACCTTTGAGGACAAAGCAGGGGATAATGATAGGTGGACTTTACTACATCTGCAGAAAAGCCATGGTACAACTCAAGTTCACTGGCACCACAGGCATTGACACTGCAAAGGACTTGTCATTGGCCACAGTCTAAACCATGCCCTCAACCACAGTCTTTTAACAGAAGAGATTATGCCAAACACTTAAAGCTTTTCACGGTTCATCTACTCCCACAGATGTGCTGTGCTGACCAGGGCCCTCCGAACATCACCGCTCCCTCTGACAACTGTGGTTGAAGATGGGCAAGTACAAAAACTCTTATTTCCTCTCCTTTAACCATGTTTTTCTATTCCAGCTGTGCTACACACTCTGCCATTCACCAAATTTTATAGTTATAAGAGTATCAGCTCATGAGTTTACATAACTGATTATTTTTTTCTAGACATAAATGGTTTCAAAAGTCTGTAATGGTTATCAGAGGAGAAATCAAAGGAGAAAAGATGGAGGCAAAATGTGATGAACAAAACAGCTATACTTATGCTATTGCCCTTCCCTAGGACTTGGCATTACTATGCATTTTTATCTTTGTGACATTCAATTTTCTTTGACTAGCAGCAGTATCAGCAGCACAACTGAAGGTGATTCTCTCAAGAATTCATGTTCTTTCCAGATAAACAAAACTTGGACAAGAAATGTACAAGAAAATGAAAAAGCTCAATTGACTTAAATGCTTTTCTTCTTTCAGTTATCCAGGGGTTTCCCATTCAATAACTGTCTTGTCATTCTGACTTGCTTATTTATCTATATTTTTCTATTAATATTTTATTTTTAGAACATAAATGTTTTACCCCTCTGAAAAATCATGTGTTCTTTAGATAAAATGCTAAAATACATGCCACAATGGGAAGCAAACAAAATGTACCAAAAATATCTAATCCCACTCTTTTTCTGCCCTAAAACTTGGCTCCAGACTTCCAAAGTCTTAAGAGCCTTATGCAAAACTGGACTAATATTGATAATTTTTTATTATTTTACAGTTCTTATACCAAAGCAAAGTGAAACTCAGGAGGGTTATTTTATATCCCTGAGACTTGTCTTTTAACTTGGTAGTTAACCTCTTGTTTAGATTCTCTCACTGTTACTGTAGCAATATCTCAAAATTAGTGTCAAGAGACTAATTCTGCACTGTGGAATCTAGAGAAGGGATTTATATAGACCGGAATGAATCTCAGCCAAGTGGTGCTGAATGGCTTTAAACTTTAACAAGGGGCTTTGGGTAAGGCCCATAAATCCCATAGAAGCTTTCTTCCTGCATCAGAGAATCCTGCATTAAGCCACATATCTCCTCCTTTCTTCCCAGTCATAAAATCCATGAAACAAAGCAGAAACCTGATTGTTCAACTGATGGAAGCCCAGCTGCAAAAGTCTATTTGCATGGCTGAATCTTGAGAACTCAGAAATGAGTGAAAAGTCAGCTGGCTACTGAACAGCTTTTGGATGCCTATAGACTGCAGATATCTGAACACTGCAGTGCTGGGTGCTAAAAATCATATTCTATTGGTGAACAAGGAAAAAATTTAATAAAGTCTAACGAATATACTGGATATTGTGTTTCTACAATATAGCTGTATTATTATAATGAAGTATGATTTCCACATACTTTATTAGCTTTTTTTTAAAATCTGGAAACTATTTTTAAGTTATTACAACTCAGTATTAATTTTTAACTGCTTTTTCTTTAATTGCTTTTTCTTTAATACTCAGTAGCCTTTTTTATAATTTTGTGACAAACAATATTTATTCAGTATTCATGTCCTTCACTTTATGTCTTTAAAGTAATTAACCAAATAAAACACCTACTTTTAGAAGAAGTGTTTTTACAGACATAGATAAAGATGCTCAGGTACTTCCAGAATTCCGATATCGACTACCAAAATCTAAATGAAAGTTTTTGGAAAAGAAATCTCATTTCTTGAAATTTGAACCCGAGGAAGTTTTATTTTTCTGGAAGTAGCCAGTTAGCAAAGACTGGGGAAAGTGAGAGATTATCTAGGTGGACAGAATAAAAGTTTCAGATGTTAAAGCTTTTTTTTTTTTTTACCATCACACAAAAATTTATATGCAATATATCCTTCCAATATTGATGCAACAATTTCATTAAAGGTCAGCACATAGAGAACTCTGGAAGACTGAATTATTAATCTAAAATTCCAAAATCATTCAGATAATAGTACACCTTTACTATCTCCAATTTCTTACTTAGCAATAAGGACAAGTGAAAGTGGCTAAAATGTTACAAAATGGAGAACAAGCAACACATTTCATCATTTCACCAAACACAACACAGAACTGCAGAAGAGACCCCTGAAATAAATTGTTCCAAATATTGATTTTCTTGAAAGAAAAAAGCCAGGGCTGAAAATGAGACCGTTTTTTTTTTCTCTAAAGAACAAACTTGCAAAACAAGAATAAGCTTTAGCTGGCCTCACCCATACTAATGTCAGCAACAGCTAAATGTCTACTGCAAACACTCAAATGGAGTTAGCATCCATGCTTAAATGCACCTGAATATTGTCTTTATCTTCTTGCCCTGATAGAGCACATGCATGATTGAGGCCTGCAGAAGATTCACTCCTGCCATCAGCAATCCCACAGAACACAAAGAACCCTTTACTTTGCCTGTTTTTTCTAAGTGAACGTTTTATTAATGGCATTGTGTCAGGGCCATTTCTGCCTCTTCCAGTAAACTGAGTGTAAAGAAACTTGGTCATTGTTTGAAGGAATGAATGGGGCTCTTGATTGAGAAGAAGGGGCAAATAGGACTTCCGTGGTATTCAGGCATCTGAGAGGGACCACTGCTAAAGGATCTGCATAATGCTTGTCTTTTCACAGAGTAGAGGAGAAGTCCAGTGGGACTGGGCACAACTGGATAGAGTTCACTGATGGTATTTGGGAAGCTGCAGGATGGTGACAAAACACAGCACAGAAAATTGATTCTCTGATAATGGCTGTTTTTCAACTCAGCTGCATCCCAATATATTCTTCTTGCCTTCAACCTTTAGCCCACTATGAATTCTTTGCTCATGTATTTTGTAATCAAGTGTCCTTATTTTCCATATTGTCTGAATACTTAAGGAAACTACTGCAGAGAAAGCCCAGCTTGAAAGTTACAATTCTAAACATACTGAAATAAGTCAAACTCAAACCGAAATAAGTCAAACTCAAACCTGAAAGAAACAGCTATACTTAGAGAAAATGAAGTATCTCACCTTAAAATTAAGCAGTACCTCTTGAGCATGAGCAAATCATAACTTTCAAGTATCTACAGCTTGAATAAAGTTGTATGGATTTCTAAGCAGAATATAAAATGTATTTCTCTCATCTCATGAAATGTCAAGTCCTTGCTCTAAAATATAAGAGTACTTTTAAATTTTCAAGGAAATCTTTACCCCTGAAAAGCGCTGATTTTCCCTTGTTTCATTCTGAGGCTTTTTTTCAAGGAAAGTAGATCTGACACAATAACTACAATTATTGAAAATTCCATCCCTGAACAGCAGACCTCAGTAAAATTATAGGTAATTGAAAAGCCAGCAGAAAGAAAGAACCCTCAACAGTCTTTAAATGGGGAAAACTTCAATGTCTCTCATGTGTATAAGAAAGCATAAATTTAATATTCAAATAAAACTATAAGTCTAAATTAAGATAGAAAAAAATACTGGGCAGTTCATTAAATAAATTGGTCAGGTTGACCTTTATCAACTTTTTTACTAATTCAGAATAATTTTAATGTTGGTATTTCCTTGCAAACATACAGTTAAGGTCACCAGACCTTCTGCTGAGATAAAGTGACATCTGTAGTTCAGAGCAGCCCAGAACACCTCACCTCCTGTGTCCTTGTCCAGAAAAAGAAATGGTGGGAGGCACTCACACTTCCATAGCCTTCCTTACGTTAAATCTAAAATCAATCATGCTTTCAATCAATCAATGCAACACTTATATAAAAACTTCAAATAAAAATCAAATTTCTCACTTCCACTATGAAATAGTCAGACTTAAATAGGACTTTCTCTCTGCAGACTGCATAATTTTTAACAGGCTTCAAAAGATGGAAGGAAATCATTTAACCTCCTTCCGTCAGCGGTGTGAGAGGGCAAGGGGAGCTGCAGCAGGGGCTGCTGGCTGACTCTGAAATCCAGCTCATTCCAGTGACTGTGAAAAGGCAGCTGCAGACAAAACACAGGTATGGAAACAATGAGGTGATGTTGGAAAAAACAGTTTGACACCACCAGAACCCGAGACAGTGCCTGCTTATAAACAGATATCATGAAAAGACTGAAAATATCCAAGCATGCCTATTTTTCTATAGGTTCATCACTTAAGTGCATCTGCAGCAACTTTGTTATCTTATTCACAGGATGTTCAAAAGGCACGAGGATGCGGCACTTGGGACAAGGTTTAGTGGTGAACATAGCTGGACTCGATCTTAGAGGTCATTTCCAATCTCAAATGATTTTATGATTCTATGATAGCCAAATGTGTATGAAGTACAGCAAGACTGACATCTATAAAAGCAAATTAAAACAGAAATATTTGTAGGACTTTAAAACATAACATTTTAAGTTATTTTCATTAAAATACAAGCACACAAAAAATATGGGATGAGAAAAATATTCTAATGTTTTTATTTATCAGAAGTGAGGTATTTTTAAGCGACTAGGAATTTTGCTCCTACTGGAGCTCCTACTGGAGCCCAGCAAGCTCCTAGGTAGCAAGGCAAAGAGAATTCCTCCTGTTTTTCAGATGTTCTCCAAATAAACAACCAAGGACAGAAGTGTTTTTGAACACAAGTATTCATATGCACTATCTGCATGTTCCTTTTCCCAAATTATCATTTCCATCTGTAAGAATCCTAGCAATGTACAGCACATGGTAATACTACAGCACACACATACATAAACACTTACTAGGAATAAAAAGTCTCTCCACAATTTCTTTTTTTTCTAAAAAAAATGATCTAGAAATCATTTTATCAAATTACAAACCCAATACTTTATAAAAGCATTAATTCATGGGACCCCTCAAGAGACAACCACACTCCTATACTGTAAAGATACAACAGTTCAGTAATTGGAATGTTGTTGTTGTTATACACAAGCAGAGAAATACACACTCAAATTAATTTTTTGCATTACTACTCTTATGTTGTCAAATAATAAAATTATTTGGAAGCAGTTGTCCACTAGTGAAGTATATAATTTTTAATAAGTCTCTAAACTATTATTGGCAAGTAAGTGCCCTTCAGGCTTCAGAAGGCTCCAAACGTCTGGCAAGACATGGTGGTATTTCACCCACTGACACAGGAGGGGTTACAAAATAATCTTTTATTTGGCTGTTTGTAGCATTTTGAGTCAATATCTGTCCAACAGTTGGGAGCCATCACATCCTTCTTTTCACTTTAGTTTAGTCTGGTGTCTTCCTACTGCTTTTCTCTTACCTTTTTAAAATATTACCAATTCCGTTTGTCCCAAGCCTCATGTTTTCCATAGACCAATTCCAATTTCTGATTTGGCACATCTCTGGTAAAATGTCTCCCTTCACTCAGCATAATATTTAATGAGTACCATGAATTCAGCTTTCTGAGGAATTCCATGTATTAAAATGATGTAAATTCAGAAAATGTTGGTAAAATCTCACTCAGCTTTCCATGTTCCAGGGCAGGCGTGGCTTTACTCCGAATCCCTTAGTAGATGGCTAACA
Organism: Eulacestoma nigropectus; assembly: GCA_013397775.1. NCBI lineage: Eukaryota > Metazoa > Chordata > Aves > Passeriformes > Eulacestoma > Eulacestoma nigropectus. Next base: position 36,170 of record VZTE01006373.1, on the reverse strand, counting down.
ACTTACCTCATCTAACTTCAGAAATGGCTTGTGAAATCATTGGCCATAAACAGAATATAGAACTAGGCAATCAGAACTAAGACAAAGAAGTTACTGACCTCAGGAGAAATAATTTTCTGAAGAAACTAATGACTCACATTTCTGCCCTGAACCACTGCTTCTGGAAGACAGTGTAACTAGACACTCTCCCTCGACATCTGTGCAAATTGTACTGTGCCCTTCTTGTTAGGAAAAATACATTGGTGATGACTAGTCAAAACCAGGGAAAATCAGCTGTTTCAAATTGTATGTAAGGAGAGCTGATGCGACTCCAGAGATCCCTTGAGTAGAAGTTAAAGTTTACCTGTAACAAGAGAAGTATGCATTTAACCCAAAACAATAACTAGGGAAGGTAGGGAAGTAAAAATAATGCAGTAGCCAAAGACTCTGGCTCAGCAACCAGCTCTCTGCTATCAGGGGACAAGATTCTGGAAAAATAGGACATGATGATTTCCAGTTGCAGGACTATACAAGCTTGGAAGATGGAAAATCTGTCCCAGCACCACAAGAATAGTAGCTATATATAAATTGGCTACATATCTTTTTAATTCATCCCTGATACAATTCCTTAGACATAAATCATAGGATAACCTAATCTACAGGGCCTGGGCAATCACAAATACTGTGGCAAAATGCCTTCTGATCTTATCATCCTTTCTGTGGATAAATTCCTCCAAATGTCCAACCTAAGGCTCCCTTGGTGCAGCTTGAGACTGTTCTGAATAGGTATTTTCTGAATCATTTGTAAAGAAAAGTCCTGAAAATGTCTTTCCAACCATCCTTTTCAGTTCGCTTGGACAGTTACTTGCCTACAATAAAGCTATTTGTCTTCTGTTATGTATATGTCCTGTGAGATTTAACTCAGAAGTAATTCATAAATAAGTCTGAGGAAAGATCTTTTAAATTTTAAAGTATTGGAATAACTGATGCTGCCTTGGAGTAGTTCTTTCTCCCATATTAAAACATCTAAAGAGTAAACCAGCATGACCCACAATGAGTCTGTGAGTAGAACATTTGCACACAGACATATTTATATTCTGTCTGTGTGAACCTCACAGACAGGTATATTAGGTATACTACATATAAAATAAACAAAACTCAGACTAGGGTGTGAAATCTAAGCAGCATTTTATTCCAAAATTTCTGCATGAGAAGGCATTTCACCAGCCTTATCTACAGTTCTCATGTTGTTCTTGCATTTTGAACTATGCTTCTAATTTTATATTGATCTGAACATATGCATACGTATAGATAACCAGACCATAATCCTTTATATTGCCATTTTATTGCTCCTAAGAGAGAGGACAATGCAAAGAGAACAGTGAAAGCTGCTGCTGTTAGGAGCCTGAGGGCTCTGTACCCTGCAGGGCACTTGGTGAACTCCTTTAAAGCCATCCACAAGCAAGGGCCGGTAGAAACACCACCCATGCACAGGCTGAACTCAAGAGATGACAAGAAAGGCTCAAGACCATCAGTTTATTCATCCCTTGTATTTACAGGCGAAAGCTGTCATCTTTTGATCTAAGAGTGATTTTAGGCACATTATAATAAGCTCACACCCCCACAACTGTCAACAAATTAATGCTGGCCCTTGCTGGCAGTAAATGCTGGACAGAAATCCTTTCTAAAGAAGGTAAGTGCATATAAGGAAAATGCAGTTTTGAGAAACAGACAGAAAACCTGCATTCAGATTTCAATGCATTTCAATGCCTGAATCACCTACAGAATTATATTAACAGGGCCAAACACACTGCTAAAATGCCATCTTTTATTGCTGGTGAAGGATTAATAACAACATGTTTAATATCAGTATATCACCGTGCGGGTGTCGATGGAGAACTGCTGCTTGTCCCATGGAGGAACCCCTAGCTAGGGAACCCCAGGCGGTGCTTCTTGGCACCTCGCTAGTCAGCTCTCTCACCCGTGCTATGGAAACACGCAGCCACGTTCACACTGAGCTTGCTAGCTCAGGCAACACTAGAAGTAAATGAATAAGAGGTGGCCCCCCGCATGGGGCATCGAAGTTTACTCTACCTCAATGCTGTCCAAGATGAGAAGGGAGGAACTTCCCTTCGGAATAGACTTCTATAGGGGTGCAGGAGGGAGGCGGGGTATACAAGACCAACCAATGGGAATACGGAGGGGGTGGAGTTGGGGCTGGATTACATCCTCTTAAGGGATACAAGGGGCGTCTGGCTGCTGGCCAGTCAGACAGACCAAATCTCCGTAGGATCCCAGATCAATGGAGGAGGCCCTTCTCACTGAGATAGGGGAGAGTCTTATACTTTGGAGCCTGTCCACCATTGGGCTTTCTCTGTACCTGGGCTCTTAGGCCCCCCAGCCACAACAGCTGTTGGTTCAGCCGATGCAACATCAGTACCCCTTAAAGCAGACACCAGCACAGGAAGAAGTGCACAGCTTCCATACAAGAAACCAAGTATCAAGTTTAGTGACATGCTGATGATCGTTCTCTGCCAAAGGACAAGATAAATACAGCACTAACCCGCCTAAGTAGGGGACACAAGTCATTTCTGGGGCTGTTAATCTCCTGTATCTGTGGAATACTGATGTTCAGTCTTCAATTACATGCTACTTACAGAGAGAGACCACCAAGACAGACCATAATGTGGTCTGTAACCTGCTTCAACCAAGAGAGGAAATAAATGCTTGGTCCTTTATTGGATTTCCCTCCCTCAGTACTGTTAATTTCTTTAAAACTGGCTGCCCTGTTTTGTCAATTCAGCAATCTCAAGGCTGTGTCCTGTTATGTTCATTTTAGAATGAAATAAAGAAAGGGTGCATACCAGCCTAAGGAAACTGTATCACCACATGCAGAGTTTCACTCATCGATGTGTAATGTAACTGCACTTCCTTGCTGAACCAAATCAGAAATATTTACTCTGGAGATCCTTTAGGGTTTAAAAAGTAATTTTTATATGTTCAGTTAACTATGAACTCCACTTCTAGAAAAGCTGATATATTGAAATAAAAGGTCTGTGTGTTTGACTACAGTATGAAGCATGATACCTGACTACCAGAAAGTGATCATTCGCAAACACACACCCGTAAACAGATGTGTTGTATTTTTAATTTAAAATACAATTTTCTGAGACTTTTAAACACTTGTGTCATATTTAATGTGGAAAAAACAGTTTTCAGCCTGAGAACCTCAACTTAATCTTTACAGAGAATGTTTCCAAGATCACTGTATCCTCTATTTCTCAACTATTACCCCTCCCAAAATCCTCCTTCTTTCTTATGATTTTCATATGCTTTTGAGCCAGCTCCATCTATCTAAAGCACACTAAATAACTCATATTTTTCTTCTTTCTTTTTTCCATCTGTTGTCTCTATAAACCTCAAGGAGCTGAACACTGAAATTTCAAAGAAACTCTGTGGAAGGCAGTTATCTCATTAAAATTCTCTGCTGCTAAATTTTCTCCTGCTGAGACACCTGGGCCCAAAACTCCCACCCAAATCTGTGTGAAACACCTCTCAGCACTGTGCTAGGCTGCTTCTCAGAGTGAGTTTTCTCTAGAAAGCCCATAAATCCATTCTCATGGAAGTGTTCAAGAGAGTAGGAAGGGAAGGCGCATGGCTTGCAAGGTGCCCATTAAATTCATTTCCTCATTTGCTCATTGCTGCATCTTTTCTTTTTTTTTTTTTTTTTTTTTTTTTTTTTTTTTTTTTTTTTTTGTTAAATTCCTATTTGCTCATTGCTGGATCTTACTTCCATTTTTTTGTCTAGATGTTGTTTATTTTTCATATAAGCAGGGATCTCATTTCCATATTTGTACATTTAGCATCCAGAAGAAGGCATTCCATACAGTAAGAGCAGCTTTGTAAATTCCTCTAAAAGGGTAAACTTGAAGGATTATCCGTCTGCAGTGGAGGTATGCCTTTTTTTATTATTATTTTGCTCTAACAGAGGCACAGTTCATTAATGCCCACCAACACTTTCACTTCATTAATTCTGATTCTGTAAATGAAAACAAGTTCCTCCACAGAGCCTTTTTTAAAGGCAATATCTCAGGTCTGTGACTATGTGTCAAATTAAAATCTTAGAGTTATGAATTCATCTGTGACCTGAAGCTTTAGGCAGCACACATGCACAGCCTTACACTGCACAAGTGCACAACCTTCCTCAAGGCTTCTGAGCAAATCAGCACTGTCCAGAAGCAACTTGACTAAATTCAGGCCAGCAGGCTTTTTCCTAACCGTTTTGAAATTTGTGGAACCTAACTGGACTCTGATTTAATCAAGACCCTTAGTTTAATGACATTTAAGGAGGAATTCCCTTCCCTGAATGCAGACAGTACCACTTGAGATCTTTTATGGTTCCCCTGTCCCAATCCTGAAGGCAAGGCTCTGCTGCCAGTCCCATGCTGTATCTGCTGGCCCAATAAGGATATCTCAGGGGATCCTGTGTCTAACATGGCACCACAACTGTGTTCCAGCACCAAAATCACTGCTTGAAATGTAACAATGCCATGTCAGTTCAAAACAGAGTATTAAAGTTGGGGCCATTAAACAAATGCAACTTGTGTCCCCAGAATCCAATTTGAAGACCCTATTCCCAAAATACGGGCAAATAGCTACTGCCTTGTTTATTCTGCAGGTGTCAGTAAGTGAGGTGGCCCAGTGGCCAACACACAGACAGAGCACACTCTGCTGATGGAGACTTCCCCAGCAAGCTGATATACACCTTGCAATGAACTGGAAAACTGAGAAGGAAAACTGGGACTGACATTACAGCAGCAGTTACATACAACAGTGAATAAGCCACAGAAATTGGCAAGAAAACAAAGTGTCTTTATTCTGCCTGGGTACTGGGAAAACTTAAAGATTTATTTTGAATCATCTCGGTTTTAGTAGTTTGCTGTAGTCTCTTCAGGTTTGTTTTTTCCTGGATTTTTTTATTATAATTTTTATTGCCATTTTTGGCATGCAATCTGGATGAGGGATTTTAATGGCGAGGTGATTAATTTGTGGAAAAGTAGGGGCTGCAGATCTCATAAGCATAGCAGCAGTGTAAAAGTCTGGCTGGAACAAAGAGATTTGAAGAAGCTTCCCCCTCCCACTTCCTCAGGGTTAGATTTATAGTGTGAATTTTGCATTATACTTAGGGTGATACTTTCTCTTTTGTTAGATGTGTGCTTTACTGCTGAAATTACAAACCTGAGAAATGGAACATATTTGAGGCCAAGCTCAGTTTTCCTCACTCGTTCTCCCTAGATTGTTCATCTTGGCATTTTCAGCAGATGCATTAGGATCTTTCTAACACAAATGCTATCGCAGGTACTCCAAATATGCTGTGCAACTAAACAAGGGGTACTCATCTTTGAAACTGAATGTGCTAACCTGAAACTTCAAAGCTTTAAAAAATCTAGGACCAGCTGTATTTGAAAATTCAGGCAATTTTAACCTCATATAACCTTAGAAATTCTTCTTCCAAAAGAACTCACTTCAGGTCTGGAGGCAAAATTATGCATTACTAATTACACAACTGCAATATACCTTGTGTCCTCAAATCCAGCTGCAGAGCATGTGTACAGAATTTTATACTGCAAAAACATAATTACCAAACATCATCAAAACCAGATGCCAAATAGACCTGTTTGTAATATTATAACCCAAATTGTCCTTCCTGCAGCACTTCAGTTGAAAGGTATACAAGCTCTGCTTTAGGAAAACTCACAGACATCTCAAGCTCTACTGAATCCTGCAGAAAATTGTGGTTAGAATGAAATGATGCAGTGACTACCTTCATTGTCATGAAAAGCTGGATTTGTGCCAACTATTTCACCAATAATTAAGCTAAGAAAAGCTTTTGATTTGGAAACTGTTTTATGTTTCTTCTAAGAAGCTTACACATATCAAAAGAAAGTTCAGGAAATTTTACTCCAGCTCAAACCACATCTCTTATGGGAACCTTGGACTGTCAGATTTCTGGTAAAAGCATTTTGATTATAAGTCTTTGTTTAGTGTGCTTATAGATAATTGTGACTGTTCAAGAATTACACGTCACAATAACTGAGCAGCTCTACCAAGTATAAATAAATTCTACAGCAGAAATTTTGGCCCTTGCTGTATCTTCCTTGGAGCATATAAAGAATGCATATGTGACACCGTACTAGCCACTGCATAATTTATTTGCCATGTAGTGCCATTTTGAATCATCACAGAGAGATGACAAATGATTAGCCATTAACTATTCAGTTTTAAATAGTTTTGTGGTCTGGACACTTGCAATGGTGAGGATATCATGTTCTCATTAATATTCATGTGTGAATTTTGTCTGAATAACTAAAGTCTTCAGGAAGCTGCACGGCATGAAAACATTAGTCTAGGCCAAGGAACTGGGTGTAGTGCCTTTTCCTTTTCACGTTATTATTTGGTACTAGTCTTGTATCTTGATGGATTAGCACTGAAAAGTTCACAATCCTTAACAAAGGTGCCTCTCATCCTGCTGCTTCAAGTGCAAGGAAACTGCAGAATTTGCTGTATAATTCCACATGTGCATGCACACACACACATACACAAAAAATTATGAAAAAGGATATCTAAGATTTATGTCCCTCCCTTTACAATCTTGTGATGGACAGCACAAGCTTTAAAACACAGAGAGTTGGCTTATAAGTTTTGGGATAAGTTTTCCAGGTGCTGAAGCACAGGTTTCTGGTAAGCTCCAAAACCAGGCTTAATTTTCTGGTCCATTTTAGTTGCTATGTTAATGGCTCAATTCCTGAAAAACTAATCTGCCTCATCTTCCTTATAAGCAAGGATTATACTGTATTATACTCCTAGCAACCTTCTGCTGCTGTGTAACTTATTAAAATAAACTCCATCGCATAGCAAGCTTCCCTTAATTAGTCACTAAAGTTTGATTCTTCTATGGTTTAAATGAGCTCCTTTGGCACAGAAAAACAGCAGCAAACAAAAGGCGTTCTCTGCTTCTCAAATGGTCTGAAGTCTGGAGGGTGATAAATATAGATACTGGTCCTTTAGTGTTGAGACATGCAAATAATCCAAAAATAGAGAACGGTACCAAGAATGGGTATTCCACTAAGAACTTGGACTATCTTGACTTCTTTCAAGCCACTGGATTCTGCAGGGATCAGAACTTTCTACTTTATATATTTGCTGACCCTCAGAAAATTCCTTTTGAAGATATACTACTAAAAAAAAAAATCAAATTTCTAAACAGCTGCTCACATAACAACAGATGCCTGTCCCTAGGGTAAGGAAAATTTACTATCTCATTGAAACAGCTGTCTGATTCTTATTTATCTGTGTGAGACTTCACTGTGCCCTCCCAGGAAGCCTGCACAGGAAATCCAGTGCTCAGAGGGTACACTGGACCCAGTCTCACACTTTCACAGGACCTCCCAAGTGGCACAGTAGATTTGATACGAACCAGACCTACGCGACTGTCTTCAACTTTCAGACCGCAAATTCAAGATTGACAAATACAGTTGAAAGACCCCACCCAACTGCATTCCTTTGTGGATGAAAATGTCTACAAAAAGAAATGTGTCAGAAGACTCTTCAGAAACTGTCACAGCAGCTGAACTTGCCTCCAAGACTCTCAAATGAACTAGTAATTTTGGCTTTGTATTTTTGGTTGCTCCCTATTTCCGTAAGAACAGCAATATTGAGAGTGTCCAATGACTGACTTTTAGACTTCTCCACTAATCCCAAGATAAACTTTTAGGACAATGCCAGGAAGCTGTGGTGATAACTCTCCTGTCAGTCTGATGTATTCCTTCAGCAGTACATTCAAATTTAAATGAAATGTTGTAATCCCATATGGAGATATTGCTAATTATGTTTCAGGAGTATAATTTTATATCCATTCTACATCTAAACATAAACAGTTTCCCTAAGATCATCAAATTTTAGAACTACAACTGGAATCTGTGTCACTTTCAGAGGCGTTCTTTATTATTTATGACTGAATCTCTTCTGCTAATCTGTCACCAGTACAACACTTGAATTTTCATCACTGCTCCGAAGAAACTAGTAAATCATGCTCATATTTCTCATTCTATTCTCTGTTCTCAAAACTTGAATTAAATGTGAAGAATGGAACTGCACTCATGCATTCTTAAAAGCCCAGCACAATCATAACTCAAATACCTTCTCGCAATTTTTCTATTAAATTCAAACTGGCAAACTTGTGATCAAAGCAATTTTCTGATACAATACTCTGAGTCAGTTCCACTGGGGGCCGGGACCATGGGATCCACCACCAGCAGATGAGGTTGCAACCTGCAGACGTAACAGCCAAAGGATATTTAATCAAAGAGAAACACTTCTCGTTGGCATGTGTGGGGTTCTTTTAAATTGAAAAGGCTGATTTGTACCATTTTCAGCCCTCTGCTTGCATGAATTTGCTCACTGGGGTTTTCTGGAGCAGAGGGACTGCGAGGCTGCTGCACCAGCTGGAAAAAGGCAAACTGAAGCTGCTCATACCATGTGAGGCAGGGTCTCAGTGATGAGCACAGCTCAGACAGTTGGCTCATTACCTTTCTCCAGCTAAACAAAGAGGAAAGTGGGCTGAAAGGAACTAAATGCTCAGTCGTCATTTGCCTCCAGTTTGTCAGCATTGGGCACTGCCTCAGCAAATACTCGCCCCAAGGAAACTGGCTATGATAAATATTTGAAGGGAAACAGCTTTTGGGAAACAGCTGACCTGCTATTCCTGGGTCTATAGGTTAAGAAAAAATGTAGGAAAAGAAACTGGAAGTTAACCTGGACATTTAGGGTGTATTTTTCTGAAGCCTGTACCAATTTATGCCTTGCAAATATCACATACATGTACAAAGACTGTCTAGAAAGCCATGTCTCACAAGCCGATCCAATCTGTCCGGTGAGAAGAGAGCTATGTGCTCATTTGGTGTGCGTCCTCATGAGACATCAGCTTCTGACAATAGGACATTCTGCTGAGCAAGCTGCTTTTCTCATGGACATGGATCATGTATCTACCAATATATCATTTTAATGCCTCAATAATATAATAATAATATGACCACATTGTTCATCTCTAAAGATGATTTGATGGTCAGCTGAATGTGAATCTGACTTCCTAAATAAAATTATATACTTTATTTTTCCTTGCTTGGACCTAGTTGTCCATTTTATTCCACAGGAAAAAGAAAAACCCTACAGAACTTTGAATAATCTGTTAAAGGCCTTGGTGAAAAGACTCTGGGCTACGTTTATTCGTGCTCAGAGCAAAGAGTTGAGCTACAAAGTGTTTTGGGTTTTTTTTTTCTTGTTACATATTTTTTTAAATATTATTTCAGAGAAGTATCTAACAAAGATAATTGAAAAAACCTAACTTCCAAGTACAAGAAAGTTAGGTTCAGGAGGAGAAGTGCAGAAAAAATCCCACAAGTTATTAAAATGATAATCAATACTTATGTGCCCAAGATAACTGAATTCAGATTAAATGAGCAATAACTCATTTTAATAATGTAATAAATATTAATTATAATAAATATTACTAATAAACAATAAAGAATAGTTCCTTCAAAACCGGTTGCCAGTTCATCCACTGGCATCCTGGGAATCAGTGAAAGGTTCATTCCTGCAGAAGAATTATTAAGCCTTGGATTGCTCTCTGACCTGTCCAGGTCATGACTTGAAAAGGAAGTTTCTCAAGAAGAAAGTGACCCAAAAGGGAGGGGAACAGCTCTTTTTTCAGCATTACCAGGATTATTACAGCTGGTATCAACACAAAATTGATGTTAGTGGCTCCTCACGCAAATGAACAGGGAAGGGGCCACTCACATTTCTTGTCAGGTTGCTGTTCGATCACAGTGGTAATACACTGGACAATCAGACAACCTGCTCAGTTTTGCCATAGGATATAATAGCTTGAGAAAAAGAATCTCTGGAGCTAACAGGTGGTTCAAAACCACATCCCGCAGCAGTGCACCTCAATTCTCTCCCTTGTCCACAAATCAGCTCTTTTCCCTTCAGCCTTGCTCCCAGGCTAACCAGCACTTGTGTGTCCCCAGCTGTGTGTGGAGAATCTGTCACTGGAAAAAGAAGCCTTGAGAAGATCCTCCAAAGTCCCTGGGAACTGATGCTGGATCCTGGCTTTCACTGGTGCCATTTCATGGGAGGACACAAACTTCTCCTCTCTTTCTGTAGTTAGAAGTCTCATCCCTACTACTGGGAGCACAGGGTGCTGAGGAATTCCAGCAGCTCCCCTGTCCCACCGCTCTCAAGCAGAAGCTGGTGCACTGGCACAAGGGGAAGCTCTAAGGAACAGATCAGATGACTTTCAGCAGCTCTTGTTCTCATATTTGGCTCTTTTACCTCAGCTTTTACACTGACCTACTCCCATTTTTAAACAGAACATTTGTTTGTGAATGATACACAAAATCTACCGCATATTGCAAGAATACCCTTGAAAGAAAGATCTTACAGCAAGGCTCCTTCCTCTCTCCTTATCCCAAGCCTGATGCAGGAAAGTGGCAAGGCATAACCACAGGATTTCCTGTGATTCATTCAGTTGTGCTTCAAACTAGTCAGGCATCTTCTGTCCATATCTTTCCTCCCTGAAGAGTTTTAGCAGTCTTGGAATAGACCTATAGAGTGTAAATTAAGTATAAAATTAAGTTTGGATGGCAGAACACATGTTCTTGTATTTAGTACCACGATGTTTGTGTTCTAAACAGATTATTTTTACAGTGTATTAAGGAAGGTTAAAGAAATATTTGTATACCTTTGATTTTAACAAGAGGAAGAAGAAATGAGATTGGGTTATAAGAGAAGAATTACAGTACAGCTGTTACTCCCTAATTAATTCTGTCTGTGCGTAAATCAAAGCTCTAATTATAGACATGAAATATGCTCAATATTGTGGAATATTTATGCAAAACATTATTCCTGGCACTTATCAGCTAAAATATAATGTCTCACTAGAGCTGAAGCAGCAATTTTTAAGTGTCATCATTTTTTTTGCCACTTCTTTATAGCTCAATACATGGAAAGTGCCTGATGAGAGTACAGTTTCATTTTTTAAGTACTTTGTAAATCCCAACTGACAACTGGTTCAATTCTTCCTTTAAGAAACACCTGTCTTTATCTAAAGAAAAAAAACCCCAATGTCCAAAAATCCTTAAAATGGCATTTCTCTTAGTATTATGGAATAATGCCCTTTAGTTCCACAGCTGTCAGCACACTTAGAAAGGTTATATTTGACCTTCTTCTTCATGTGCAGTCTCATGCACTGGCACAGCGTAACCTGTCATTCATATTTCCATTATATCATTAATTAATAACTCCAAGTCCTAATCCTGAAAGTTACTCTAGATAGGAAGATTTGATTCTACCCTGCTTGACTTAGTGAGCTGAAGCTGCTCAGCTTTCTCCCCAAAGCCAGACAGGTTGCTGACCAACCATCTCTCCAGAGATGGCAAAGAAGAAAGGGTTTGGGATACAGACTTCCCATTATGGAATGCACTGCTGTTATTCTGAGAGCATTAACCAAAGAACAATTACACCTTAATGTCAATAAAAGACAAAACAATATAATTGACATATGACAGTGGTGCCATTCAATTCAAAAGCTTTTGGGTGATAACTTGGTTGTTCTTTGCATGACAGATAACAGAGACATTGTAATAGAATCAGACTGAGTCTCTAAATTGTTTGCATTTTGGAGATCTTTCCTTTATCCCTTGAGAAAATTGAAATACAGACCCTTAAATGTCAGTGGACCTACTTAACAACCTGTGCAGGTTACTGTAGTTCCTTTGTTTCTTTCATCTATTTATTTTAAAACTGGGCTATGACAGTTTATAAATAGAAAAGAAAGCTCAGTAAACTTCACAGTCACCAGCCATTATCCAGCCTAATTTTATTTCATGGAAATTCAGAGCCTGCAAAGACTGCACAGGCTACTGACTGACATTCACTACTATACAAAAGTTGTGGCAAGCATCTGATCAAACATCATAAAAACCTAGAAAAAAAGCACAGTACTCAAAAAAAGGTGTTAGCAAGAACTAACTGGTTTTTTTAAAGGTTAATTAACATTTTCACTAGCTCTGCATCTTTCACAAAGGGTAATTAATATTTTCAGTAGATCTGCATTTTCCTCTAAAAGAAGGGTGGACACAAGAAGTCTCTGCTAACCTTTAAGGTAATTCAAAGATGATACATCACAGAACACTACGATTTTGTGAAGCACAATAACTTCTATTGCCCTAAGAGTATTTTAGGTTGTTTGAATCTGGCTTCAACTTTAAACTCCACAGTTTCAAAGGAAGTGTGATAATGATCACTTCACTTCTGTCCTTTGAAGTTTCTTCAACTCTTCTTGCTTTATACTCAGATCTCCCATTTATTTTGCACAAACGCCTAGAAAACAAAGCTTACTAGTCTTTCTGATATTATTAGGGCTGACAAAATAACTCTCACAAACGAGTTCAAAGTAGTGGTGAATGTTGCAAAAATTGCCATTTCTGGAATGCTGTGAAAAGGAAAAACCACAATAGAAGTCATGTGTGTTCATCAACTGGAACATGTGAAAAGAAAAAAAAAAAATCACTGACAGCATGGAACTGCATTTATCTCATTTACCTGTTTCAGCCAAAGTTACAGGGCCAGCCTCTGGCAGGCTGGGAAATTAAAGTACAACCCCTGTGTTAGAAACTCAGTTAATTATAACTTCAGGGATCAGTGTGGGAATCAGAGCAAGAGAAATGTAAATTTTGCTAGCTTGAAATATAACCCTGAATGATCTTTGTCAGCCTTTAAAACCAGACAAATTTCATCCTTTTTGCTCCCAGTCCTGTGTATGGAAGGGGAGGAATAAACAGAACATACACATGCACACACACAAATAAACAGAACTCATTGTCCCTGACAGACAACTTCAGGCTGACATGTGCAACCCCTTACACACTTTGGAAACAGAAATGTAGCAAAATAACTGCATTACAATGGTGAGAAAACTAGCTTTGTACCCTGTCAGCATTCTCAGATCCCAGAGGCTGGAGATGCTCTAGAGAAAGCAGAAGAGTAAAATACAGCCCCAGCTGCTTCACCCTCTGCAATCGGGTCACACTTGCAGCAAAACAAATTAAAAGACTAATGTTTCTGTTTTGCACTGCCATCCTCCTGTACAGCAAAGAAAACAAGAATTGCGTGTCACTAGATCCTACAATAACTTCACCAGTGAAAAAGCTGGTGGGCATTTAGGGTATTAAGTTTAATACAGACAATGTACAACTGCAGATCAAAACCCTCTTTTTCAGGCCGCTCATTTCCTTTCACAACAGTGCAAAGATTCCAAGCCAGAAAAGAGAGTGAACAGAATCTTTTCAGGAATATTTCAAGAAAATTGGGCTACCTAGCAGGGGTATGTAAATTTGAATTCTTTCTGATGACTTCAGGGTGTTTAAGCCCAGTGAGAGAAACAAGTACAAAGTGACAGTGTATCAACCCTGTAACATGCATTTATTTATTTATGCAGCCCATATATTTAGCTCTCCTAAGACAGTTAAATCCAGAATGCTAATGAACACAGGGAATATCCTGAGTCAGTCTTCTGAACATATTTTCAAAGTTCCATTTTCTTCCAGTACAAATATTTGTGCTTATAGCATAAATGCTATTAATTGTGACAAAAACAAGGAAACAAATTTTTTTTTCACCTTTAAATGCATAAAAAATCTTAATAACATAAGAAGCGGTCATAAGTAATGTCTACCTTCTGGTACAATTATGCTAATGACATATACTAAAAAATTATATTAACATAAATTTACAAGTTAAACAATTTATTCTTCAATAGCATGAGGCCAGAGTATTTTGACTTTTAGAAAAGTGGACTCCAAATGCTTTTCCTGACTTCATAATTACTTGCTCAAAAAGCCGATGTGTCCAAAGTGAACAATGAGGAGAGAGGTCAGGGAAATAGGGATGGAAACAAAGATTTAATGCAAGTATTTGGGACCTGATACGGGAGGTTTAATCAAAAGGCTGGTATGTCAAACACAGTTAGAAAATAATAGAGTTGGCACCTGGACAACTTTTGGAATTTCATTTGCTGCTTCCCTGTGTCTGTAAACAGCACAGCACTGGGGTGAAACTCCAGGGGTGCTTCTTTCATGAGCTCATTTTCTATTCTTATAACAATGCACCTTAATTCCATTTTGATGAGTGTTCCTGCCAGCAACACATTCTCATTTTCCTAAACCCCTATCTGGGGACTTCTCAGAGCTGGCAGTGCTGTTTTAGGGCCAATTTCTTGCTACCTATTCCTATCCACAAAACCTTGCCAAGATACACAGTTCATACTATGGTGCTGTCCTGACTGAGTCTAAATTAATTCTTTCTATTTGAGTTTTGCTGCTACAGCTTCAAATTTCAGTAACTACCTCCCCAAGGAACTTTATTGTATCATCCATTCTATTAAGGGGACAAAATTAGCTTTACTTACTGGTAAATGCTGATTAAAGCTTCTAAGGGCTGAAAAGTTAGAAAGGTTATGGATTTTTAGATCATGAACTTCTATACTTATATGCTATATTAACTCCAAAAGTTACAGTGCTTTTAAGACTAAAAAAAGAAAAATTAAAATTTTATAAAAGTAGATGGAACACTGCTCAGAGGATGCTTTGTAGCAGCATTTTTAATATACTCTGAGCTCTTTGTCCTTCTGTAGCACATAATTCTGTTCTTCACACCTCTCTTCTCCACATTCCTGCTACTCTTCTCATGCTAGACTTAATATTCTGATACTTCTTTGTCCTCAGAGTCCTCTTCCCAATCATTGTTTAATCTCTGGTTTTATTTCTATGCCTTTCTGTCAAGAATTACATTTCTGTTCTTCCTTGCAATGCCTCCTGCCTGCTTCCAATTTTACTAATCATTTCTGCAACAACACTATGCCAGCAATCCAGAGATAGTGATTACATTATCCAGTGACTATTATAATACTTCCCCAGCTTTTGCCTTCAGGGACAATCAAGGCTTGGTCAGACCCACATTTTTGACTTCCAGGTCTGTGAGAGATCTAAGAGAAAAAGCAACATAATGTATCCTTAATAAAAAATTATAGCAAAAGGTCCCTCCTCCAACTGCTCACATTTTCAAGAACATACAGATATTGCTATATTGAATTTCTCTAAACACAGCCAAAGACAGGTGAGACACGTCAGCTGAAAAGATTCCTCGCATCACTTCCCTGGGGAGTCAAAATCAAGAAGTCAATCAGAATTTACTCTTAAGGTCCATGTGGCAAACAGAACAATGCCAGCAGTATAGGAGTAACCAGCACCAGTCAGTGCATGTACTAAGGGCAATAAAAACGTGGTGTAAGGACTTCCAGTGACCCAGCATTGGCATGGACAGCCCAGGAGCTGCTCTACTGCCCCATGTGCCTTCCATGCCAGAACCATCTGTACTGGCCATGATATAGACAGGAATGCGTTCACAGAGAAAAGAAGATTAAGTACAATGCATTTAGTCAGAGATAATGAGGAGGCAGCAGCGAAAGATCCTCTAAAAAGAAGCAGGAGCAAACAGAGGTGTGATGTATTCTCATCCTTTCTCACATTTGATGTGTAATACCAGGTATTCTCACTGAGGAGTTCCCCAGCACACTGACTGCAGAAACACGAGGGTAGCACAGGCAACACCCAACATTTGAAAGGAAAGCCCAGCCATTGCATCAGCATCCAACTAATTGTACCCTGTGCAGTGCAGTACACAAGCAATTCAGAGAAGACTCAGGGCACTAGGTTTACTTCTGATATAAATAAAAATTTATTTCCTAATGCACTGTTTTATCAATAACATTTCCATATCAGTGGCTTTGAAGTTGCCCTGATAAGGTCTGTCCTGGGGAATACAGTGTCATAAAGTCACCCCAGGACAAGTCTGATAGCGAGCGCATGGTCTGTACAGGTGTTGATGTGAAGGCAGCAAGTGAGTGTGATGGGGTATTCCCAACAATCTCCCTCTTCCCATGCATTCTACTCTTCAAATCTGCTACTGATCTCCAAGAGTTTTGCCTGTAGCAGTATGACTTTCCAGAGTTCCCACTGAGAATATTATTCATGAGGCCTTTTTAAAAAATCAAAAATCAAGTGTATAAATAAATAACAGCTAAAGAGCAATGCTTTCTTTCCCTTGATATGTAGTTTCAGAACACTGATTTTAAAAAATAAATTTCATTTTCCAGAGTTTAGCTGCATAAAATACCATAAAACTGTCTAGCATTTCCCTCCACTAATCCTTTTACCTAACTTTTACTGGGGTTTTAAATCTTTATTAAACTTTTATATTTAACACATTTGATATTCTCTTGGACGCTAATTTTTTTTCTAATTATTTTACAGGCAACATCTGTGTTCAGTAAATTGGAATTCTCTAAACAGTGTTACTTTGTATTAATAAGCAATCATTTCTTGGTCCTGATGTTTAATTCATTGTTTTTTATTACTATATTTCCAGGAAAGGATTTAATTTGTACATATTAAGCACACCAGCCATACAGCCTCACACTCAGGATGTGTTTCATTAAGCAAAATCCCCAGTAATGAATCTTTTCAAATCTCTCATACAAAACACTCCTCCGCATTTTCATTCCACCCCAGATACTTCTAGAGAAACTTGATCAAATTTACTAGGAAGGAAGCCAAAAAAATCCCATTGTAGTATGAGGTATCAATCCTTGCTGCATATAGATTTCAACTTGTCTCATGTGTTGCCATTATTCCTCCAGAAAGATTTCAGGAATAAGGGGGACCAAAGGAATGTTCTCTTCCTCAGCTTCAAATGCTGTCAATTGCTGCAGCATTTGCTAACAGACCTGAGACTGGTGTGAAGTTCCCTTTCTCAGGAGACCAGCTCTACCTCCAGACTATTAATTATCTCTTTATTTCCTACAGACTGCAGCTGCAAAGGAGGTACAATCTTAAGATAGTAAGAAAATGGTCTTTTAGGGGAATTCTAATTTCTTACTAAGGCACATGTATTAGAATAAAGAGAATTAATCATCTGTTTATTTACAGCACATGTTTAGCATTTCCACAAGCTTGTGTATCAAGTCTTGATTGCAAGATTATCAGAGTCTGTTTATATCTAATCTGTTTTTAATGAATGTGTGCTTGCCAGCCTGGTGTCCCCATTTCCAACTATTTTACTTCATTTGCAATATTTTAACCTTATTCTGTGCCAAACTGACAAAAAAAAGCTCATAAAGCCAAAGAAAAGTAGTAAAAGTATTTTGCAAGTCCTAATATAAAGCTTTAATTAAGGAAAGCATTTAAGCACGTGCCTGATTTTATGCCAAGGCTTAAGCACATGTGAAATTAGTCTTAAACATTATGTTGGACTCCATGTATCATTAACAGTTTGAATTGAATTGCAACAAAGTAGTCATCTATGTTACACGGCTTTTGTCTTCAAATCAATTGATTGCCAACAATTTCAGAGCCAGGGACAAACTACAGCTACAACCAGTCTAAAGAGTCAAGGCAAACCATCAGGGTAATAAAAAGACTGCTTGTGCCGACTCTCGGGATACCTGGTGAAGAATTCTCTGCAATGAAAGGCCATTAGAGCTAGAATTTCTCAGGGATTTCCTGAAGGCCACAGTAAGCTAAATTCTGAATAGAGTCTGAAAAGATTTTGGCGCTACTTCAACAGTGCAGTAAAGCAAAAAGAGGAGATGATATTGGGTCTTTTGCTCATCTGCCATTCTAGAACCAAACCTGTGCCAACCAAACTCCCAAAAATGTTTAACTCTCCCTGTGACTTATGAAACCAGGGCAATCAAATCAGCCGCTGTCAAACATCTAGCAATATTTCAAGATACAAATTCATGTGATTAGATAAGAACATTCAACAGATTTTTGCCTTCATACAAATTAGCAAGTACACTTATTAATTCACTGAGGAAGCATTTAGGTTTAAGTGGCATATGACTGTGCCAAAATATGGCAGATCTGATGACCTGACTTATGGTTAATATTATGAGCTACATTCGTTTATACTCATTTTTTTTTAATGATAAATCTTTTTATCACTTTGTTACAAGGACAAGAGGTCAGCTCATGTACTCAGAGGTAGAACAGTATTATCTCATCCAGAGCATAAAGAAAAGATACAAGGTAAAGAAACCTAAAAAAATGTAAATATCAAGTTAGACAAGTAAACTACTTATAGTGAACTGTGTCTGGCAATTCATGTGTGCATATTTCCTACTTTAGAGCAATTAAGCTTCACCATCTTCCTTGTTCCCCTCAGCAGAAAGTAAACTCTTATTAAAATCACTATACCATTCTCTCTATTAAATATGGCAGAACACGATCATATTTCCCCAGATGCAATTCTTCAGCATATTGCTTCAACTAAGTACCTTCGTGTAAATCACCTCAGTTTCACATGCTGCTTTTGCTGCACTGCAAGAGCTGCTGGTAAAACAATGTGCAAGCCAAGAAGGAGCTGACAAAGCCTGGTTTAAATTGGGAATGCTTTAAGAGGCATCACCAGCAGTGCTGCTGTACAACCCTTCTGCAGCACAGCCCAGAGGAGAGGACCCTCTCAAAGAACATTTAATGGTATGAGTCATTCTTCTCACTTCAATGTTAGTGACTGCTACCTGTGAGGAAAAATATTACCAGCTTTGGACGGTTTGGGGTTTTTTCCTTGAAATAACAGCAAACGTAAGGTATGAAAAACCTGCTGATTGGCTTATCCTCTCTCAGGCCATGGCTTTTGAAAACTCAGTCCCTCACCTGTCTCAGTTAGACAGCCACCTCAATCAGACAGGGACTCCTGCAGAAAGGGCAGGGGGGGCAATAACCCCCAAAAGATGCGTGGAAGGAGTGCACAGGGAATGGAGTCAGTGACACCTGAGGATGGAGAAGCCTCCCTGAGCACAGCTGCCTGTTTTGTAATGCGTAACATCAGCAACTGCAAATCACCCAAGCGGCAAAAGGCCAAAGCCTCAGGCTTGGAAGCATGAGGGAAGTGCCAAGAAGGCAAAATCAGGTGGGGGAGAACCAGCCTAGGAAGAGGGCTAGAGTAAAGTAGCGTAGGGAAGGAGCATAAATCAATAAATTATTTTTCACGTAGAAAAATTCTTCAAAATTTTTCACTTTTGGGTGAAGGAAGACCAAATGAAAAAATGCATTCAAAAGTATTTTCAATAATCTTTCCTTCTTAAGAAAGTTCTATATACTTCAAATCCATTTATATTTAAAGCATTTTAAAAAATAAACCCATACATTCCCTCTCTTACTATGAGACCAAAATGCAAAGGATTAGGAGCCTGTAATGTGATGCATGGGCTTTGCTCTGGCAGCCTGCACAGGATTGAGACACCAGTGAGAGAACCAAACCCCTCTTCACAGCTAACAGGGTACAGCAGTGGGGGAAGGAGCTGTGCCTTGATCAGATAACAGAATCTGAGCCCATGAGGAGGGAGATGTAGCACACTGCAGTGTCGGGAGCAGGACTGGCACTGGAAGCATCCATGTTCTCCTTTGCCAACACTTCTCAATTCTGGCTTGGAATGGAGCATCCAGAATGTGAGATAACCATTCAAGTACCTTATCCTTTTTCCCCTGTAGAAAAAACACCAATAAATGGTATCTATCCATTAATTTTCAATTACAGTGGGGTTTTTGTTGACAGTATTTGATTACTTCCAGTGTCTTGACTCCAGCCACATTTTCCAAACTGTTTCCCAGTATAATAAAAGAAACTAGCAATTTTTGATGGATCACAAATGCAAAAATAAAAATGACCCCAGACAAAATCCAACTAAGGTAAGCAAATTAACCAGTCTTTAAGTTTCAGTGGACACTATTCTCCTTAATGATAAGAAAGGTTCTTACTTAATGAGTAACATACATCTCTTTCCGTAAAGAAAGAAGAATATTGCATGCAGTTGCATTAGTGAGTAACTAGAATGCTTTTTGCAATCCAATTGCCTTTTAATTTTCCTTACGCATAGTATATCCTCAGATTAGAATGCCAAATTCTTCCATTTATTTACCCTTTAAGTCAAATGTATTAATATTTATCACAAAACTGAAACTTCACAAGAGAAATAAATCCTGTTAAGGCTTTCATTTCACAAAACAGAAATTATTGCATTTAAACATTCACAGCTGTGAAGAAAAGCATCTAAGCTAAAGTTGATGATTTCAGTTTTGTAGTCACTTACTGTTGATGCCTAAGAAACTATCAAGGCATGGGTGTATCCCACCTACTTAAGTTACTTCCCATGTCATTCAATGTGGTGAAAGACCCAGCTGTGCCCTACAGATGAAAGAACCTTCAGGTGAATATCTTCCCTTCAGGATCATCAGTACAGAAATTTCTAGCACCTTCATTGCTAAGACATTTTAGGATACCACAATGAGCATGTATTCAAGACCAACATAATGGCTTAAAAACTGCTTACAGATTAGTTTTATTTCATATTAGTTTCCATATAAAATCCATTTGTTTTAATGTTCCTAAATTTTTATACATTTTGCAATCTGCTACATTATTTTTACCATAAAATTTGCATTCTGTTTGCCAAGGCACACACTGGACCTGGATAATCATTAGTGATGTTTGAAGCTGTAAATGATAATCAGGGGCCTATAACTATAGTAGGTGAAAATAGGCTGCATATCTAACAGCTGCAAACAGCTAACCTGGAGCTAGGGAGATCAATAGGGCTGCAGTAGTGTGAGATGAGAAAGCAGAATGACCAACTGCTGGAGTTAGAAAGAAATTACAGTCAAGTTCCCCCAAAGCCAAGTGATTTGGTAATGCTTCATCACAGCATTCCCTGGAAACACTTCTGCACAGACACATCTCTGGCTTGGCCCACTTCTGTTCCTATCACCTGCAGGTACATCAGCAGCTCCACTGTCAGTGCACACAGTCCTGTGCAGCCACAGCCTGGAGCAGGAACGTGGCTCTGCTGTTGGTTTCTCTGACACAGCTGAGGCTTTACTTGTGTTAATACTGAGAGTTACCACAAGGTAATGCGAGATGGGTTTTAACGTTCAAGGAAGAATTAGCAGATAGATTTTCAGTCAAGTTAAGTTTTGAAGGCAAGTATAACTGCCATAAAATCCAGTTCATTTATGGGATCATGACAAGATTCTCATTCCAATCTAACCAACCATCCAGTACATAAACCCTTCCGAGCTTAGCATTGGCATAGACAGACAGTTCATTAACAGGAGCTACTGGAGCAGATCTTCACCAATCAGATTGGTGAGCCACCCCTCATTAGTTTCATAATTACACTGTGTATGTCCCACACATCACATATCATGTTTTTGAGCTATTAAAGTATAGCTTTCATTTTCTGAAAGGCTAACCACATTAAATCACAGAAGCCAGGAGTAGCATTCTCTTAAACAAATCATAACTCAGGGCAGACATTTAAACCGACTTTTATTCTGAATGACACTATCTAGGAAAGTGCAGTGTTACTGATCCTCAGAAGCTGCTTGTTTTTCAGAGATCAGATTTTAATTATTAAGAAAATGACAGCTGTGATGAATAGACTGGTAAATGAAATAACTCTTTTGGTTTGCATGTTGTATACTTGGCGCCATTCTTCTCACTATCCCTTGAGAAAAGCTGGGGTTGCATTTTTAATCAAAGTCACTCAGACTTCATATAACCAATGGACACACTGAGAGCGGATTTCATGGACAACAGGTATTTATGATGCATATCTGTTGGGACCCTGTATATCCTTAATTCCTTTCATGAGAAGCCATAGAATGTTGCATTGAAGTTCACCTAGATACGTGCACATTAATTTTTCCCAGTGAAAAACACAAAGCAAACATGCAGAGACAAAACGTGGGCAGCTTTTCTAATGAAACGTCCTCCACAGATCCAACAGATACTTAGAACAAGACAAGCCCAGCTACAGCATTCAGAATTCAATGATTTTGTGGCATGCTTCCACAAAATCCCATACAGATGTATTTCTCCCAGCACACATTCTGTCTGGCAGCTTCTTTTTCCCAATAACTCAGAAACATTTAAATTTTGAAAGTACTTCATCCTTTCCATCATATTACCCATGGTTACTGTAGGTACAATTTTTTATGTACTTGTGCCTTCTAGTCATTACTAAAACCATACAAACATCTCCAGCAGCCATGCAAGAAGGCTGCCACCTTCTTCAAGTGTTGGCGTGCGGGTACATTACAGTGTCTGTGATCAGATATACACAGCAAGGAGTGGCACTGAGACTGTCAGTGCATCCCC
Organism: Eulacestoma nigropectus; assembly: GCA_013397775.1. Classification (NCBI taxonomy): domain Eukaryota; kingdom Metazoa; phylum Chordata; class Aves; order Passeriformes; genus Eulacestoma; species Eulacestoma nigropectus. The sequence goes on along the minus strand of VZTE01006373.1, from coordinate 13,859 downwards.
TCAACACACGCCAGCAGAGGAACCAAGCAAGGAAAAATGGAACCATGGTTTGATGTAGTTGCTTCTGAGTATATCTGAGGCTACTAAATGCATAGTGAATAATTACTGTAAATACTAGATGTTTACATGGCTTTTCTGACTGGTTATTCTATCTGAAGAAAGCATCATCCCAAATATTTAGCTAAGCTATGAAACATATACACTTAGTTTCTATTGTAGACTGCAATTAAAATTGTACAAATATGAATGCCTGTATTTAGATCTGGGATTTAAAAAAAACACTTTTTCTTATCATCAGACACTTGCACATTTAAATTTGAACTCTTCTCAGTAGCACACAGACCTCATAAACATCAGCATTGCTTGTGTGCCCTTCTCTTGTTCTTCCACATGCTGCCACAGCCAGCTGCAGCCATTCCCAGAAGGACACAGTGTGACTGGGACTGTCTGGCCATTGTACCTATTCCCTCAGATCTATTCCCAAAGCAGAGCCATGCATCACTCCATAGCAGTGTTTATGTGAATGGCATAACAGAGAGGTGTGCAGAGTTATACGGTAACGAGTCGAGAGCAGATGTTACTACATCCTGAGTTTACAATTTCATGGGCCTGAATGAGACAAAACCATTATATATAAATACAGCCACTACTTTGGCTTTTAAGAGCACTTCAATGTTCTCTAGAAACGCAAAGACAAGAATCTTAATTGCAAATGCCAGACACATTTCCTTTATCAAAGTAAAAACATCACCTTTGTCATCTTCTCCATTTACCTTTCCCAAACTCCAGGTGTACAGAGTCTTATTTGAAACTAAAAACTATTTATACTTAAAAAAGCTTACAAGTAAAATATTTAAGTTAGGCTTTGTTTCCTTGACTTCCTATCTTAGATAATTCAAACTCACCCTCCCTAGACACTCTCGTAATTTTTTTTTAAAAAATCAAATCCTTCTCATTTACTTTAAAAACACTGCATTTATCATGTTCCTCCTACCTTTTTTTTTCTCTAGAATTATACTCTGATAATACTTTGGGACTATCCTGCAATATGAAAGACTTGCTTTTCAGAAGAACAATGAAAAAGAATTATTGAATCCCTTACTACTCCACAACTTTAAAATGTCATCAGCAATTCCTATAAGATCACCAGCTGTTGAAAACGACTTGACTTTCTACACTGACCTTTACCATTTGCAGTTTGCAAGAGGAACTCTCTACTTTTACATCTGCTTAAAACATATCACAATGAAAATTGTAAGGCTAAAAATTACCTTGAAGAAACTTACACGTGTGTGTGTGTGTGCACCTGTCGAGGTGTCAATAAGCACTTGTCTGCTCATAATACTCATTCAAGCCTGCTAGTGAATACCTCACTATCTCTTCTTAAATTTTAATTAAATGCTAAACCCAGGAGAAGCTCTACTGCACTTAAACTATACGCGAATGTGACATTTAGTGTGACCTTGTTTTCTAACAAATGATGTCATCAGGACAGTGTAAGGGTTGGTGGTACCTGGTCATAAAGTTGGTATGAAGGACAACAGGATGCACAAAGGATGCACATGAAAAGTGACAGAGGAGAAATTGGTTATGTGCACAGGCTGTTTGCAGCCAGCATTTTCCAGTTCTACAGACCACCATCCCAGAGCACTGTGCTCCCTCTACATTCACAAAGCAATCGGGTTCCCCAACTAGCATAGCTGCATCTGTACCTGAAGATCTGCTTCAGTTCAAAGCTGCAGACAATTACTACCTCGTCTTCACCAATGTGTTTGTTTGCTTACTGAAACTATGTGAAACTTGGACAACTTTTTAATGATTTTCCCGTAAGAACAAAACAGATCTTGAGGCCCAGAGAAGTCTCACAAAAGCACTAGCATTGTGGGCATGCTTGATCTATAACTGAAAGTTGTTCTAACATCTCACATATGAGGTGTAGAAAAAAACCCTTCTGTGGGGGGTTTGAAAAAATATTTTGTTCAAATCCTCTGTCTCTATGAAAAAAAAAAATTTCAACATAGTGTATATGAGCTACTACTTACCCACTGTACATAAGGAAAGAATAGAACGCAAAGATAATTTGAGCTCATTTTTATTGCACCCTCTTATTTGTAAATAATCAAGATATTTGCTGTTTGTATTGCCTACTCCTGAAACATGCTGAGCATAAAATTTCTTCTTGATTTTAATCGCACAAGAAACTCTCCTCACAAAGTGAGTGATATCTTCCATATTAGAAGATTGGTGTCACAGAATAGAGGAGAACTTGCCAATCACTATTAATGTCTTGTGATGTCAGTTTAAGAATACCAAATGTGGATCCACAAAAATGAAGATTTTTTTTTTTTAATGGGATACTTTGTAACAAAATATATTAGCTCTGGGAAAGACAATGCTGCAGCCCAGACCTACCAGAAGAAAATGCTGATCTCAAAATAATTTAAGTCAAGGAATAAATAAATTCTTGCTAATCAGGCAGTATCAAACCTGATTTTGTAACAAAAAAGATCCTCCTTTTCTCCAGGTTTGCCTAGACAGCTTTAAGAAAAAATGCAGATGAAACTTTGCAGCACAGAACCTTTCTACACACAACCCATCCCTGATTTGTGGCTGACAGGTAAAGAGATTATACAACAGGTTTTTAAATAATCAAATAAAGATGTTAGATTAAACTTTTTGGTGTTAGTGCTAGTCACTGTTGACATCCAGGATAAGAACTTAAACAAAACACAACAACTACAAATAGCATTAACCCAACAATTAAACATCATTTAACAGCAATTAGATAAATCCTAACTTTCCTTTCTGAATGAAGCAAAAAAAGTAGAATTTAGTTGACTATTGATATTACAAATATATTCTATTTCTTTACTTTATCAGTTTCATTAAATAAATTATAAATAATTTTATATGTCTGTAATATAGAGAAGCCACATAATAGGTTTCTCACACTTAAAAGAAGTAAAACAATTTTTCCAGTTTTTTTCACATTTTTCTGCCTTTCTTATACTTCATCCTTATTTTGAATTATGGCAAATTTTGTTCTACAGAAATTTAGACCTATCCATTCTTGAATTAACCTGCATTGTCAGCCTGTTGGGAGTCATTTTGTTTGAACATCTGGACCTACCACGTTTCCTACTGCAAATAAATCAATATCTATGAGTTATGAGTATTAACAGAGAACTGACGACGATTGGACAGTGTATGTTTAATGCATTATGATAAAATATCATATGAAAGTTGTGTTTGGAAAGCTTATGGAATACACTGTAAATGAGCAGCTTATCTGGGTCTGTTTCAAGGTAGTTTGTAGTTTCATAGCTCAGCCAGGTCTGCGCTTATTAAAAGTTTAACTAGTCTTACAGTGCCATCTGTATACAATCAATACTTAATTATTATTTAACACCTCAATTTATCAAACGAAATTAATTTAAAAAGATGCATGCCTATCTAACGGACTTTTAAAATTATTTTATTCTAGAAATTAAAGACAGTGTAGGTCTTCTTTTACTGGGTAACTGTGATTTCAAGTGAGCCTTCAGGCACTGCAGTGTTTTGTCCTCACATCCCCCCAAAGGATTTTCCTATATAAGATTGGGAATGGGTACTGTGGAAATCCACTGTTCTGATTCTGTGTCACCTGAACATTCAGGCTTACATTTAGTAACACACAGAAGTCCTTCCTTTCTGTTAGGTATTCAATCAATGTTCCTGTAGGAACCCTATTATTTTAATTCCTAATATACATATTTGGTAACAGCAACTAATTAATTGGGAGTCTATAAGTTGAAACAACCTTAACGTAAGTATTATTTCCACGCACAGAATAAAGGAAAACACAAACAGGTCATTTGCAAATCTTTTTTCTAAAAAGTCACAAATTCAAAGACAATGATAAACAAGAACATAAAGCTTTATCCAACATTGGTCTTAAAGGCAGACAACAGCCAAGTAAACTGGAAGAACTAAATGAGGAAAGAAGTTCTGTGAGTACTTGTGCAACACGGACACTTACCACCTTATGTTCCCAAATCAAAGTGAAGCTTTTCTATCACCCACCAATGATTTTTTAATACCTCACTCATTGCTATCACATCTACACATTGATCAAATTTGATTATTCTTCTAGGTGATAAGTTTAACTAAGAAATATAGTCTAGGATGGACTGAAACTCTCACCAAAAAAAATTACAGGATTTCATTGGCTATACCCACTAAGAACTGTAACAGTAAAACTGGTCTAAATCTTATCTAACAGTCTGTACAGCAAGTTTTATTTCACAGAATTAGTGGAGGGGTTCAAAGTCTCACCTCCTTGAAGTCTGGAAACTTGCATGAAAAGTGCTTTTGTAAATAAAAGCAAACAAACATTCCTGGTTGAAGCAGTTATGGAGAAATGCTCAAAAGTCAAATAACAAAAACAAAAAAGACATGGGGAACCATTCAAAATTCTGTATTTTTAAATTAAAAATCTTCTGTGTACCACCTCAAACTCTTGATTTTTGAGTGCCTGACTAATGCATTTTTTATATCCTCATACTGATTGTCTAACACATATCACAACATTCGCTGCACCTACATCTTTGGGGCTATCAGAGGATGCAGAACGAATACTTCATAACCGTGTGCATCATGCACTGCAGATCTACATTATTAACTGGATAATAAAAGGCAATTAGAACATCAGTGAATGCACTCAGAGCTAACATATTCCATCTCCTTCTTTAGTGAACTGTTTGAATACCAAGGGAGTTCATATTGTAAAGTTAGAGAGAGAGAACTGGGCTTTTATTGAATACAGCTTTTCAAGACAAATTCAGAAATTACTTGGAATTAACATGTATCACTGAGCTTTTCAACTCTTTCCATCCACTTCAGTGGATACTTTTCACTATGGGCATTGTCAGATAAGCTGTTCTCACGGCATCTTGCTGAGGTTGAGGAGCATCACTTTACCTATTTCACCCTCCCTAATGCCATCGTGACCAGCCTGCAGCCAAAACTGCAGCTCAGCTTGGCTCTAACTGTTAGCCTGCTTCTGGTTTACAGAGCAGATATACACTGAGGGAGGACCTAGATGTGTTGAAATTATGAATCTGCATCAACCACAGCATTTTTAATTCTGACTCAAGCACTTTGTACTTACATGTAGCACTACTACTTTAACTGCTTCAACCCAGCTGTCTAATCTCATCTTACAAGCTAGGCCCTGTGTAGTTATCTCCAGCCACTGGAGAGTCTATTCCCAAGTCTCTTCATACCATGTATCCTAGACTTTTAGAACTTTTAGAGCTGCATGTCTCTCTCCACTGACTGAAGAGAAACTACAGGGCCAGCTTGCAATAATAGCCAATATAAGCAACATAAATATCATCCTTCATGCCTAAACAGAATCATTGCATTCCAAAACATCAAAATACTGGAAACAAGAAAGCAGTTCCAAAAAAACTGTAAATGAAATATACTGCATTAGAGAAAAATTTAGATGTAACCTGCGAGTTTAGACTTTCCTGAATTTGACGCTTCAGGCAAGCCATATGTGCTGTTTTTCAACAAAATCTTTTGTCTTTATAAAAACAATTATCAGCATTGGTGACTGCAGCAGAATTTGCCCTTTCCTAGATATTTTTATTAATTATGCTTCGAAAGTGCTGAATTAATCCATTCTGTGAAATATGTATCAGTTAATTAAAAGGTATTTTTCTTCAAGAAGGAATATAATTCATGATGAAATAGGAGATTAATGCTTCCTAAGTCAGAAATCCTTTGGGTGAAAATAAAATAGGTTTTAGAATAGACATGCTTTCCAATTGACCTCACTGTTTAAATATTCCTGAAAGGCATCAGATTTGAACTGAGGGAGTGCAGAGCATGATATGGAGCTTTTATTATTATCCCTTGTCTAACTTTGAAGGAATAGAACAGGCAAACATATGGTAGTGTACACCCAAAGAATGAGCTGCAACTCTCCAAACACCACACAGTACCAGGCACAGTGCCTGCAATGCCACAAACAGGGCCACAGAGACAGATGAGAGTGGTTTGTATGTCATAGAAGCAGCAGATCAGGAAACTTAGATATCTACTATCCCAGTGAAAAGCTTGTATTAGAAATATCAAGGGCTTCTTAACTCTTTACATATACATAAACTGCTCATTTGGGTATCAGAGTAAACAAATGTATTTTCTATATAAACGCAGGTGAAAAACCTCCAGACTTGGGCCGTCTAGAGAAAAAAAAAGAAAAGAAAAGTATTCTCAAGCTGTCCAGTGTAAAACTTATAGTGACAGGAATTAATAAGTGTCAGTTCACTAACAAAGCACCTCATCACTTTGAAAAATGCCAGTGACAAATAGTAGTATAACTCATGGAGGTGGGATGAAGGTGGTGAACATGAGGAATGTGCATTTCCTCAGAGGCTACAACATTAGGTATTATTTCTACCATGAGTGGACAAGACAAGGGAGAAGAAAAAAGTCCTCATTCTCTATTAGGCAAAAGGGCTTCTTGGCTGGTGCAGGGCTGACAAAAGTGTTCTGAACAGCTCATTTCCCCATTCAAGGCACAAAAACTACTTGGAGACACACACTGCTCTGCACTGTGCTAAGAGACCACAGAGGGGGTGACAAAAAAGGAAATTTGATCAGATTTGGTACAAACCACAGTTTTCTGTATGGTTCCATAAAATTTTGGGCCAAACAGTAACCTGGCATAAGCTGTCACTGTTCTAGTGCTTTCTAGCTAGGGAGAGAAAAGGGCTTTAGAGCAGATAAGAATTTTCCTCCCTGTGCAAATATGTCTATGCCAAGACCTTATTAGGATTTGTGCTGGCCTAGCTCTGTCCATCAGGACACGCAGCAGACAAGCTCCAGGACTAAACATGAACCAGAAATTTCTCCTGCAGGCACAGTTCCATAGCAAACTGGCATTTCCAACAGAGGGGTCTGATGCACTTCTTGGACATCATTTTACTATAATGACACAAGGCACATCCTGCCTGTATCATTTACAGTCATTCTGGGATCACCTTCTGGGGGCATATGAAAGTCCTGAGACTGTTGTAGCTGTGTTAAGGTACCTTCAAGCTTCCTCAGTCCCTCTCTATCAATGTCCTAATGAGTTGCTCAGAATATGACTCAAAGTGTTATGATGTTCTGTGTAAATGCACATCATGGTTGCCATCCCAGGATCCTCATTTACTCCCTGTTATCCTCAGCCTCAAGTCCCTTTCCTGATCACAGTCCATCCAGCCCTGTGGTGCAACCCAGACAGCCGCAGCACCCCTGTGGCAAATATGCAGACAGCATTAGCATCCCAATACGGGTATTGTTGACTCTCCAAAAGCCAGATCCTCAACAGGTGTTTCTCCTTCAATGCCACAGTGAAACACTGATGTGTTTCACTCTAAGGATCTAACTGAAGATTTTGTTGGCTGTACCCCAAAGTTATTTCCTGCCCAGAGATCTAAAATTGTGAGAAACAACTATCAGATGCATTCAAACTTTTTATCCTTTGACTATTCTCTTTTTTTCCCCCTGTTTTGGGACAAGTAAAAATTCTAAGCCTGTAGAATTTAGGCAATAACTTAATATGAAACTGTAGCAGATATTTCATTTATTTTGAGTTAATCAGATTTAACATTTCTCCCAGAAATGCAGAACTGCATGTTCCTCCCTACAAAACAACACCATATTCGCGATGCGAAAAAGTTCTAAAGGAAGTCTTTGGCTTCCTACAGGTCTGGAAATTCACACTATTTAATGCAAAAGCTTATTTTCTACGTGGAGTAGCCACATCTTCTCAGTACCAAAATAATCCAAATGAAAAAAAGTTACGAACATCCAGAACAAGCAATGAGTTTTGTTCATTTTTAGTTCCTCAGATTCTTTCAGTAAGTCACTACTGGATAAAAGCCAAGATCACAAGCACTCTAAGAGCTGGTCTGAATTCCACTTTGATTAGAAGTAACATGACAAAATTAAATTAAAAACTACAGTAAGTGTCATCAAAAGTTGTTATTCTGTTAGCACTGAAAATCTTGTATATATGAAATAACTAGAAAGAATAACTCCGTGGTAAAGGACTGGTAACAGGTGGTGAAATGGAAAATAGGGTCAGCAGGTCAGCAGCAAGTATTTGAAAAGTATTTGAGAAAAGGCTTATTTATGTACTTACTAGAATAAGCTGTGTTTAATTTTAATGTTGTGCCATTAGAGCAGGTTTTATTACCCATCCTTTTCCAGTTTTCTTAGATCTCTCATCCTATATGAGTGATTCATTTAGACTATTCTTTATGTTAAGCACTGAGTTCCAAAAATGATCTATTACACATGACTAGACACAGTCAGAGACAAAAAAATTATCATCTTATAAACTTCATAAAGATGAAACCTTTGCCAATATATTTTTCTGTTACTCTCTGTCTCCAAGTACCAGTCAGTGTCAAGATTGCAGAGAAGAAGACTGGTTCTAACTCTCTGCCCAAAAATGTGCTTTGTTATTATCTGACCTGCCAGGAACCAGCAGGTCAAATAATCAGCAGTGTTGTTACTTACACAATTCTAAATTATAACCAAGTCTTGTTTTGATTCACATAGTTGGGCACAGACTATAGTTGTAATATTATCATCCTGTTACAATGCCTTTACTGAACTGGATGTTGACAAAACAATTCACTTAACCATAACAAAAAAAAAAATCACTTATGACATGTGCAAAAGCTCATAACTGTATTTCTGGCAATTTGATAAGCATGACTAAACTCTTAAAACTATTCAGCCAGATCATTCAGGGCTGCCTGGCAATATGTATTACTGAACTAATTGGTACACTAATCCTATGCATCAGAACATAACAGTAAAGAAATTAATTTTTAATGCTAAAAATTGATTATTAAACATCATATAGAAACAGCAAGAGATATATCTCAAAACACATTCTATGAACATATTACTTCACTCAAAACTTAACTTTTAAGGTTTACAATTCACTATGATTTTTAATGCTTAATAAAAATTGTAAATACATCTTTATAGTATACTGCAGATGTTCTTGGGATTAAACTTCCCTAAAGATAGCACAATATAAGGACAAACACAGTCGTTCTAAGTGCTCAACGACAGCCAGGCACTGTAGTCAGAAGTAGCATTTGTTAACATATGTTAACAATGTAGAAGGTGACACTTATGTAGAAATCTCTTACCTGCCTTGGTTGAGTCTCTCCTGATAAGGTTTGTTCTGTGAAAGATGCAAGTCTTTATGTATAAATCAGAAGCAAAGGTGTGCTTGGCACATCCAGTTTTCAGCAAAGCTCAAGTGTGATATGTGTAAGTAATAAATTGGCTTCTCAAAGTAGCTCAGACCATATTAATTGGAAACAGAGTCACTGCTTGCAAGGTTGCTGATGCTGCTCCTTCTGCTTTGTGCCTTTGCAGAGAGCTAATGCATGAATAAGGCAGAGAATAAATCCCTTCCTCTCTCTTTCTCTCTTTACCTTTCCTTCTTTCTCTTAAATGGTTAGAGTTCAGTTTATTCTGCAGACGATGGCAGAGTACAGGCTGACAGTGTTGTTTTCTCCCCTGCCGAGACACACTGAATGTGTTGTGAATAAAGACAAAGCCCTCTACCAGTGCACCACATCACTCTGTAGGTAAGAGCTGCAAGGATGTGCTGTGCTGTTCCTCAGCAGGCAGACAAGCCTTAAACGCAGCCGGACAAACTCACCCTGCTTTCCTCACTGAAGACCTGCACCAATAACTTTAGGTGGGGACCACACCTCCTCTGCAAGGGGAACTCCAGCTCGGCAGCTGGCACGAGTTCTGATTTGCCTCCTGGCAATGGCTATCTGTGTGGTTTTATTTTTCTACATCATAAAGGGCAATTTAGTTCCAGTTTCTCCTTATGGCTAATGGGTAACTAACTGGATAAACTGCCAGCTGTTCTTATAGTCAATTAACCCTGCGTAATCCCTACTAACACTTCAGGTTTAGGGTTTGTACTGAAATTAGGCCTAAAGCATACCTGCCAAATAGTTTTCCACACGAATAGCAGTGCTTTCCTCTCTACCCTTCTGCCCCCCTTTTCTTTTCCACTGTAAGTAAAATATTCCTAGGTCAAATAGTTAACTAGTGGAAAGTAACAATGTTGCCATGGGAAAAATAGATTGAAGATGACAGTAAACAGGAAGGAAAACTACCTAGTTCCCAAACAGTATGTAAACTGTCCAGTTTCAAAAGCCCTACTGAATACATGGGAAATGTCTGCTGGTTTGAGTTCACAAACAATGGACTTGAAGCTATTTTAAGAAGATAATATTTACTTTCCATGCTCATGTCTGTGAATACCGAATACTAGAAGGTGGGGAAGTCTTAAAGCAAAGTTTTTAAAAACAAATTGCAATTTTTAATATTGCATTTTTCAGCTCTGCATATATATGGCTATATACAAAGCTGTGCTTTAGTGCCCAATATGAAACCCTATCAGCCTCCTTCCTTGATGGCAAAGGCAGAAAAACAAACAATAAACCAAACATAAACACTTTTCTTTTAATGTGGTTAAAGTAATATTTATTGAAAAGAACCTTCCCTCTACCCATCCCTGAAAATGACAAGAATTTCTTCATCAAATATTCCCCCATTAGTGGCTGTGAAAACCAGAAACCTCAAAGTCCTTTGAGCACTAAGGTGCTTTGACTATGGGGAGAAGGGTACATTAGGGAAGAGAAGACATGATAAGCAATTCCTGACAGCATCTCTACTGCCCTGCAGAAGCTATATTGGGTGGTGGACAGTTATGGAGCCAAAACATCATGTGGAAGCCTTGAAACTGGACAAAACTCTTGACTTTGCAGCAAAATGACTCTGGGGTGTCAGATTTTTGTAGCAGCAATGGCTGAGGAATGAAGCCACTCCTCTCATGTCCGCACAATAACCTCCACAGTCTTGTCATAGAGCAATTATGACCATCTATCGTGTTGAATAAAGACCTCTTTGCTGCAGCATGCCCTGTGCACTTTTCATTGCTAATCAAAGTGAATCCATTTCTCATCTGTTCCATTCCTGGTCACTTTGAGATCTAGGCTTAACTAACAGGGAAATTATTGTGACATTTCAGCACTCTTGTCAAATTTTGTATTGTATGAAAACATAACTAGCAGAAACACAATACCAAGTGCTATACACTGAAAAATGCAATTTGTCCCAGCCTAATATTTACACTGAATGTGATCCAGCTGTCAATCACAGTGCCACTGTTTTAGGTGAACTTTAGTAACAAGAAAAAAAATAGCACATAGCAGCCTGTGCCAGTTTTGTGTTCATGTCTAGAACAAAAAATATCAGGGACAAGAAAGTTTTTACAATTGTTATCTACTCATTTTCCCAAGGATGCTGTTAGCAAGTTTGTTGCATCTACTAATGGGAAACCTGATTTTATAAGGAAATTGCTATTCCTATGGGAAATATTAAGCACTTGGCACTCAGCTGTATGTTTAAGAAGTTAAATTGTTTGAGGGGGCTTGAGCATTAGCACTTATACTGAAGCTTTTTTGCTTCCTCCTTCCTATGAGCAAAATATCCTGAAGCCTGGATCAGCGATCTTTTGCTTTTCTACTGCTGTGTAGAACAGAGGTGTTATGGTGTAACATGATACTAAATTTCTCTGGGAAGAGAAGATGCACATAAAAAAGATAAAGTTCCTTCTAACACCTCATTTCCAGGAGGAAGAGGAAGCTCTCAGTTCCCACTGGCTTTCACAGAAGTGCAGTACTTGGCACCTTAGAGCCTTGCTGAGTAACTGCAGAATCCCAGCCAGAACAGAAACAGACTTAAGTCATAAAACACCATTAATCCTGTATTTACATAGTCAATATCCCAAGGGTTGCAGATAAAACTGCAGGAAAAATAAACAAGAGATTATTAAAACTACTACTTTATAATTTAGTCTATGCCTTCACTATTTTATATAAATGTTTCCTGCTTTTTATTATCATACGAATATCTGAGTTTAAAAATAAAATACATCAAATCCTGTGTCACAGAACAACAGAAAAAATTCGAACTCCTCCTGGAATTTCTTTTATTCTGTATGACAAGCTAAAAGGAATAAATCCATTATCTACTACAGAGCAAAGTATCCAGTCCTGAGCAGCATAAATACCCTATTTGTGAATAGTCAGAGCCATAAAATTATCTGCACAAAAATTTTCAGGAAAAGAAGCCATCACTAATACTAGAAGCATTTCAAAATAAAAATTTTTTTGGCAGCCGCTGGAAGAAGCTCTTCTAATCATCCATCTACTAATTCTTTGCAAAATAACTAATGACCAATTACTAAACAAAGAGAGGATTCCTTTTAAGAGACCTAGAGAAGGAACAGAAAAAATTCTATGCTAGATCAGTTGCTAAAGAGCAAACAACATTCACAAATGACTATACTAAAAAAGCCCTAATGAAACCAAAAACTAGAGATTGCTCATATTATTTCCATATTAAGGTTACTCATGTCATAAATTCTGTCAGTGTGGGAGCACTAATGTTTCCTCCTGTGAAAATTCCGGTAGTTTTGCCAAAATATTGTGCAGGGCTGTCTGATGTGCCAAACCACTTCCTGTGGTTGGGACTCTCAAGGTTTTAGCAAAAGAGCCATGAGATATAGCTTCTTCCATTTGCAAGGCACTGTTTCAATCTGAAATAGTGCCTGTAGAATTCAAATGACTATTAAGTTATTGTAGAATGAGGAAAAGATGATCTCAAGATATTCCTTGATGACCTACATTGCAAAGGAGATACTGAAGTTAGAAGCTGTGGGGAACTAGTAAACAAAAATGACTGTAAATTAAACTTTTGGGGTTAATTTGTTTTAAATGATAACCAAGAAGGCGGGTTTTGTTGGTTTGGGTTTTTTTGGTTTTGACTTAGTTCTAACAGAGTGGGCCATGTCACCTTAAAATTCAACTGTATTCAGCTGATGCTGAGGATGTGCAATTGGTCAAAGGTAATTGAGACAAGGTATCTTGTCATTGACCTATTTTTTCATATCACAAACACAATCATACCTTTACCTTTTGAAGTTTGCCCGTGATCAGCAACAGTATGACAATAAACAGGACTGCTTCCAAATCCCCATGCTGGATAAATCATTTCTTTCTAATCAGATGCTCTCACATGAAAGAATGATGCTGCATATATTAATTGCATATTCCATTAGATCTTCACCTTCATCTACTGCAGCGCTATGGCCCCTACCAGTTCTTTAGTATTTCTGCATTTATAAATGTAAAATGTTTCTCTACAGTTATTCTTTGACTTGTACATCACCATCATATAGAAGGACTATGAAGATAGAGTGTGTGAGCAAGAGCAGAGTAGAAGGTAAGGAGTAGAGTCCTATTTATTGCTAGTTAAGGTACCCCCAGCTGTTTTGCTAGACTCTGATCTGCACTGCCTCCACATCAGCTCAGAAGCTAATTAACTGACTCCATGTAATTTCTGACAGGTATGAGTAATTTACTGATTTGTGTGTCGATGAAAAAAAGGCCTGACAGTACTCTAAACTTTCAGAGCTGAAGAGTTACTAAAAATTAAATCAAACTCAGGGCAGGCAGATAGGAGGTTCCCTTTCTTCTTTTCAGCTTATTTACTATGAGTACTGCCCCAGAAAATGTCTCTGGGTTATCTGGTTCAGGCCAGCAATCTTGTCATCACAGCTCCAGAATGACAAATATTACTGAAGACTCAGGGTTCCTGAATAATCAAACCAGTTACCTGGAAATGCTTGCAGTTTTAAGAACCAGATTAAACCATATTCATTGTTTCCCAGAGATGATTAGTGCTGGAGTGTGGGAAGAAATGGGATG
>VZTE01006372.1:351850-375246 GCA_013397775.1 Eulacestoma nigropectus | reverse complement strand
AGGCGGGAGGGGGGATGAGGGAGAGGAGCCCAGCAGAGACCTCCGCGTGGGTTGGGCTGGAAGGGGCTGGGGGCTCTTTGTGCGGCAGGCGCAGGATTTGGGGGGAGATAACTGGGCTTTGCAGGGATGGGAGACACCGGGAAGGAGCAGAGAGAAACACGGGTTTGTCTGTCCCCTCCCCACACCGCAGTGTGTGGAGGGCCGGGGCTGTCCTCGGAGGGCAGGGGGGCTCTCCTCGGAGGAGGGGGGATGGACACCCCGGGGGGACATCGGACGGGGATGTGACAGCCCCTCCGTGCCCTCGGGCTGGATCCGCGGTGCTTGGGAACGCTGGGAACGGTGTGAACAGTGCTGGGAATGGTGTGAGCATCTCCAGTGGGAGCAGGGGAGTTCTGGGAAGGGAAAAGAAATCCACGTGTGGGCAGGATAAGATTTGGGTTTAGAGCTTCACCTTCCCCAGTTTGAGCCACCGAAAAGCAAAGCAGCTCCCTTTATCCCATCCTGCTGCTTCCCTCCGGCCCCGCAGGGAGCAGAGCCAGGGGTCCCCCACCAGAACACCCCAAAGGGTCCCTGTGCCCCCCGAGGGACCCGTCCCTTGCTCCAGCCTTGGCCCCGCAGAGCCAGATCCAGCCCCGAGGTTTGCTGTCAACACCAGGCTCCGGGGAAAGGCGCAGCGGGGAACAAAGCTTTGCCATGTGCCCCTTTTCCCAAAGAAAGGCCTTGGAGAGGCACGTGGAATATCTCACGGGGTGAACAACAACCCAGCCTTTGATTTTTCAAAGGCTTCAGGGAAATCGGTTCATAGACCTCCTCCTGCCCTCGGTGCTGAGCCCCCCTCAGAGGAGCCGGGCAGGGTCACCCACTCGCTCGGGTCCTGCTGGCACCACCTGCTAATGTCGCTTTCTGCAGAGCCTGACGCTCCCGGCAGCACCACCTCACCCAGAGTGCTCAGGGTACTCAGGGAAATGTCAAAAATCCCCCAGTGAGAGGCTCAGAGAGGACGGACCCGGGGAAGGCAGGCCTGGGCAAGGAGCAGCCCCCGCTCGCTGCACTGGGCAGGGTGGTTTGTACACCTTCTGTGGGTATTTTATACAAACGGACTGGAACGGGAGGGTGCAGAGAGCAGTGATCCTGAATTCCCACCTCGTGCTGGGCATGGAGCAGAAGGCAAGGGGGGACAGGCCAGGAGAGGGATTTTGGGGGGAATTCACCCCTTTGCTGAGCGCATCCCCATGTGGAGCCATGAGCAGAGCTGAACATTTTGGCTCAGTTCTGAGGGAAAAGTGTGGTTCAAATGAGCTGCTCTGGGTGATGGTGGCAGGTTCTTTATTTGACTTACTGAGAGCTGGTGGGGTGAAGCTCCAGCAAACCCCTCTCAGCAGCTTCGCAGAGGACAGGTTCTTCCTGTGCAAGGTCCCCTCGGCCTTTAATTATTTTCTGCAGGCTAAACCACAGGTGCTGGAATCCTGTCCAGGCATTTCCAAGGAGCTGGGCTCAGCACCCCACCACAGTGAGCTGAAGAATCCGTGTTTAATGCCTCAAAATCCAGAGCCCAGGATGTCACTGGGATTTCTCAGGTGGAGCTGAACCCCCCAAAGACCCCGGGACCTTCCTTCAGGCTGGCTGTGCTGGTGAAATGCTCTGCTGGGTCAGCACCGACCCCCAGCTCTCCTGTTTCCCCCAAATCCTGGTGGAGGCAGTTCAGATCTTGCCAGTGCAGAGCCAGCAGAAGTCCATGGTGTCCCAGAACACTGAAAATGACTCCTCAGAACACCGTGGGGGATGAGCCAGCCCAACCCCGCGCTCATTTAACTTCCCACCATCCCAGCAGCAGCTCAAGTCACCAGCAGAGCATCCAGCTCCTTCGGTTTTCCTGGGAATATCCACACCTGACCCTGTGCCACAAACCACCTTCCATCTGGGAAACAAGGAGCCGTTTCTGGGACCGTTTCCCTTGGGCGATGTTCCCTTGGGAAGGCTCCGTTTAAACCCTTTGCACCCTCACCCACCAGCCGAGGATTCCCACCCCTGGTGGATTTGTTCTGCTTCCCACTTCCCCTGGGGGTTTCCTCCATCCCTGGCTGTTTACCAGGTTTCATCTCAGCTGGACCATTACAATTCCTGACTTCTCTTTCTTGATCCTTTTTTTTTTTCCCTAGATATATTAGGCCTTGGGAAAAAGAATAAAAACCACAGCCTTTGGTTGCTGCCTGTATTTTCTAGACACAGTGCCCTGACATTGAGAGCAAACAGTTATTAAATAAACGCATTGTTAGGCATGCTTTTAGTCCTGACACCTCTGGTAAATCTGCATTTATTATTTAGTGAATTAAGTGGTTTTAAATCAAGTTATAATCGGTGGGTGCCCTTGTGCTCAGTATTTTATATCCTCCTGTGCATGCTTTGTTTGCAATTTCTGTACAATTTTTTTAGGTGCATTACATATTTTCCTTGGAATAGCATCACACGCAGCTCGTGTGGGTCCCCAGCTTCCCAGGAATGCTCCTGCCGTTAACAGTTTGTTGCCCAGCCCCGTCCCCTGTCCCTGTCCCCACCCTAGACCACGGAAAGACCCCTGTCCCCTCCTGTCCAGGTCTATCCCAGGAAATGAGATCTTTGTAAAGTCCCCTTTTTTGCTGAATTTCAGTGACAGCTGCCCGGTTTGTGGGCTCACGGCTTGGAAAGATTTTCCTGCAGGAGACAGACAATGCTCAGAGATGCTGGCGGACCCCAGGGTTGGTGACCCCAGGGCTGGTGCTGCAAAGGGGAGACACCACCTGGCACGGGCCAGGAGCAGCCAAGCTGAGCCTGATCTCAGTAGCCCTTTGGGTCTCTCACTCTGTTTTTCCCCTCCTGAAAAGGTGCTGGGGAGCAGAAGCTGAGTGAGAACTGGGTCACTTTGAGCTCGGGTTGGTGTTTTGGCCACCTCAGCAGCACTAGAGAGGCCACCGGTCACCCTGCCCATGTGTGCAGGTCCCTCCTGCCTCCTTGGGTGGGGCTTTTTTCCTCTCCCGCATGCCCAGCAGCGATGGGGCTTCCCAAGGAAGGGGACCCTCTCCAGAGGGCTCTGTCACCTCCAAGCCTGCCCCTCTCCACTCTCCCCAGCCTGCCCAGCGTCCCTGGGAAATGCCAAGCACAGCTCAGGAGGAAAGAGCTCCCAGCTGCTTCCTGCTCCCTCGGTCCCAGTCACTGCCCAGGCTGCAACCACCCCTCCTGTACCATCCCTGTGTCCTACACCTCGTCATGGTGTGGTCATCTCCTCTTCTCCATGGTGTGGTGACCCCCATCTCTCCACGGTGTGGTCACCCCCATCTCTCCATGATGTGGGCACCCCCATCTCTCCATGATGTGGGCACCCCCATCTCTCCATGATGTGGGCACCCCCATCTCTCCATGATGTGGGCACCCCCATCTCTCCATGATGTGGGCACCCCCATCTCTCCATGATGTGGGCACCCCCATCTCTCCATGATGTGGGCACCCCCATCTCTCCATGATGTGGGCACCCCCATCTCTCCATGATGTGGGCACCCCCATCTCTCCATGATGTGGGCACCCCCATCTCTCCATGCTGTGGTCACCTCCATCTCTCCATGGCCTCCTCTGGCCTGGAACGGTCAGGACAGAGCCTGGACACGTCACCCAGCACAGCACTGCCCTCTGTGCCAAGGATCAGTGGTAAGAATCATCTCACCCAACTTTTTGGTGTCTTTAGTGAGCTGCCAAGACCTGGCCTAGCTGAGACCTGCTTTTTAAGCTCACCCATGAGGTTGCTTGACTGCTGTGGTCACAAACGTGCAGAGGAAAGGCCTTGACCCAAACCCCATCATTTTCCAGGGTGATTTCCCCCCAGCTTGCAGGAAACCCTGCCCTCCCTCCCCTGCTGGGCCTTGCCATTGCCCAGGTGCTGTTCTTCCTCCCCCTGGCTGCTGTCCCCTCTGTCACATCCCGCTCAGCCCCACCGTGGTGGTGGCCCTGGTGCCTGTGCCCGCACCCTGCCCCTCCTCACCCCACCCTGGGGTTGCTGCAGCCCATCCTCCCCCACGACCTCCCTCCCTCCCCAGCCCCCTCTGCGCCTGTTTTCCCATTTATCTCCTTTGCCTGGTGAATATACATAAATATGAGCAACTGTGTCTGCCAGTGACCTTACCTGCCCCGACTAAATTCATGTAGTGTCTGCGAAGATAATTCGAAAGCCATAAGAAGATAATAAAAAAGGAAAGATAAAAGAAAAAAAAGGGGGAAAAAAAAAAAGGGCAAGCATTGTGGTTTGTATTCTCTTATCTAACCTTCTGCAGGCCCCGGGTGGGAGTGCAGTCCCTCGCTATTTAAAGGGATGCTGCAGTGGGGAGCTGCACGAGGCAGCTGCGCTCAGGGAGAGGGATGGCAGAGACAGGGCAGGCCAGCTCCTTGTCCTCTCTGCATTGACCTTCTGGGTGGGCAGGGGAAATCCTGCTGCCAGCAAAGTCCCCCCCAAAAATATCAGCCTGGTCTGATCCTTCCCCCTACCCAAATCTAAGGGGACATCTCAGCAGGAAGCCCACGGAGGCAGCAAGCGGATGTGGGACCCCTGCACGAGCAGCTGTTGCAAAGGCCGAGCTCAGAAAGAGAAGAACAAACCTCTGGGTGTGATTTTTATAGTTTTTTTTCATCTAAAAATCCCACTGCAGCTGGAGGCAGGAGAGGGCATTGATTGCAGGGACGGAGGGAATTATCGCAGGCGTCATCGCAGCGGTGTCATCGCGGAGCAGAAGGGCTTGTCAGATAGACAGGAGCCAAAACGATCCGGGGGAACAAAATACAGCAACGAGACCCCGAGGAGATAAACCGGCAGGCTGGGGAGAGAATCCTGAGATTTCCCCAGCCCCAAGGAATGCTGGAGCCTCTGCAACTGCTTCCCCTGGAATTAAACCTCTGCTGTCCGAGCCGTGCTGCAAAAACGTGCTGGGGCCCGGCTGTGCCCATCCTGCCCTGTCCCTGAAGGCACAAGGCTCACACCAAAACCAACCCAAGCAACCCCCAAATCCCTCAGAGCTTTGCCCAAAACCACTTTGTTTTTTCCCTCCTTAGTTTTGTGGCTTTGCACTGCTGGGATCTGAGCATGATAAGCCAAACCATCACAGAGCTGGGAATAAAAAGCTATGGAAGAAACAAAAGAACCCTTAATGTGCAAAAGAAGGATGGGGTTAACGGGGTCACCACAGCTCTGGGTCTTGGTCCCAGCCCTCAGGAGCAGAGGGATCCTTGCAGGGATCCGGGTGCTCGTCCTTTATGGCTCATGAAGCAGCCAGAGCTCCTTGGGTGGAGACACTCTCTGGGTGAAGCTTCTCCCTCAGTCTGATCCTGCTGCCGCAAACCCCAATTCCCAGAGGAAGAGGAGATGTGGGGGCACAGAGCTCCCCCTCCTCACCCCTTGCAGCCCGGGGAGCAGGTAGGACCTGATGGAGAAGGTCCTGATGGGAAAGGGACAGGGCCAGCGAGATGAGGGACACCCACACGAGGGACACCGACACGTCCCCCCTCCCCGGCGCCCATGCCCGGACACGGTGGGGCCTTTCTGCCGCCTTTGTTCGGCAGCTCCGGAGTGGTGTCGCCACAAAGGCGGAGGTGAAAGGGGTTAATTCGGGGGACAGAGGTAGGATGTGAAGATGCAGAGCAGGACAATGGGCCGCCCTCCTCTTTTGTCAGCGCGGCCATTGTGCCGCGTGTGAAAAATGAAATCTGTTTCATTTTCCTCCCAGATGCGATCGGGCGCCTCTATTTAGAAGCCATCAAAAAAAGCAATCCAAGTGCTCCCGGGGGGGCCCGGGGGGGTGCAGGCCTGCCAGACACGGGTGTGCCCCACCCCACCCCTGCCCCCACCCCTGCCATCATTTATTTATTTATTTATTTATTTATTTGGCATTTAACGTTTGTTTGGATTTAACCCACTCCCTGCCTCCGGCGCTCAAGTGGCTGAGACAACACTCGGAGTCAGCAGGGAGAGCTTTGGGGAAGCAGCAGGGGTTGGGATGGGAGCCGGCAGGAGCAGGGCAGAGAGGTTGGGGTGAGCCCAGCTCCCCGTGCCCATCCCATGGCCATCACTCTGGATGTCCCACCTTGTCCCCTGCTGCATCCCTCTGTCCCCCTCTATTTTTGCAGCTCTGGAGCAACTGATAATCAATAATTCCCCTTCATCCTGGCAGAAGCAGATGAAAGTGGAAGGAAACCCAGCCCCACTGCTCTCCCCCCTCCTATCTCTGCCCAAACCAATCCCTGGGTTTGCTACCAACGTGAGAAATTTTCACCTCCGGAGAAGGTGTGAAACTTGGCAGTTTTGTTCCCTCCAAAGGGAATTACAGCCCTTGCAGAATGCAAACAAACAAACAAATGCAAATTAACCAGGAAAAGCACGGGTTTTTTCAACACACGTTTTAACCTTTGCCTCAAATTAACAAATCCACCTGGAAACTCTCGAGTTTTATTTTTTCCCATCCAAATGCACAGCTGGTTGTCCCTTGAGATGCCAGCGTGGGTGACAGTCACCTGGCAGCAGGGGGGCAAATTTGGGTGGTGGGCAGAGCAATCCCTGAACCCCAATATGCTTCAAGAACCAGCCCCCAAAAAAGACCAGAAGGGAAGGTGAGCAGAGCACAGGCAAAGCAAGGGGTGCTGGAGAGGGGAGTTGGAGTCACCATCCTCTGCTGCTGGGAGCTCACTCCTGCTCAGTGCAGCTGCCTGAGACCCAACAAACTCATCCCAGCCGTGCCAGGGGATACCCTGGGCTGGGCAGCACTGCCAGCTCCCTCCTGCATCCCTCAGGCTCCATCCCCTTCGGCTGGGCATGGCTGGGTGTGGACAGGACCGTGCTGGTCATCTCTCCTGCACAGCCACCCTGGCCAGCCCCATCCCTGCTGCGGTTTGGGATCTTCCCCAGCCACTGGGTGATGGGGATCGGTCCCCAAAGGGAGGCTGGGTTGGAGTAAGTGCTGGTGGCAGCTCTGTGAGGGGCAGGTTCAGTAGCCAGGACACCTCCCAACGTCCTTCCAGGTCTGTGGGCACGGAACGGGATGGGCAGGGAGGGAGGATCTGTGGGGGTGACAGACATGCCCAGGGCTGTCCAGGGATCCTCGGGGGTGCTGTCCAGGGATCCTGGGTCAGAGGAGAGGACTTATCTGCTGCTGGGGCCACTGGGCCTCTCAGCAGCTTTGTTCCTGGTCAGGGGACACATACCCTGCTCCTCACGCCACCCCGAACACCCCCCAGCCACGGGCCCGCTGCAGTCAGCACAGG
Organism: Eulacestoma nigropectus; assembly: GCA_013397775.1. NCBI lineage: Eukaryota > Metazoa > Chordata > Aves > Passeriformes > Eulacestoma > Eulacestoma nigropectus. The sequence continues at coordinate 367,974 of VZTE01006372.1, read as the reverse complement.
CAGAGCTCGGCGGTGGAGGGTGACGAGGACGTGACTCAGATCCAACTTTTCCCAACCTCCTTCTCCCAGCCACAGCAGGTGGGACGGGAGGGAGGGAGCACAGGTCAGGACCATCCTCCTCCTCTCCTCCTGGCTCTTTGTGCCAGAGCCGGGCAGATGGGTGTCCCTGCCAGCTCGGTGACCACAGCCCCCTCCAAGCCCGGCTTCATCTGCCAGCCAATAACCCCGTGCTCCCCTCCACCTCTGCATTGTGTCCCGCACGTGTCCCCGCCTTCTGGCGGCCCCGGGCCGGCTCCATCCCCGCGGCATCGCGGGAGAGGCGGCGGGCGGGACCCCGCGGCCGGGGGAAGGCAGGATGGCAACTTGGCGGAGAGGCCGTGGGTGTCAGATCACATAAATCAAGCTCCAGAGCCTTCCTATTTAACACGCTCTTCCCCTTCGAGTTGTCAGTGAAACCGTTAATTAATTAGCTAATCCCGCAATGAAGTGGATTCTAAATGGATCTCCCCTCCCTTCCCCCCATTTAGGTAATTACTGCTGAGGGAGCTTTTGTCAGAGTAATTTTCCAGCAGGGACAGCCCCGGCTGGCGGAGGGAGATGAATTTAAAGAGGGGGGGAAATAATAATGCAGAAGGGGGGATGAAGGAGGGCTCCTCCTGCAGGGCAGCGCGCTTTGGAGTCACAGCAGGGCCAGGACACCTCTCCTGGCCGGGGAGGTGACCAGCACAGGACATGTCCGGCACCCGCGTGTGGGACACAGTGGGGAAAGGTCATCCCAGGCTGCTCCAGGCTGCTCCCGCAGCGGTGCCGTAGCACCGGCCCAGCTTCTCTCTGCTCACATCGGGCTCCATCCTCTCCCTGCCTCCCCCAGCACAAGGCCGGGCTCTGGACAACGTCAGAGTGCTCCACCCAAGGCCATTGAATGGGGCTCTGAACAGCCTGGTCCAGCGGGAGATGTCGATGCCCATGGCAGGAGGGGTGGGATGAGATGGGGTGGAGCTTTAAGGTCCCTTCCAGCCCAAACCATTCCACGCCTTCATGATCCCCGGCGCGACGGTGGGACCGTCACGGCAGATGTCCCACACCAGGTCACAGCTGGCTGTCCCCCCTCACCCAGCACCTCCCATGTCCCGCTCTGAAGAGCTCCCCACAAGAACCCGGTCAGTGGAAATGAAGAAAAAACCCCAAAGCCTCCAAGGGGGTTTCTTTTCCAAGCCAAGCAAATGGGGATGGGGTTTCCATTGCCGAGCAGAGGAATCAGCCAAGAGGCCTCAGCCCAGCACCTGTTGGGGTGTTTATTTCAGAGTCAAGGCACCAGAATAGCACTGGCACATCAGGAGCAGCACTTCTCCTTCATATCTTGCTCTTTCCATGGCCCTGCACAGCTCCCAGTCCTTTTTGTTCCTCGCTGTGTCAAGCAAAGTTTCTGAGTGAAGATTTTTCAAAGGTGCACCGCATTTTAGATCCTCAGCTCCGCGTTCCCAAGCTGTGCTGTGTCCAGCAGAGATAGGGCAGGAGTGGTGCCAGCTGCCTGCTGCAGCCCAGCCGCCTTTGAACTGCCGAGCTCTGCTCCGAGCCGTGCTCCAAATCAAAGGGTGCTGCTGGAGAATCACAGCTCGGCTCTCATCTGGCTGCAGAGAAATCTCCGGGTGCAGAGAAATCCCAGTGCAGCCACACATCTGCAAACACACCCTGCCCCAGCCCATTCCCCACCTCCAGGCGCCAGGGAAGCTCTGATGGGTGGCAGAAATAGGAGTCTTGGGGATTTCTCCCTCATCCTAAAAATCTCCCTGGGGTATTTCTATGTCCTGAGCTGAGGAAAAAGGGTGAGAGCCCCTTCCAAGGAGTACCAGAGCTTCCAGGGAGAGTTTGCTCTTTGCTACAGGAAAATCTGTTCAGAAGAGAGGTTGCTCTCATTTAACCGGTGCCTGCAGCCTGTCTGTGGGGCAAACATTCCCATCTCTTCAAGAGGTTCCCTGAGCAGCCAGCCTGCACCTGGCAAAGAGATTCACATTTTCCATCCTTTCCCACACACTCATTTCCCCTGGGACACAGAGCAGCAACGTCTCCTTTTGGAGGTTCACTGTATCCCACCAAGCTCCCATAAAAACCTAATTACGACCCAAAATGACCTGAGAGCAGCACAGGTGGTGAAGGCAGAACTCCTCTTTCTGACTCTGGGGGTGCAACGAATGGGGTGGTACAGCTGAAAGTGGTTTAATACCCTGTGTTTCCTGAGGTTGTCCCCAAATGCAGCTGGGGAAAAACAGGGATGCAGCTCTGCAGCTTGTCAGGGCTTAGTTCTGCTGGTGGTGCAGGACTTCCCACTCCCATCCCTTCGTATTTCTTCTCTTCCAGCTGCCTGCGAAGTCTGGCAGAGGCAGCTCTCGGTTGCTTCTCCTCCCAAGGAATAGATTAAACCTCTGCATTTCGCTCTAAAAGCCAAAAATAAAATTAAAAATTACATCCCAGGACTGTGCGGAGAAATGCTGGAGGCAGCCTGGGCACAGGACCTGCTCTGGAGTGTTCTGGTCCAGGAGTGATGAGGAACCCAGAGATGCTTTGGAGAGGATCATGAGGCTCTGCCAAGAGCATGGAAGACCTTTTATAAGTTGTCGTGGAAAATTTGGGGGTTTTTGGAATTGAGGCCAGGACATCTGAGAGGCCGAGCAGGACACAGCAGGGTGGTGGCTCAGATTCGGGGTGTAAAATCAGAAAATAAACAAGGCAAGGACTTAACTCTGCACTCAAAGGATGCTGTCCTGGGCAGCAGCACGGATGGGATGGTGTGAGGGGCACCGCTGATTCCTGATGGGAAACCAAACCCAAAACCTCCCCCAAAACCCCGCAGCTGGGCCATGCACCCCGTCACCAGAAGTGCCTCCGTGGAAGGGTTGCTCCCACCAGGACAGCGTGAGGAGAGTGGGAACCAGCGCAGCCCCGTTGTTCTCCCTCCGTCAGCCACGGTGCCAGAGGCCGCGACCGGTTCCAGCCCGCATCCCCCCTCCCTCTCCTGTCAGAACCGAGGGCAGTCAGCTGGAAAATGAAGACCCGGGGTTGAACCCGGAGGGGCATTAGGAGCCAGCAGAGAGGCAGAGCAGCCGGGAGCTGCCCTGTGGCATCGCCACCGTGCCCTCCGAGCCTGTCCCTCCCTCGGTGCCACCCCGGCTGTCCCTCCCCCGGTGCCACCCCGGCTGTCCCTCCCCCGGTGCCACCCTGCTGGCCGGGCGCTGCCGGCCCCGCTCCGGTAAATCGGCACTGCCGGCCCCGGTAAATCGGCACTGCCGACCCCGCTCCGGTAAATCGGCGCTGCCGGCCCCGGTAAATCGGCACTGCCGGCCCCGCTCCGGTAAATCGGCACTGCCGGCCCCGCTCCGGTAAATCGGCGCTGCCGGCCCCGGTAAATCGGCGCTGCCGGCCCCGCTCCGGTAAATCGGCGCTGCCGGCCCCGGTAAATCGGCACTGCCGGCCCCGCTCCGGTAAATCGGGGCTGCCGGCCCCGGTAAATCGGCACTGCCGGCCCCGCTCCGGTAAATCGGCGCTGCCGGCCCCGGCGGGCGCGGCGCGGTGCGAACGCGCTCCTGCCGCTGTTCCCGGGCAGCTGTCGCGGGCAGAGGTCCAAGGTCAGCTAAGTGTTTAATGGGCCTCCTGCGAGGACCTGCGATGAAAGGCGGGCGGCAGGGGAGGCGAGAAGGAGCATATGTCACCGCCTGGGCTCCGGGGCCGGTTTCAGTGACACGGGGATGCTTCCCACGCTTCCCGTTGCTTTCCCAAAGCCATCTCCTTTTCCAGCAGCGCAGCGGGGACTGCTGCGGCCTTCAGCAGCCGTGTGCCTGTGACTCGAGTGTGGGTGACAGACACCCGGGTGCCCCGGGCGTAAGGCCCTGCCGGGACGAAGGACCAACACCACATCGCAAAGCAAACCCACACCAGCTTCGGTCCTGGCTCTGGTTGGTGTCTCCCCGCACTGACTGAGACCCGGGGCCGAGCAGGTGAAGGGAAAGGTCTGTGCACGTTTACAGCGCTGTGATCAGGAGAAACACAGGGAAAACACAGCACCTGGGCCATCGTGGTCCTTCACGTGCCTGTCCGAGCACAGCTGGAGCCAGGCAGCCCTGACACCTCACCGCTGGCAAAACACGTCTCCAAGCTCCTGGCCAAGCCACAAACAGCAGTTAATGACCATCTGGTTTAATGGTGGGCCTTGGTGGTCTTAGAGGGCTCTCCCAGCCTTAATCATTCTCTGATTTCAGCAGAATAGCCCCACCGCCATCCCAGAATGAAAAGGATGTTACACTCTGACCCAAACTCTGCGTTTTGGAGTTGTTGAAGGCATTTTGGCATCTGAGTGTTAAATATATTGATCTCTTCGTTGCCATAACTATTACACCCTGTAGAGCCTCCTCACAGCTCCTGGTGACTCTTGTATAAAAAACAACCTCTGGACGAATGTGGGGATTTCAGGTTGGTTTCCTGTGCCTGGCAGTTTGGTAACTCCGAACAGCCACTCTTTTACTGGGCACCTTCCAGTCAAGTAAGAAAACCTCTTCCCACTGCTGCAGCCGCAGGCTCAGGGTCGTGTCCTCACAAGGGCCGCTGGCTACGAAGAACCATCCAAATAAAAAGAAGGGTTCTGAACCCAACCAGAGCTGAAGTTCCACCCACCCCTCTGCAAAACCTCTTGCCTTTTTCCAAAGGGGAAAAGAGCCCTCCCTGCCTGTCCCACACCTCCAGCTTTCCCTCCTCCAGCCCCGCACAACCTGGCTCATGACCCTTCTCACGGCCAAACCCACACGGACCCAGGGTTGTGCTCACCCCTTACCAGCTGCCTGGAGCCTGTTGCTGGGGCATGGGTGGCATCCCAGGAAAACACTGTCCAGGCTTGTGTTTTCCCACGTTTCTGAGGGCTGGCAGCAGGGGAGAGCTTGGCTGCAGGGGAGACTGCTCCATCATCTGCCCATCGTGTGCACCTCAGCCCAGTTTCACACAGCTCCCAGATTTTGGGGGCTGGGAGGGAAGAACAGGGGATGTGGGGAAGAGCAGAGGGCTGGTGCTGAGCTGCACATCCCGGGGTGAAGCAGCGGGGGAGAGGAGGCCGCGGGGGACGTGGGAGGAGAGGTTTGCTTTTGCAGACTGAATCAAACGCTGGGAAGCTGTGAATTAGCTCTGTTTGCTGAGCAAACGCTGCCGGGGAGGGACAGGCAGAGCAGGAGTGTTTAAGCACACAGTCCTTTATTTGCTAGCAAACATCTCCAGCTCCTCCTCTCCCTCCCCTGCTCCTCCGCACGCCTTCCCCAGCTTGTGCTCCAAAGAGGCTGGAGGATGCCTTCCAAGAGGAGGAGGGGGGAAATCCCCATGGGAGAAGCATTTTCTTTCACCAAGGCATCTGCACCAGAGCAGCCAAGAGGAGAGTGGTGGCTTGTGGCTGGAATTTTGTGTTCTAAATAAATTATTAAACACACTCATGTTCAGCATGACTCCTTTGGGCTGTGTTTTCCACCTCAAACAAGGGCTGTGCTCTGGATAGGGACACTGAGGGCACTGCAGGATGCCAGCCACACCACAGGGACTTGGGCGAAGCTGCTGCTGCTGAAGACTCGGGGCTCAGCTGCTGCAGAGCAGAATTGCTTCTTGACAGTCAAGATCGGATGGGGTTTTCTGGCCTCCACTGGCTCTTTGGGTCCTAATGCTGATCTCAAATCCCTCTCCCAGCTGCAGTTCCATTGATCTGGAAGACATAACTGGGCCTGTTCTGGAGCTGCTGTGGGAACAGGCAGCCCTTGTCCCTTGGCTGGGAGCAGCTGTGCCAAACTGAAGTTTGTGCCAGGTCCCCTGTGGTGCTGGGCCCATGTCCAGGTACAAGATGAGAAATGTCCTCTCTCTGTCACTGGGACTGGCCGGCGAGGGTGGAGCTGCAGAAGAAGAATCTGGAGGAAGAGGTGAAGGCATCAGGGAGGTGAATTCTACCTCACAACCAGGGGTTGATCAGCGTTCAACTCATAGGGAGCTGCCAAAATCACTTCCTCTTGAGACGTTCATAATTTCATCTGGTCTGGAGCGCCTGAACACTGAGTGTGATCTTCACTCATCCCTGTCTGGGCATCACAGGGCTGAGCCTACCCCTGAGGGTCTGAGCAGCAGCACGGGGAGCTCCAGAGTGACCCTCAGCACATCCCTGCCAGACACTTGTCCTGCTGCCTGGGACATCTATGGGCTTTCCTCAAGGAAGAGGAGACAAATGGGAGCTATGCTGTCTGTGGCTTTCTGACTTCTACACAAGCCCAGACACATCTCTGGAAATGCCAGCTTAAAAACTCTCTGCCCACCCTGGAATTCCTCCCAGTTACCTGTTGATGTCCCACATCCCTCCGCTCCTGGGTGTTCCTAAACCTCCTCCCACATTCTTCCACCAGGCTCCGGCCAGCTCCAGCCTCTGGCCAACAAGACACATGGCACAAATCATCTTCCAGCTCCTGCGAAAATGCTGGGCCCGGGTTGCCACCTCCATTCATAAAACATCCCCCCCACCAGCAACTGCTGGACCGGCTTTTATGGAACAATCTTAATGTTCATTCACCCCTGGAAGGCCAGGTGCCTGGACAGCAGCTGTGCTCCACACGCTGCTGCCTGAATTACTCCTGGCTGGCAACGTGCGAATCATTCATTATTAAACTGCTCATGTGCTCGGCCTGGGGCTTAATCCAATGCCACCACCGTGGATACAGGAGAAATCCAGCCATCTGGAAAAGCAGGAACACCCTTTGTGCCTGCCTCTGGCGGCAGAGGCACTGCCCTTCGTGGTGGTGGTGGTGGCAGCTTTAATGTGCCTCCAAGGGAAAGCTGTGCCCTGGCACCTCCCGTGGCACCCCAGAGGAGGGGGATTAGAAATGAAAATACACAAAATGAGACTTTCTCGAGGTGTAGATTATTGGTGGTGACAAATCTTCACTGCAGAAGTGGAGCAGTGCTGGTTTCCACCGCCCTGCAGCTTGGGCCGGCACTGGGAGCTTTGTCTGGGATTAGTGGGAGAAATTGCTGGGGAGGGGAAGAGTCTCGTTGCCTCGTCCTGGCTAAGGCCTCACTTGTCTCTGGTGCACGTTGTTGTCAGGAGCTGGATCTAATTCGTCATTGCAGGAAATGCCTGGGCTTCTCCCGTTCCCTCCTGCTCGGAGGGGAAGAGGGGGAGTTAATCCAGGCCAACGTGGGAACAAACCCTCTTGTGCAAGCAGGTCCTGATCCCGTAATTCGCTCTGCAAAGGAGCACGTGCCCAGGCACACCGAACCATCCCGGAGCACTGGGACAGAGCACCTGAGCTCCCTCACCAGAAACAGCCGGCAGTGCTCTGACGGCCCCGGGCAGCACCAGCAGCAGCCACCGCACTCCGGCTGAGCAGGAAAAAAGGAGCGGGGAGGAGGAACCTTCCCCGTGTCTCACCACTGCCCGGGGCACGGGAAGAGGCAGCGGGAACCTTCTGATCCCCAGGCAGAGGAGAGCTCAAAGCACCATCCTACAACAGCCCCAGGCACTACCAGGGCATGAACCAGACCCAGGCTCTGCCCAGGGGTGGGGGAGAAGCTGCTTACAACAGGTCCAAGGTCCACTCAGGAGGAAAAACCAGAGACAGGCAGACCTACAACACAGTCCAGGGGGGAAGGAAGGCACAGGGACACCCTTAAGTGGAGCTCCTGGGCCATGGGCACAGGTAGGTGACCCTGCTGAGGCTGGCTGGGGCAAGGAAGGGCAGGCAGTGCTCTTGGGGCCCTGACAAGGCCCTGCATCCCCACTCCCTCCCCATCAGGTATCAACTCAATAAAGATATCAGGTATCAACTCAATAAAGATACGACCCCTGCCATGAGAGCTGCTCATTTAGGCACCCGGCCTTGTCCTCTGTTCTTTTCTTGCAGTGAAACACATCTGAGGGTTCTGGTCTTTCCGTGCACAGGGCTTGGCTTGCAGATGGAGCTCAGGGACTGCCACATAGCCCGTGGTGAGATGAGCACGGGGAGCTTGTGCCCGCAGGTTCCTCTGGTGTCTCGTGTGGGTGACATCGCTGTCCGCAGGATCTCAGCCTCACGGACCATGGTGATCACTCCCGGTCTCTCTACAAAAGTCTCTGTGTCTCGCACCGTGTTTATTAGTTGGTTGGGACTAATCAGCTAAAAACCCTGACTCCGTTCAGTGTTGGAGCCGAGTCTCCAGGCTGAGCTGTTCAGCTGAGCTGTGACAGCAGGCACTGGTGTGCTTTAGCTCACACAGCTGCTGAGCATGGCCGGTTCATCTCAGAACATCGTGGTGGTGGCCAGCGCTCAGAGCCCGAGGATCTCCCCCCTGTGAGGATGGCTTTGATTCGGTGCACTGTGTTCAGCACTACAGACAAGCCCAAGGCTCTGATTTACTCCGAGGTCAAAAGGTGGGACAGGAGATGAGGAAGGAATTTATCACCTCCTGCTGCAGACCCAGCACTGGGAAACATCTCCCTGTGCTCCATCAGCTGCAGTGCACAGCTGCACACAGAGGCACACCTCCCCTTCTGTGCTGCAGAAGTGACCCCCAGGAGCAGGGCAGAGCAGGGACGTGCTTTGGTGGCCTAACACCTTCCCAGGTCACCGAATCATGGAGTCATGGAATGGGTTGGGTTGGAATGGATCTTAGAGCTCACCCAGGTCCAAACTTCTACCACGGACAGGGACACCTCCCACTCGATCAGGGAGCTCAGAGCCCCATCCAGCCTGGCCTTGTCACTCTGCTCTTCTTCCTCTCCCTGTGCCTTCTCCAGGCTCTCCTGATGCCTCCATCAGTCCCAGCTTCCCAAGCAGGGCTGGAAGCAGGGAGCAGTGGCTGGAAGGTGAGCGGGGGCATCGCAGCTCAGAGAATTGTTCCACAGACACCAGCTTTGGTCCAAATGGTTTTGTTGCTGCCTGGCTGTTTGCAGACCTAGTGCCAGTTTGGAGCATTGGTTCTCATCAGCCTCAAGGACAACTCAGAGAGAAACCAGCTGGGAGTGGGCTGTACGTTCCACTGTCCCTGGAAACCAGTGCAGGAACTCTCCCCCACTGGTGGATGTGTCAATCCTGCCCCTTTTCCAGGCTGCCTGGCTCCAGGAGAGCCAGCTGGGTCCGGACCACGCACAATCCCTGTGCAGAGCCGTGTGCCAGGATGGGGGACTGTTCCTTCTGCAGAGAGCTCAGCATGGCCACTTCTCTTATCAGCTGCTGAAGGCTGATAACCAGTGCCCTCAATCAGTTGTGAGATCTTGGAGATCACACCTCAGGCTTCCCGCGGATAAACCCCTATGGGGTGAAAAGGTGAATGCCAGCAGATTCGATCTGTTTGCTGTTCTTGTTTCCAGCCATGAAGCTGAACAGCTGCCTGAGCCTCTGGGACTGAATCGTGGGCAAAGGAGGGGTTCTGACCCCAGAGAGCTGGTGACACTGAGCCTGGGCAGGTATTCCCAGCCCCGAGCCGGCAGCACCTCCACTGAGCTTTGCAGAGGGTGGTTCACAGCCTGGAAAATGAACCTGGCTCGGAGATGTTCCCCCGCAGGCAAACCTCTCCTGGCTCAATGCGGGAGAAGTCCAACCTCTCCCTCAGTGTCCAGGGGCTGGAGGGGCTTCTGCTCTGCTGGCCTTTGTAGCTGTGCAGGGACACCGGCCCCAGGGCTGCGGTGGAGTCTCCAGCCTGTCCTTGTGTCCTGGGGACACTTCCCACCTCCAGCAGCCCTCGGGCGTGAGATCCATCTGCATCCTCCAAGGCTGGCTGGCTCCTCAGCCCTTTCCTCCTGAAGGGCTTTGCCATATGCCCTACATCCGGAGCTGAAAAGCTTCCTGGGATCAAAAACCACATCAAAAAAAGCCAGGGAGAGCCCCCAAAGCCCTCCAGGGTGGCTCAGGTGTGTGCAGATGCACGTGTGCACACACACATGCTGCTCCCCATCTCCTCTCCCTCCTTCTGCTCCTTCTCCCTCTTTCATCCTCCTGAAAGGAAACCTGATGGTTTCTGGGCTTTGTTGGTGGTTAGGAGGACACTGGATAAAGAGTCTGAGAAAGTGAAAGAGGGTGCACAGGGCTGCAGGAGGAGAAGGAGGGGAGAGCAGGAGAAGGAGGGATTCTCGGTATCTACAAGGGAATTAAAGCGCTTTTACCAGAGTGAAGAAATCAGCTAAAGAATGGCAGGCGAACAAAAGCAGCAAGGCTATGGACAAGTCGCTCTGAATAGATCCAGATCCCCTTAAGTTTGTAACACCCCCTACACACTTCTTTTTTCCCCTTCCCCCCCTTAAGCCTTTGCTCCTCACTCCTTCCAAGAACAAATGCAGAGCAAGGGGAAAGAAGAAAAAAAATAACCCACACCACCACAAGGGAGGGGAGGAGTGGAAGAAAGCTAAAAAAAAATCAAATAAAATAAAAGGTAATCCTCAGCCACTTTGCCCCTCTGGGGGCTGCTCTGGGCCAGATTAAAGGTCCAGTGTGAAACCATTCTGCTATTCAGATGCGATAAGCAGGATTTACAAGCAAAGAGAAAGAGAGAAAAGAATGGGCGAGAGGAGAAAAGGAGAATTATTTGTGTCTCTTAATACTTGTTAAGCACTTCTCTTTTGCTAGACCAGACAAGACACAGCTATGCTCAAAGTCCATGCACAATCCTGCGCGCTTGTCCAACACCCCCCTCTCCCTCCCTCCCTGCCCTCCACTTTCTTTGCTCTCCCCCTGCCCCCCTCCAAAGCAAGCAGGCAACACTTTGTTGCTACTGAGCTGAAATTGGTCTCCTCTCCGAGCGGCACACAAAGAGAATGGCAATTAACCTTCCTGTTCCCCGGTGACAGCGATCTAATCAGGGCTGCGCCCAGGCCCTGCCAGGGCTCAGAGGCAGCAGCCTTTGTGCGGGGCGGGGAGGGCACTGGGCTGGGTGCTCCGTGCGCTGCCAACCTGGGTCATTTCAGGCTTGGGGTGGAAGAGAAGGATCCAGCACGTGGTGGCTGCTGTGGGTGTGAATCAGGATCACCAGCGTCTCCAAGAAACAAGGCAGGGACCTGTTGGAGCAGCCACAAACGTGCTCCAAAGGCTGGAGCAGCCCTCCCGTGGAAAGTTCTGCAAGAACTGGGGTTGTTCAGCCTGGAGAAGAAAAGGAGACCTCAGAGCCCTTCCAGTGACCGAGGGGGCTCCAAGAGAGCTGGCAACAAACTCCTTGTCAGGGCCTACAGCAGCAGGACGAGGGGTCGTGTCTTTAGACTAAAAGAGGGGAGGTTCAGAAGAGAGAGAAGGAAGAGTTTTTTTATGCTGAGGGTGATGAAGCGCTGGAGTGGTGGTAGATGCTCCATCCCTGGAAACACTCACGCTCACGTTACGTGGGGCTCTCAGCAACCTGAGGGCTGGTCTAGGTGGCCTTCAGAGGACACTTCCAACCCAAAGCATTCCATGATTCCATGAAATTCTGGCCCGGTGCAGACCTGGCCCAGGTTGCCCCAGTTGCTGGTGGCCCACTGAAGGCAGAGGCAGCAGCAGCACGAGGTTACAAAGGCTTTGCAGGAGGTGTCTCGGGGCGACCTGGTGGAACCCCCAGGGAGGGCCAGGACCATCCTGTGGAGCTGAGTGGTCCAAGTGGTCCTTAGGGCCACAGCCTGAGGACATCGGAGTGTTTGGCCTCTCCTCAGCACTGCTGCTCGTGAAGGTTAATCAATCCTCGCTACTTCTTCCCGTTCCCGGGAACTGGATGATGGGAGAACGATCCCTGTGGGAGGTAGGAGGGAAAGGCCAGCCCAGCCTCCCATCACCAGCACTCTTCTCTGGATGAGGAACGCACTTGTGGTGCTTCACAGCTAAGAACTACCTGCTGAGGCCTGCAAACAAACTCCTTGGGTTCAAAACTTCTATAGAAGCTTTTCCCTTTCCTTTCCTTTTTTTTTTTTTTAAAGTGGAAAATAGGGTTGTTCGAAAAGCCACAACCATCCTTTACAAAAGAACCACTACTCACCAGTGACACTTCTCAGCAACTCCTCCACTCCGTATTTTTCCATTTTTGTGAGGATTGGGGATGAGGAACAGCCAGTGCATTACTGAAAGACCAAGATGTAAGTGCTGGGTTTGTGCTGCATTTGAGGGAGAAAACATGAACCTCCTGAAGGTCAGTAAAAATGGAGAAATGTTTTCTTTTCTTTTTTTAAACCTCTGATAAATCCCTCTGCTGACCAGTTCTCTAACTGTGACAATGAATGAGGCAGAGGTCTCAGAATCAGCCTTTTGCTTTCTGATGAGCCTTACCTTAGATCCCAGCAATGCAGGAAAATGACAGTGAATCGTCCTCTTGCAGACAAAAAAAACCAAAAACCAACCCAATAAATACCACCACTACCACCCCAAAAAAACCCAAACTCAATTCACTTTTTTTTCTTCTCTTGTTAGTTCTAAGGAAAAAAAAAATCTTCAAACTGTTGCTAAAGCAGTGAAAAATCACCTCTCCCTCATGTATCAGCACCAAATGTTCCTTTTGTGGCCAAGCAGAAGACCTGGACCTACAGCTTGAGGAAAACCTGATGGGAGATGGATATTCCAGCTTGGAGATTTGGCCTCATTGCCCATCCCACCCATGTAGGAAACCTTGTCCATAGAAGCCAGTTCCTGATCATGTTTGTAGTGTGGAGCTTGAAGTTCGGAGCCTTCTGGTGGCGAGGGCTCCTCTGCCTGTCCTCTCCAGGGCCTGGCACCCCTCAATGCCAAGCCTGGCCATCCCAAGATGTGCCAACACCCCGAGCTTCCTAACCTGCTTAGAGGCCTCGCTGCTCCCTGAGAGCCTGCGGGGGCCGAGTGGATTGCGGGAATCCTCCCGAGCTCGCCTGGGACCAGCCATTAGGAAGGTGATCAAGCCGCTGCTCTGCCTCTGTCCCGCAGCGCTTCGGGGGATGGTTGCCCCCACCTCCGAGAGATAGGCACCAACATCTCAATTACACCTAAGGAGGAGCATAATTGAGCCTAAATTGATTCAAACAGAGGCAATTAAAGCAAAACTCGGCCCCCCGCTGGGACACCGAGGCGCGGCTTATTTTGAACTCATAACCACAACAAAAAATAATCATTACAGGGCAGGATGGAGCCCCTCCCCTCCTGCCAGGTTCAGCTGTCGGGGGGATGCCCAACCCTCCCCCGCCGGCTCTCGGGGCGCGGAGGGGCCGTTCAGCACCATGGCCAGCGGCGGGGCTCTTCCCAGGCCTTTTCCTACCCTCTCCCTGCCCTCTTCCTACCCTCTCCCTGCCCGCTCCCTGCCCTTTTCCTACCCTCTCCCTGCCCTTTTCCTACCCTCTCCCTGCCCGCTCCCTGCCCTCTCCCTGCCCGCTGACCCCAGGGCTGCCCACCAGCGATGCTGCTCCTCCTGCTCCACACCGAGCCAGCAGCATTCCCAGCACATTCCCAGCACGGGTCCCGCGGCGTTTCCTCCACACAAGGAGCGGCTGAGGTCCTTTGGATTGTTCCGCCTGGAGGAGACCAAGGAGAGACTCGTCGGGGGCTGCAGCTTCCTCAGGAGGGGCAGCTCCGATCTCTGCTCCTGGGACAGGGACAGGACCCAGGGAGCGGCTGGAGCTGTGCCAGGGCAGGCTCAGGCTGGAGAGCAGGGAAAGGTTCTTCCCCCAGAGGGTGCTGGGCACTGCCCAGGCTCCCCAGGGAATGGGCACGGCCCCGAGGCTGCCAGAGCTCCAGGAGCGTTTGGACAGCGCTGCCAGGGATGCCCACGGTGGGGTTGTTGGGGTGTCTGTGCAGGGCCAAGGAGCTGGGCTGGATGGTCCTTGTGGGACCCTTCCCACTCAGGATATTCCATGGTTCTGCGATTCCTCCACCCTGTCACGGTGTCATGGCAAGGGCTCAGAGAACGCTGCTTTCCGAGGATGTTTCTCCATCCTGGGCAAGGTGGAGACTGGAGGGATCCCCAAATCACCAGGTCAGTGGCTGGGGGCTGGCAGGGACATCTGGAGGTCACTTAACCACCCTCCCTCCCCGCGCAGAGTCCCCTGAGCACCTCACTGGGGACTGTGTCCAGACAGCTTCTGGGTGCCTCGGAGAAGGAGACTCCACAAACCTCTCTGGACAACCCGCGAGGGAATTCTCCCCGATGATCAGGTGGAACCTGCTGTGTTTCCGTTCCTGCAGCACCGAGCAGAGCCTGGTCCATCCCCTTGTCGCTCCCCTTCAGACAGTGGCAGAAATCCATAGGATCCTCTCCAGGCCTTCCCTGCTCCAGGATCGGATCGCTCTGTGTGGAGAGCAAACAAGAGGCATCAATTAGCAGTAATTACCACCCCCTCCCCATAACTTAAGAGGCTAATATTAGCCTTCATTTTTAAGAAAGGTAATTTGACGACCATAAATTACAATTATAAAAACTTCATTAGAGTCGGTAGCAATCCATCCACCATTGTTCTAATTACACACTGTAGGAGTAATGAATGCTAATGGTTTAATGTACAATAATTACCACAATTGAAAAATAATAATAATACAGAACAACCTCAGTTATCCAAATGTCATGGGGGACGTGGAATGGGTTGGGGTAATCGTGGTTTCAGATAATTGAGGGTCTCTTCAGCGTGATTAATCGGCGATGTGACCTCTGGGTGGGGAATGAGGAGTTTTAAATAAATGCAGCGTGGTCAAGTGAGGGAAGGCACCGTGCAGGGAGGAAAAATCAGGCATCTTCTGCCTTAGCTTGGAATTTCACTGGGCATTTTCGACCTGAAGTAAGTTCATTGGGTTTGCAACCCAGCTGTGCCACCTCCTGATGATTTTCTGGGTGTGGCTGGCAGGGTTTAAAGCAGAAATAGGGGACCGTGTTCGAAATGATGGGCAGAGCACGATTCCGGCCCCTTGCGGCACGGAGAGGACACCGGATGTGGGTGATTCCAGGTGGGATGGGGCTTCAGAGGTCTGCGATCCAACCCTTTATCCAAAGCAAGCCCAACGCTGCATCCAGACCAGGTTTTTCAGGCATTTGTCTTGAACCTGCAAGGATGGGGATGCCACAGTTTCCTCTGGCCCCTGTTCCACTGCCCGTTTATTCTCATGGTGAATTTTATTTCCTTATGTCCCAGCAGATCCTCTCAGAGCAGCCCAGGCTTAGGCATCAATTCCCACAGAGCTGCAGCCAGCCCTGGTTCTGTGAGACATCCCTGGAGGCTGAAAGAGGATCCCATCCATGTCCCACGGACTGATTGGGAACAATGAATTCTTGATACGCTTCCTCTTTAATGGGATCCTAATTTATAAAAACGCAGATAATATATCAATGGAAATTAACTTCACACTTTCCTTACCCTGGCAGGTTGAGCTGCAGGTGAGTGCAATGTAATTAAGAAATTAAAAGGTAATTTCCACATATGCTTTCTGCTAATCTAACTCGGCAATCATTTAATTTACAGCAGGGGGACTGGCGAGGAGGGAAGCCAAAATAAATAAGATAATAGTGGGTTTAATCGCTCAGTGGAATGGAGAAGGAGTGGAGAGGTGTCTGCGTGGAGCCACAGGGAGAGGTGAGGTGACCCCTTCGGTGCTGCTGATTGAAAGCCAGGCTCGCTTTTAATTTCACTTCCAAGAGTTCAAACTTTGAGCCACCCAAGTTTTCTGATTTCTAAAATATTTTTTTTTTAAGTTAGCTTTAAATTTCCTCTTACAATTGTTGTTTTATTTCCCACGATCAATTGCTTTCACGGCACCTGACAATTTTGACTTCAAGATCTCCGCAGAATAGTAAAAATTCTTTTTTCTGGACCAGTGAATCCTTTCCCATTCCCAGCTGCTGAGATGCACAGAGCAGTTAACAAGGAGTAGCTTTGCACTGGGAAACTCTTGGGGAAACTGAGGCACGGGCTGACCAAAAGCATTTCCTCAGAGGCTTCAGGCCCCAGCACAGCGATTCCCCTCCCCGGCCCCTCCATCCCGCGCCTCCCTGAGCTCCAGGTGCCGCGGGGAGGATGCAGGGATGCAGGGGAGAGGATTTGGGCTGGAGCACCTGGAGCCATGCATGCCAGAGCCGCCTCAATGGAGGCAGCAGCTCCAGCCGCGGGGCCTCAGCAGGGGATGCTCCTCATGGAACTCCGGCTTTTTGTTCCCGAACCTGAGCCGGGCGGGGGGGCTCCTTCC
>VZTE01006372.1:322078-348551 GCA_013397775.1 Eulacestoma nigropectus | reverse complement strand
CCCGCCCTCGTCCCCCCCTTCCCTCCTCTCTCTCTCTGAAAGTCATCAGGCCTAGCGAGGTCTTCTCCCACTTATGCAGCTCATGAATATTTAACAGCATCTGCTCTGGAGGCGATAAAGCCTACCAATCCTTGACAAATATGGCCTAATCTTTTCAATTTCGGGGTGCAAATATTCCTTCAGAGTCCTGTTTGTCACCTAGATTAATGACTCTGGCTCCCATAAGCCTTTGGTGCTAATTCAAGTGGTGGCTGCGCGGCCGGCGCGGCGAGGGATGCTGGGACACATCTGAAGGGGAGATTACTCACTCGAGGGCCCTTCGCTGCAGGGTTTTGTTCCTCCGGTGGCAGTGGGCACCAGCGGGGGGGGTCCGGGTGTTTGTTTGTTTGTTCCTCTTCGTAGCTCCCGAATATCCGCTCTGGATGGCACCCCAGCTCCTGCTGCCTTCCCCCGTGGCTGGGGAGTGCCAGGACACACGGCCTTGCTTCCAGCCCTGGCTCCTCGGTTTTTGAGACCTGCTGCAAGCAGCAGCTACCGGGCCCCCATTTGGCTCCAGGACTCTGCTCTGAGCTGAGCCCCATCCCAGGGAGCGGAGGCGGAGGCCTGGGATGCAACAGCCGGGGGAAAGAGGAAAGTCTTTCTCCAGCCCGTTCCAAGACCCCTCCTCACATCCTGGTGCCTGCCCGGGGGAGATGTGGGGTGTGGGGCTGGACAATGCTCGGCTCTCGGACATGGTCCGGAGGTTCTGGCCGGGGTCTGGCTGGCGCTGGAGCTGCGAGAGCCGCGGCCATCCCCGAGCCAGCACGGGGCAGCAGCCCGGGCACCTCCGGGCACCGCCGGGCACACGGGACCGGCTGCTGGTGTTTGTTTATTCCCCCATCAAGAGAGAAAAGTACCGAGGGGAGCGAGCAGCGCTGGGTGGGAGGGGCTGGAAATCGATGCCGGAGCTGATCAGTGCTATTGACAATTCACGGAGGCGCTGACGGCTCCCGGCCGCTGTCCCCGGCCCGCAGGGGCTCTCCCCACCGCCGGGGCCGCTGCGGGGACGCGCCCAGCCCGGCTCCGCGCAGCCGAGCGGCAGCAGAGGCATTAACGGCGGCCAGAAATCGAAGATTTGTTATCATCCAGCAGGGGAACAATGGCCTGGCTGGGTGTATCCATCATCACTCCGGCCCTCGGGGGTGGGAACATGCTGGGATTGCAGATTGTTTATTTATACTGGGGAGATGCGGGATGCTGGTGGCACAGAGGAGGGAGTTTAGAAGGTCTGAGCTCGACCCAGGTTTGTCCAAGGGTTCTGGGGCTGCCTGAGAGTGATGCCCTGACTGACGGCAGATCAAGATCCTGGGGTTTGGAGCATCCTCCAGGTGGAGAGTGGAAAGGGATGTTGAGATCTACTGGAAATTTGCAGGTGAAGCTCCCAGCACCATCAGTTTGTGCTGCGAGGAAGCTCCTTGGGATGCGAGACTCATGGAAAGAAGGTCCAGAGAAACCTCTGGTGCTCTTGATGCAAAATTATTTACTGAATTCTCTCCAGTGGAAGTGTCTTAGAAGGTCCAGTCTGGAGAGTGTGAAACCTTTAAGGTTCTCATAAATATCGGTTTTTTCGCTCTGAATAATGAGTGTTGGTAGGGGTAGGACAGCCCTAAACTGACGGCTCAGCTCTGCACCAGGGAGATGATTTTCCCCTGAAAAATGACCTGACTTGGGTGGAGGAATGAAGAGATGAAGAGATTGAACCAAAAACCTTTGTCCGATGGTGGCAGCAATCCTGGGTGTACACAGGAAGATGATCCTGAGCAAAATGTCCTTGCTGCTGCTGGATGGGAAAATCTTCCACCTGACACAGGGAACTGCAGAGCACGGTGAATATTTACAGCTCACGAGCAGGAAGGCTTTATTTTTAGTTTTGTTTTACATTTCTGTAACAGAAAATGCTTCCTCAGCCAGAGAAAAATACAATTGTGGATAAAATGAAAGTGTGAAAACATCCTTTTTTTTTTTTTTTTTTTTTTTTGCAGGCAATAATCAGAAAATGCTGCTTTTCACTGGTTAGAAACGGAAGGAAAACTTCTGAACAAAGCAAAAGAAAGTTTCTGGGTTTGTTTCCACCTCAGAATACTTTGGGAGAAAAAAACCCTGGAAGCCTGGTTTTCCTGCTCAGCTCCTCATCTGGGCTTTGCAGCCGACGGTCACCGCAGTTCTTGTTTTTCTTTCGCTGATCCCACACCTGGGACTGACTTCTGCTGGATGCTCCATGCTGGGAATTCAGGGCAGCCCCAGCTCGTGGGGGCTGAGCTCCCCAAACCCCCCGAGTGCCCACCCCAAGCCCCGGGAGGGAGCTGCAGCCACCGCGGGTCCCAGCACAGCCGCACCCCGGGGCCTCGACGGGGTTTGGGATTGAACTGGGAGGGACGGGGGACCCCCACAGCCAGCACCAGCAGCTCCAAGGAAAGTCGGAAGGGTCGGCTCAGCAGAATAAAATCCCGCTGCAATGCGAGGGGATGGTCCAAGCAGTGCTTCCTCCACCTCATTCCCTTCCCTGCCCCCATCACCCCCCTTGTCCTTGGGGAAAACCAAAACCGTCACGTCAGGCGCCCTCTGGCACTTCCCCCGCACACTCCCCTGCCGCAGTCCCTGTGCGGAGAGCGGGATCCGCGCCGCTGTGAGGTGGCACGGGCGGGCACCCTCCACCCCTTTCCGCGCTCTGCCCCCCGTGCCCCCTGCCCGGCGTGGGGACCGGGACAGCGGGGTGCTGGGACCATCCCACGGCCGCCTGTGCTGGCAGGTCCGTGCTGCTTCCCGCTGCTCCCTGCCCCCTCTCCCTCTATTTTTTCCCGCTGAACAGTCTCCGAACGCCTTTGTAATCCCGCAGCATCGTTAGGGCCCTCCTGAAACCGGGGCGGGGCGGGGGAGAGAGCGGCTCATTAGCCCGGCGCTTTGAAGTGGGCTCTGTTTGGGGTTCATTTGTGTGCCGGCAGAAGGGAAACCTCTGTGTTTCGAGGATGTTTTTCTGGAGGGGCTTCCTGGAAACATAACAAACATGACCCCGAGGAGCTCCCCCGGCCCGCAGAGGCGGGCGGGAGATGAAACGCGGGGCTGTGCTCGGCGCGGCACAAAGGCAGCGCCGCCCCGGCAGCAGCACGGCCGAGTTCCCTCGGAGAGCACCAAAGCTGGCTCGGAGGGAGTTTGTTTGTCGCACCATCTCTGTCTGAGGGAGACAGAATTCACGGCTCAGCCCCGCACTCTCCCATCCCACCTGTCCCCAAAGGCCAGCTCCTCCCAAGCCCCCGGACACGGGCAGGGATGCACTCACGGGATCGGGTGGCTCAGGGCCCCGTCCAGCCTGGCCTCCAGCACTTCCAGAGGTCCCAGAGCAGCACAAAGAGGCGCCAGGTTGGGTTCCTGCCCTGTGCCGCAGATCCTGGCAAAGCAGGGCCGGGGCTGGGGGGCTGCACTCCTGAGGGGCCATCGCCTCCTGTGCCCTCAAGTCAAAGGAATCCCGAGCTTGAGGGTGTTTGGGGAGATCTCAAAAGACGTTCCCAAGGTTCTCTGCCTGCTTGCGGCCCCGCAAGGATGAAGGACGGACACCCCCATCCCTCCCCAGCCAGCAGCTGCCCTCAGGGCACGGCTGCTGGGAATTTCCAACAGAGCAAGAAGCAACCCTCAACAAGCAGAACATGGATGGCTGTGCCTCCCTCACCCTCTGTGCCTCCCAGCCTCCCTTTCTCCCTCTGCTTCTCCCTGGCTCCGTCTTGCTCAGCCTCCCCTTCTCCCCCCGCTCTCCCGCGGCGCTGCCGGTGACAGGGAGCGCTGGGACAAAGACGGATGGAAGTGACACGCGAGCTCCGGCGTGACCGCCGGGGTGATGCATGGAGAGCCGTCACGGGGTGCTCGTCCTGAGTGCCGCAGATGAGGGACTGACCCCCTCTGCCAAGGGGTCGAGGAGGTTTGAAGGGCATCGTGCGTTCCCTCGGGGAGGAAAAGATTCCCCTGTGTTCTGTCCGTGCTCCCGCCGGCACCTGGAGCACCTCAGTGGTGTTTTAGAGCATCGTCACTGCTGAGTTCCTCCTTTCTGCCAGCAAAGCAGCACAGAGTCACCCCAAATCTCCCCCTCCTGCACTGGTAGCCCTGCACTGGTCACCCCAAATCTCCCCCTCCTGCACTGGTAGCCCTGCACTGGTCACCCCAAATCTCCCCCTCCCGCACTGGTAGCCCTGAGGGAGCGCTGGAGCTCTGACAAGGCTCTGCCAGCACTGGGATCCCAAACCCATAACACAGCAGAGCTTTGCAAGCACCGGTCAGAACCCAGAGCTGGCAGTGGTGGAGAGCTCTTCCAACCTCTGCACCCCTCCTGAGATCCCTCTCTGCCACCTCCACCGAGCTGAGGTGCCTCCGGGCAGTTTGACAGCAGAGCAAGCCCTGCCAGAGCTGCCAAGCTGCTGTTCCAGATCCGGGAGCTTCTGGACTGTCACAGAGGATCACTGTGGGCTTGTGGAGTCATCCCATGGGGAAATGATTCCATCATCCATTAAGGAACACAGGGAGGTGAGCTCGGCATGGATCTCTGGGGGTCGCCTGCCTTCAACTTCCCCAAGGCAAACCTGACCAAAAGCTTCAGCTTCTCCTTTGGTTTGAGTCTGTGGCTCTGCACTTACAGGATGGAAGTTAATTCCTCTGGTGTATTGTCACATCCTTTGGGTTGAAGATCCAGTGGCCTCCAGCCTGGGAAATATTGTCAGACCAATCCACTGTTCTTCAAGCTGCTGTCTCAGGATGACTGAGAAATTCAGCTCAAAGCCACAGATTCCTGTCACATTTGGCAAAGCAGCTTGCCTAAATAAATGTGTTTTTAGCAGAGATACCACACTGGAAAAGTTGGATCATTTCAGCTTGATGTTCTCAACTGAAGTGAAACAAATTCAGATCTTTCATTTTCCTTTGATAAAAGAGTAAAAACACGTTAAAAATAGTATGAGCTGCTTTATTTTTAACCTATCATTTCAGTCAACTCAAGTGAAAGAAGAAAAAAAAATGAATTGGGGTGGGGAGGGGGAGGAAATGAATTTTTTTCCCCAGTAAACCAGCCGAGATGAGCCAGGATCTGGGAATTTGTTGTGCCAGGTTCTGTTGCTTCCAAGGAAACCCAGGGAGAGGTACAGGGGTGAGAGCCCTGGGTGGGGGGCACTGCCCAGCCATGGCCATAAACCCAAAACAGTGTGTGCAGCAAGCAGCTTGGCCGAGACAGCTCTGCCTCCTCCCCGGCCTGTAATCCTGCCAGGAGAAGCGCTTGGAAAAGAGCAAGGAAGGAACAGCCATCCAAGGCTGGACAGATGCGGCCAGTTGGCAGCAGCCGCTAAATTAGCGGCCAATTTCCCGTGCACAACCTGGGGACCTGGGCTTTCAGCTGAGCACATTAAGGCTGGAGCCCCTTTTAATTGCTGCAGATCTGAACGTGTCCCTCAACTCTGGGGTCCCTGACAGCCTGGACAAAGGCAGCTCTCAGAGTGGGGGAAATGCTGTTCCCTGCTTTATTTAGGGTCTCGCTCCAGACCTGGCGTGGTTGGCGTGAGCAGATCCAGGCTTTGGGGCTGGTTTCTCTCTTAGCCCAGCTTGGAGAGCAGGCAGAAGCACCATCCCTACGTTTCCCACTCCGTGGATACCAGAAGTTGAGGACAAGGCAGGAATTAACCAAGGCTGGGTGTCAGCAGGGATGCAGCCACCCCGGGATGTGCTGCCGGTGCTCGAGGCAGGACACGGAGCTGAAAAAGCTGTAAGACCCTTAGCAGGTCCTGTCAGCCTTATTCACACCTTATCAGATGGGGGAAGCCCAAAGGGCTGTGAGGGAGGTAATTAATCTTGGTCTCGAGCAGAAAGGCTCCTGGAGAGGAGGGGGAGGTCAGAATGAGGCACGGTGTGAGGAGAGATGGGAACTTGGCGAACGCTTGAATGCTTTTTTTGCCCTTAATGTGAAGTTCACCCCGGATCCGGAGACACCTTTGTACTTCCCCCCCGATTTAATTTGGATTTTTATTTGGGATCATCAGTTTCTCCTCACCATAAAACACATCATCATCACTGTAAAGCACTTTTATGACACCTTTATCTGATTATCTGAAAGCACTTAATCAGCATTAACTCATTAAGCTTCCCCAGGCCGCGGTGGGAGGGAGGAAGGGGTCGGTGCCGGCTTCCAGCGAGCATCCCTTGGTCCCCACCTCCACAAGCATTCCAGAGGGAATTCCCTGCTTTCCTCCACGGGTGGAGGCTGAGATGGGCAGACACAAGAGTTCCTTGGAAGGCTGGCTCACAGCACCTTTCAGGGGTCAAAGGAAAATCGTCACACAGAGACTTCCAGCATCCCCAAAGAGGTGCTGGGAGCGGTCCTTGGGATGGGATTGGGGTTCGCTTGCTGGCACTTGTCCTAAAACAATGCAGAGGGTCTCAGAATATCATACAGAGGGTCTCTGATTGCAAAGCAGGACGGAGTTGTTTAAACAGCTCTCCCAACTCGCGGGTTTTTGGCAAAAGTGTCGGAAGAAATACCCGTTTGTTTTGTGTCAGCGAAGGACAAACCTCACTTCGGGCGCTGTGGAACTTGCTGACTCCTTGTAATGCCCCAGCACAGAGTCGCTGAATTTGGCCCTGAGGACAAAGGCCTTGAGCACCCCACGCTCGCCAGGCTGTTTTTGGAGGGCGCGGTGGGTGTGGGATGCTGCCAGATCCCCTCGCACGGACACCCAGGGGTCTCTCCAGGAACACACCAGGACAAGGCCACCCCCACCCACCACGGCAGAGTTCAGTGGTTCAGGGATGGCCGTTCTCCCGCTTCCGAGGCAAATTAGACCCCTGGAAAGGGCTGGTGGGCAGGGTTGCCCATCTGCTCCTGTTTTTGTCCCTCAATTAGGCCTCATTTCCCGCGTGCTCACTGTGGTTCATTGGTTTCCGCTTCACGTTCCGCGTGGTTCCAAGACACCCCCACAGAACAGCTCCGCGCTGTCTCCAGAGAGGTTCTGCCTTTGGATTCTGGCCATCCTTTTTCCCCCCACCTTTTCTTCCCTCCTCTTTCCCAGCTGTTTTTGGCCCCCAGGCTCATTCAGACAGCACTGCCCTGGGCCCGCTCCAAGAGCAGACCCTGAGCAACCGCGCCAGGTGCTCCAGGATGCTGGGATGCACCAGCAGCACCCACCCAGCCGTCATTTCTCCCCCTGGTCTGCAGAACCTCCCCTACCCCCAGGGCAGTGCTTCTCCCCCACATCCCTGTCTCCCTGGTTGGCAAAGCCACACTTCCCCTGCCACTTCCTCCTGATCCAAACCATTCCTCCCTCCTCGCTGCTGATCTCCAGCAGTCCTGTCACCCGTGGGCAGGGATTTTCCCTGCAGATGTGGAGCAGGTCCTTGCCCCCGAGATCCCCTCAGGTCCCTCTCAATTCCAGTGTGCCCAAATCCTCCACTCTTTTCTTCAGCAGAAAGTTGATGCAAACGTCTCTCTTCAAATCCAGGGCAGCAGGGGTGAGGGGACAGCCCTGCCAGGAGTGACACAGGAGAGGAAACCCAGAGCCCAGCAAGGTTAGAGGGTTTGTGGTGAGAAGAAGGGATAAAGATCAGCTATTTCTGAGACTATTTCAGCATCGTGAGCTTGAGGGGAAAAACATTTGCATCTGGACTCGGAGACACAGCTGGTTTTTGACTTTTGGCCTAACTGAATAACATGGTGTGGGTTTGGGACAGGATCAGAAGTCCAGCTTTCGTGTCCTGGGAAAATCTGCCTGAGTTTAGGGGGGAAAAAACTGGAGGTAGATGGGAAAACAAAACAGGTGCTGGTGTTGGTGGGACTCTGGGTGCATGGCTGTGCCCCCATCCCACCCAAGGGTGCGGGGTGCCAAGGACCCGGCTCTGCCAGGCTGCTTTTGCTGGGAACTGCCCCGGGTGGGCTTGGGGACAAAATGTGGGGGTGTCCCACACAGCCCCAGCTGGCAAAGCTGGTGGGGAACACCCAGGGCAGGGAGGGGGCTCCAGAAACTCTTCTGGGGGCTTTGCCCTCCTTGGGTCGCTGCTGCCAGGGGGCCTGGGGGCCGTGGCGGGGTTTGGTTACCCCTCACACAAACCTCACACAGAGCCAAAGCATCGCTTTGTCTCCCCAGATCAAATCACCAGAGATTATTTGGTTCATATAAAATAAATTTTCGGACCAGCTTGGCACATCTGTGGGTTGAGGCTGTGTTAGTGTTGTGAGGCAACAGAAGTTCATGGAGGCGTCTCCTTCCTGTTTGAGCTCCTGTCCTGACTTTTCCTTAGCTGTCTGGATGGTGGTGCTGCTCCACTCGATCCGGGCATTTCTACCTCCCAAAGATATTATTATTTAATTCCCTTTGCAGCTGCCTGCAGCTGTCGATGGCCAAGCAGTTCCTTGACTGATAAAAAAAAAAAAAGAGAAGTTGAGCATCAGTCAGTAAATCAGTGGCAAGAGAAATGCTGAATCGTTAAATCTTACGCCGTAGCCTATTTTAGCTGGGTTTAGAACATATATCCAGGATTGTGCACGGAGGCAACAGGCTTTGAAGGCAAAACCAAAATAAAACACTCCAGGGAAAGCAGAGCAGTCCCTGGTTTTCATGGTTGTGGCCAAGGTAGCTCCAGTCCCTGCCTGAAGGTAAAAATCCTTTCCCCTGTGAAGAACTGTGGATTTTGAATTTGTCCCGAGTTAAAATTTAGAAATAAAATTCTATATTTTTTTTTCAATGAGGATTTTAAGTCAGGGCCAGAAGGGAATCATGCAAATTCAGAGCTGCTTTCTGAGCCCTGGCTGCACCTCTGGGTCAGGCAGGTCTGGGAGTGAGCCACCACTTAGTGTAATCCTGCCTCACCAACACAGGGACAGGTGGCTCTTGTCCCACGGAATGGGTGGGATGCCCAGGCAGGACACAGACACTTCCAACAAGCGCTCATCCTCCCCGTTCCACACCCCATGAACGCATCTGATCCAGGCTGGTGGGGAGGAGAGAAGGAAAACTCAGCCCTGGGACACAGCACCTGCTCTTTCCCTACTCACAGCCTGCCTTCTTTCTTGAGTTTCTAGAGGATGTTGGGCAAAATATCCCCGAGCAGTCCTGTCCTGGGGCCCTGCTGGATCCCACCATTATTAGCAGCTGTTTGTGCACCTGTTTGAGCCTCCTGCCAATAAAGTGGAAGTGGAAGAAGCCCTCAGCGAGCTGCGGGGAGATGGTGACACTCCCAGAGCACCCCCCAGACACCAAGAGCTCCGTCCCACCCCTGTCCATGGTCAGAGGCTCCTGTCCCATGGGTTGGCCTTCAGGAAGAGTCCCTGCAGAGATGCTTTCTCCCAACCCTCCCCAGATTCCCCCTGTCCCTCCAGTGCAGTGAGGCCAAACCCCCCCAGCCCTGCTGCCACTTTCCAGAGCAGCCTCACACCGTGCTGAGGGACAGCACCTCCCCAGCTGCCACCTCCCCTTCCCAGAGGCTGGGAAGCAGCGATCCCCCGTGGAACACTGCTCCAGCAGAGCCGCTTTTATCCCAGACCAGGCTGTTTCCTGCCATCTGCGAGTGCTTTCCTGCTTGCTCCCAGGTGAAGGGACCACTTGCCTCCCTCATTTTTGGGGCAGCAGAGCAGAAGAGCAAAGGGCAGAACATCCATGGACACAAAGCACGTGCATCCAGCCTCACCCTCGTGGGGGATGGATCCTGCTGGGCACAGAGCACAGCCAAGGATTCCCCAGCTTCCACAGGACCCTATTCCCAGGCCCATTCCCACCTCACCAGGCTGTTAGCAGCTCCAAGGGATCAGTGGTGAAGCAGAGGTCGCAGCCCTGCCCTGGTCCCTCGCAGGGGAGCCCAGTGATGTTAAGACTGATCCAGTTCAGAGCCCAGTTCAAACCTGGAGAAGGGGATCTCACTCCCGCAGTCGTTTCCTCACAGCAGCGACTTTTTTGGAAGAGTTTTTGCCGTGTTTCAGAGCGAAGGCACTGGAGGCTCTCTGAGCTCCCACGGCGACTTTCCTCCAGGCTGGCACTGCCGATCCTCAGGGACCACGCAGCCAGGTGTTCGTATCAAACCCTGAAATCAAAGAGACAAACGGCGTGTGGGAAAATGGGGTGCTGGGTGACAGAGAAGATGAAGGGAAGGATGGAATGGCAGGATACACACAGGGACGGCGGGAGGGATGGAGCAGGGCAGGGGACCGCGGGCTGAGGTGCAGGCAGACGCTTGGCTGATGGATTCGGTAGACAAGAGGCACATCAGTGCGTTATTTCCTCCTCTTCCTCCTCGCGGGAGCGGAGGAGCGGACAGCCAGCCCCGGGGCCGTGCAGGGGAGCCCGGCAGCAAGCCGGGCCGTGGGGCGGCAGCAGCAGGGGGAGGACAGGCGGGGGGCCGGGGTCCCAGCACTCCGTGGGTGCCCGGCCGGCCCGAGCGTCTGCTCCCTTTGAAGCGGGGGCCTGGCGGAGAGGACCTGGCAGGTCGGCACTCGTGCTCCGCGGCAGCCCCAGAACAAGGGGCTGGCTTCCCTCCCTCCAGCACATGGCTCTCCCGCCCCTCCGCGCTCCCCGTTGAACGGCAGCCCAGCCGGCAAGCCCCGACAATCTCCCGTCCCCCCAGCCCAACCTCATTGTCCCCGGGAGATGCCTCCTTCCCCCTCCCCACCTCTCCCTTCTCTTCCTGGCAAATTCTCCCCCTCCTCCTGGATCCAGCCGCTCTCATAATAGCATCCTTTTCATGGAGACAAATTGTCCAGCCGGGGGCTGCACCTGAGGGCTTTCGCCCTTTAACAAATAGCCTTTTAATTTTCTGCCAGAAGGGCATGGAGGGGGGGAGAGGGAAAAGGGGGGGCTGGAGAGGGGGCTGCACAGAGGAGAGAGAATCAATCAGACATCCATCTTCATCATTGCTGCCAAGGGACCATTTGCACTGGCTGGATGCCCCTGGGGGAAGGTGGGGTGAAAAAGAGAAGAGACTGGGGTGAGGGGGAGGCAGGAGGCGGTGAGGGGCTGGGGAGGGAGGTCCGTGGCTCCCGAAATCCACATGGAATTGTTGCCCTCCAGAAAAATAAACAGCAACCCTTGGAGCCCAGGGAAGGGAGGGCAGGGTTGTTTTCCAGCTCTTGCTCTGCTCTGACCAGAGAGCTTGGGTCAAGTCCAAAAGAGTCAGGAGCTCTGGCACAGGGCAAAGCAGCAGCCAAGGGGAGCCAGCTCAGGCCATGGGAGGTCCCCATTCCTATCCCCCGGGAAGTGGGGAGCTTCAGGTGAGATGAAGAACAAAGAAACATGGGGAGAAGCTCCAGCAGCACCTTCTCCTTCCAAGATGAGGTTATCACAAACAGCACACACAGCTCCTACAGCAAGGCAGAGGGGTCAGGAGAGCTCGGAATTCTCCTCTCCCTGGTGCCTGGACAGCGAGGAGGGAGCCAGCAGGTGAAACCACCACATCATTTGCCTCTCCTCCAGATTCTCTCCTGCAAAGGGATATCAAGCCACGATATCAGCTTTAGCTGGAATCTGTCGCCTCTCCCACCAAAAAAAAATAAGCAAAGAGGTTAATTAGATGTTTGCAATCCAATTTACATCTTGTTTGTGAAACCAGCATTTCAGCTGTAACCCAGCCTGGGAGCCCCCCGTGCCCTCGCTCTTTTGCTAAATTTATTTCACAGCTTTGCAGAACTGGCTCAGCCGGGTCAGAACTCTTCCATTATCATTTTATCGCCGCCTCTTACTCTGTAATTACAAGCTGCTTCCCTCACCCCCTCCCTCCTCTCCTTCCCCAGCCCCCTCCAAGCACAAGGTGGGAGATGCTGGTCTTGCTTTAAGCTCCTTCCACGATTTGTCTCACCCACCGAGGCCAGGGACAGCTTGGCCCTGGTTTCAGCAGATAAGCCAGGAAGGTGGCTGGGGGAGCAGGGGGAGGATGCTGCTCTCCAGTCCCCCCTCCCCAAGGATTAAAATATTCAGATGCACCGATGAATAGCAATGAGAGCTGGAAATGAAGGCCTGGAAACTCGGTGTTGGAGAAGCTGGAGTCAAGCTGGCAGGAAGGAGAAGAGCTGCAGAGCCATGGAAGGCTGTGGCACATCCCCTCATGTGTCCTGGGCTGACCCTCAGCTGTTCCCGGGGACCGACTGGGAAGGTACCAGTTGGAATGGGCCAAAATTGTCCCAGGAGAGACACAGAGGTGTCCCGACCTCCCATCTACGCCTTGTGGAAGTTGCAGGGAGGCTTTGGGAGCCCTGCTGGCCAACATTCCCAGCAAATTCCAGTGGGAGGAAAGGCAATGCTCTCTCAGATGCAGAGCCAGGAAGCAGCACCTCCCTGGGCTTCCAGCAGCTCCTCTGTGCACACAGGACAGACGCGGTGGGGACTGGAGTGCCAGGGCTGGCAGTGCCACCAGAGGACTGTCCCCGCCAGCCGGGTCACTGGGCCCCGCTGGGAGACCCAGGGCACGCGGAGCAGCAGCAGGATCCCCACGCCAGGTGCCCTCTGCCCCCTTGGCGTTGTATCCCAGACCCTCCCCGAAGCACCAGGCTGCAGCAAGGGGAAGGGGCCACGTCCTCCCCAGGGAAGGACCAAATCAGGCTGAAGGACTTCCCCAGGAATTTCAGGGAGGGGAAGCGGCAGGCAGAGGGCTGCCCGCACCTCTGGGGCTCTGTAAGGTCTTGGCCATGGGGATGAGGCGTCGCAGGACTCAGGAAGTGAGTTTGGGATGGAGGTGAGCACTGCCCCTGCCCTGGGAGAAAGAGCTACTGCCCTACTGTGTGGACAGGGCCTGGATGCAGCTGGACACAGCCAGCAGGGCCCTGCTTTGTTGTGAAATTTGGCTTCCTTTCAGTCACCTGTGAGCATGAATCAGACAAGAGCTCGCAGGCAGCGTGAATACACACACACAGGGCCAGCTCAATTGCCCATGAGAAGGTTCCTGTAATTAACAGGCAGCCAGCTTTTCTTTCATGTGACAAAGAAAGGGTGGGGAGGGCTGGGGGGGTATTTTCTGTACCCATCCCCTGAGAGCAGGTTCCAGCAGGGCTGCTCAGGACCAGAGCACAGCCTGTGGCCGGGCCACAGGGGCAGGCAGGGAAGCACCGCAGGCCCCTTTGCCCAGCCCTGATTTCCCTTCACGCACAAACGGGGTCCTTTCCCACCCTTGGCAGAGTTGAAGCCTTTCCTCTGCTGAACCCACAGCGCAGGGAGCCCCCGTTTGATAAAATGGCACAGAGATGGATCTTCCCGCTGTGCCACGCTCTGAGCGATCCCCCGCCATGCACTGGCATCCCCCCGAGATCGCTGGGGACAGAATTTCACTCACATCATACACCCACGCCACAAACACCCAAATTCCCACCCCTGGAGCACACCTGGCTCTGCCTGTGTCCTTCAGCCCAGTGTCCACAACCAGCCAAGCACAGAGACACCTCGGTCCCTCCCTAAAACAAAGACCAAAGCCCCTGCTCGGAGCTGAGGGTGCCA
Organism: Eulacestoma nigropectus; assembly: GCA_013397775.1. Lineage (NCBI taxonomy): Eukaryota > Metazoa > Chordata > Aves > Passeriformes > Eulacestoma > Eulacestoma nigropectus. The sequence goes on along the minus strand of VZTE01006372.1, from coordinate 335,082 downwards.
CCCCCTCCCTCCGCTGCCGGAGGAACATTAAAACCCCATTAACCTGGGGTTGTTGTTAATCATGCAACATTACCCGGTGGGGACAGCCCTGACGTGTGAGTGCCCAGGCTGCCGCCAGCTCCCCCGGCCCAGCTCCAGGTGACACGGGAGAAGGTGGGATGGGTTTATAACCCCAGTAATGAATTTCCTGCACGAGGCAGCACAGGAAAGCTTCGCTGAGACTGGAAATAATCACCCCGAGGCAAGGCAGGGACCGGACTCCAGACGCTTCTCACCCTGTGGAGGATAATCCCCTTTGTGACTGGGCTAAGGGCAAGGCGAGGAAACCATGATTTATCATCTGCTTGAACCACATCCATCCTCTGGAAGATGATTTCCAGTCGTGCTGCCGAGCCAACCCAACGGCAGGCAGAGATCCCAGGCCAAAATCAACCCCGGAGCTCAGGAGACGGTCACTTTGGAGACCTCCTAGGACACAGAGGGGACACCTTCAGCACACTCTGGACAGGTTGATGCCAGGAGAGCAAAGCCTCTGCCTGCCCGTGTGTGTGGAGGCTGAAGCCCCATCAAGCCCTCACAGCTCCGTGATATTAGAGCTTTCCCCTCATGCATAGAAGCAGGCAGGGGGGCTAATTGCTTCTTATGACACTATAATGGTAGGACTATTTACACTAGATTAAAATCCAATTCATAATGAGGTATAATAACTTCGCAAATGCCAGGATTTGTCAAAGGGTGAGGAGCGCCGCCGACACGGAGCTGAGCAGCCTCGGACTTGGGGTCCGAGCCCTGCCAGGGGAGGAAGGGGCTCTTGGCAGAGCGAGGGTTGGGTTTTGTTGGGTTCTCCCTCTTTGGTGGCTTCTTCTGTAGGTTGAGCAGACAGGATGGTGGGAGGGAGCATGGGGACAAGCGTGGCCCTGGAACATTTTACAGCCAAGCAGGCAAGGGCAGTGCCCAGAGCAAGGGCTCTGCAGCGCCTGGGGTGGGTGAAGCAGGTGTGGACAAGAGGTTGGATCAACCACAGACCTGCCTGGGCTTTCCCTCAGGAACAGAGCTCCTTCCGCAGGGGAGTTCTGTTCCAGACGCTGATAAACCAAAGTCACGTTGGAATCCACCAGGTGCCAGGGGTGCTGAGGCAGCCTCTGGGCCAGGATCAGGCACTCGGATGGATACCCTCCCCTGCTGGATGTCACACACCAGGCCACACCCTCAGAAACTCGCCCTCCCCGCCCAGTGGCACGGTGACCCTTCCCAGTCACTCCCAGCACCGTCCCAGCACCCCTCCCAGGCCAGAGCACACCCCCAGCACCGCCATCTCCCCCCAGGAGGTGCTCCTGCAGTGAGGGGGGACAGGAAAGCGAGGGCTGAGGTTGGATCCAGCCTGGATTTGCTCCCTGCCTCTCCATTCCGTGTTTACAGATGTGACCTTGAATGAGCCCAGCCACACATCACTCCTGACGCGCTCCAAAGAGGTGTTTATTTATTCCCTGCCAATGACACGGACTGATGGTGCCCTCTGAATTTCAAATAGGACTCAGCTCTGTTTTGATCGTCTGGGTGGCTCTGCTAGAGAACAGACAGAGGAAGGAGCCCTACGAGCTTCATTTGCAAAAGGAACATTGCTCCCCAGATCCCAGGGCTCCGTGCAATCCCTGGATCCCACTGAGTGGGCTCGGTGTAGTGCTGGCCCCTTGCACGGGTGTTTAAGGAGCACAGCTCAGGTGTCCCATGGTCACAGAGGTCTTTTGATGGAAATCAGCCACAGAGAGTGCTCCAAAGGACTCATCATGACCGGAGGGGGAACTGCAGAAGACAGCAAGTACCAGGCTGAGTGGAGAGGGAGGGGTGCTCAGGGGAGCGTGAGCTCCGATGTGCCGACCTGAGTCCCTCTCCCAGTGCCACCAAGCTCTCCAAGCCTCCCCACACCTCTGTTGGTGTCCAAAACCAGCCCTCTGCTAAAAAACCTGATGGCAAAGCCTCCAGGAAACCGCTTCTTTAGCACACAGCACTGTGAATTTGCCACTCGTCCTGCTGGACACTCGGTACCCCCAGCTTGTGGCTGCTGGGTCACACACATCAAGGACAAGGAGAGCTGGGAGGATATCGATTTCCTGAAGGGCAAGGCCCTCTCCTCTATATGAACTCTTCCCTGGAAGAACTATCCTGTGCACAGGAACATAGGAAGGGCCTTGAGTTATAAAAACAGCAAAAACCTTAACACACCCCGTGCTCGGAAGAAAATCAGCTGGGCCTCAAGCGCAGCAAAGAGAACCTGAACCGTGCCCAACTCCCGTTCACCTCAGCAAAGGGCCCTTCCTGGCTGCAGGGAGCATTCTCCCCAGTGTCCAACACGAGCATGTCCCATCACCAGGGCACAGCAAGCCCCATTCCAGCCTCTCCAAGAAATGTGAGAGCTTTTGGTTGGATCGAAGCCTTGTCCACAGCAGCTCCTGGTGGCGACAGAGCCGAGAGAGTCCCGGCAGCCACAGGACTGGCGGAGGAACCCTCTGTCCTTGGAGGGCACGAACTGCCCACAAGACCCAGGGCTCTGCAGGGGTACCAGGGGTGTGGGGAGAGGGGAGAGGAGGTAACTGCCAGGGAGGGACAGGCGTGGTCACCCCCACCACGGAACAGGCACCTCGACAGACCCTGCCTCGTGCTGGGGCTGTCAGGTTTGAGGGAGAACCCAAAAAGCAGAGCTGCTCCTCACACGATTTTATAGGCAGATCCTTCCTAAGGGGAGGCAGAAGATGCTCCTAAGGCCACCCTCCAGCAGAACACGTGGATGTTGGATGCATAAATATGTTCGCGCTGTAAAAGAGGAGACGTCAAGGAACCCAGCAGAGGGAACAAGGCCCAGGAACACCTCTGACCGCTTGGCACCTCCAGCATCAATCCAAAGAGGCTCCTTGGCCAGAGCCTGAACCAATTATCTTCTGGCAAACGCGATGCCCTTCGACTCGCCAGCACTGAAAAGAAAAACACCATTTTCGCCACTCTGTTTTTGTTTGTGAGAGGGAGAGCAAGCGGGAGCACAAAGGGATAGAGGGGATGGCACTGCAGCCCGATTGGAAAGAGCCAGTGGCCACTGCCCAAGTAAAATTCCGGCTTTATGACATAATGGGCTTTTTCTAACCAGCGCTTGCTATTAACTTCAGCCCTGGCTTAAACCCCTTGGCCTCAGGCACAAGCAAAGCAGACTCACACACTGTAAATGTTAATACTGCTTCAGCACTGTAATAAGCTGAAAGGTGGATGCAAGACCTGGCACATTAATTCCTTTTTTCATCTTTTGAGCACATTTCAGGGTAATATGAATAATAAATATTTGAGCTCATGAAGGTTAACGGATGGATAACCCTGGAGACTGGGACTCCCCAGGTAGGAAGGCAGCAGCTCCCTTCCACATGTCGGTGTCTCCAGCAGCAAGCCAGGGAATTTGCGTCCTCCTGGGAAGTCAGAGTTGCTTCTTGGCAGGGAAGTGTTTGACATCAGAACTTGTTGCCCAGCACACTTGTTCACACTTCAAATGTTTGGGCTGGGGGACGAGTAGAGGTGGACATTTCCAACCCATGGAGAGAGGGAAACCTCCCCCATTCCAGCACAAGCTCTGTTCCCATTGAACAAGAGCCAGATTTGGTCAGCAAAGGGCTCTCAAAGCTGTTCAGGCATCTAATTCTTCCCTCCTGCAGCCTGGTCTGGATTCACCCGGCCTGAGGCTTGGTGGCAGAGCAAGGGAGCTGAGCATGCACCTCCAGAGTTTTGCACTCCAGCTGAGGGAATGTCCCAAAGGCAGAGCACTGCATGGGCCTGACCCAGATGTCACCATCAGCCCCGAGGCGCCTGGCCTGGCCTTGCTTTGCAGGTGCTGGGTCTGAGTTACCACATTTGATGTCTGTCAGGCTCCACCCACACAACACCTTAAGGAGAGCAGCTGGGTGAAAAGCTGCCATAGCTCTGCCCTCACCTCTGGATTACAAAAACATGGGGAACAGGGCTTTGGGAGAAAGTCACGCTGCTTCAGCACCCAGTCAGGTGCCACAGGAGTGTCCCAGCTCATCCTGGAGCCACATGTGAGCTTCCAGGGAAGCAGCCTAGGATGGATGAGGAAAATCTTCTAATCCCAAGCAAGGACCGTGTCAACAGAGAAAGGGTAGGTCTGGCGACCCAGGGAAGGGTTTGGACCCTGTGCTGAGAGAGCAAACACTGGCACACAAGAATTCCCAGTGCTTACGTATCAGCAGAGCCCTGGCAGGTAGGAGCACCTGCTGGGAGAGAAGGGCTTGGGATGAACAGGAGCATGATCCCTTGGGATGGAGATGTGGGGCTTTCCCAGATTCCATCTGCTCTTACAGCTTTGTCTTCTTGGCCCTCATGGTACAGACAATGCCTGAGGTGCCATGTGCGACAAGCAAGCCCTGGTATTCCGGCAGAAATCCTACTGCCGCTTCCCTCTGTGGTCCCAGGCTGTGGGACGTGAGCACTGTGGGACGCTGGGGCAGCCAGGGCACAAACCTTCCCCCGGCAGCCCGCGCTGGGATGGGTGTCGTGGTGTGCCACTGGAGGCGGAGCGGCAGGAGGAAGGTCCTGGCTGCGACAAAGGCGGTGCGGGGATGAAATCCCCGCTCTGTCCCGACAGGGCGGGGCAGGAGCTGCAGGGGCCGGCGGGGGCACAGGTGCTGCATCCGCGCACATTCCCGAACTCCCGTCCCGACCGGTGCTGCGGGAAGCCGGGACAGGCAAAGAGCGCTGGGCTGGTGCTGTTCGGGGAGCCCAGTCGGGGAGCCAGGGCAGCCGCGGGCCTGGCAGGCCACACGGGAAGGGCAGGCTGGAGGAGCCCCGCTGGATGGAGAGGGGAGCGGGGAGGGTATTGGGGGCCGCGGGGTGACCGCCGCCAATCTCTGGGACCCTCATCGGGGAGCATTCCCCGGAAAAGCGCGGCTGGGGAGCTCCGGTGGCCAGCGCAGGGGGAGCCGGGGGGCTGCGGGCGCTGCCCACCCCTCCGCCGGGCGCGCTCGCGTTTGCGCGCTCCGCGCTCGCCGGCCACGGCTGCGCATCCGCATCCAGCGCCTGGAACCCCGAGCCGGGGAGGGGGAGCCGCCCCCCGCCCTTTGGGGTGCGTGGGGGATGCTGTGCGACGGCAGCCCGCGCCCCCCGCCCCGCAGCCCCCCCGTTTGCCTTTCGCTTTGCTCACTGCTGCGTGACCGCCGAGCCCCCCTCCCCTGGCAATCCTTGGGGGATATCAAGGGCAAGGAAGAGAAGGGTTACCTGGAGGAAAGGGTTGCTAAGCAACCCCTCCCCCCCGACCCCCCCCAAAGCACCGCAAACCCAAAACTCGTTCCAGGCCTGCAACCAGATTAGCATATTAATGAGGCTGTAATTTCCCCGGAATTGTCTGCACGTCTATGCCCGCTCACAGCACACTGGCCCAGGAGTTTGCTATGCAAATAAACTGGTTTTACAGGCTGTGGCTTAATTAACTCATCAAGTTCATCTTCCTAACAAAAAAGGCAGACTAACTGCGGATTAATGGACCTGTGTTTGCTCTTCTTTCTCTCCCCCTCTCACCCGCTCCCTCCCCGAGGCACTGCCTCCCTGCAGACCCTTCCATCCCCGGCCGCTCCAGCCTCGGTGCTGGGGAGATCCTCCAGCCTCACACGGAGATAAATCCTGGGAAAAGAGATGGGGGGGAAAGAATCTTAATACCGCTTCCAGCAGAGTCGGGGAGGTTTCCTCATCGACTTCAAGGGGAATAAGATGGATCAGGCCTCAAGGATGGTAATTACGCCTTCAGTCGAAGCTGGCAGGTGACCACTTATGAGAAGGAGGTGGCACATCGTGACGCTGTCTCTTTAAAATGGTTGTCTCTGTGCGGATCAGGGGTCGGGGATTTTGGGGAGGCGGATTAAGGTATCCTTTCTAGGGGAGCTCTGGCAATCCTGCGCCTTCCCTAACGGTGCAGGGTCAGAGCAGGCAAGAGGGATGCTCTCCCTCCTGGGTTAATTAGAAAGGCCCTTCCTGCCTGCATCCCATGCCCAGAGACAAGATGTCTTTTGAAAACGACCCCCAAAAAAGGTAAGTACAAGGATTTGCAGTTACCGAGGGAAAGTTCACATGGCCAATAGTCTGTATTCCACAGCATATCCTGGGCTGGGGAGCTTCCTTTGGACATCGACATCATCATGAGTTCACCTCCCCTTCCCCACTTCTCTGTTACCCTCTTCCTTCCCTGGGAAGAAGGAAGCAGTTTCCTGTGGGATCTGGATGGGGCACAGATGTCCCCCCGTCGCTCCCACCTAGGCTGGAAGCAGGAGGAGCTGGCCGGGAGTGCTCAGCCCCGGGGCTGTGTGCGAAGTGACTCCGCTCCGAGATGAAATGTCTGAGCGGATCTTTTCCCTTTTAATTCCGGTTGTATTGTTAGTTAATTGTAGTTCGGCCTCCAGGGAGGTTTTCCATGGCTCAGAAGGCGGCCTGGGATACTGAAGTCAGAGCGCAGGGTGGGAATGGTTGCTTTGCCATTCATAGCCCGGATTGTGCCAGCCCGATGCACGGAGCCCTGAGGAGTGCAGAGCCCCGACTCCCGAAAAGGCAACGGGAAACTCAGGAGCAGTTGAATATCCGCAGGGAGGGGTCTGAGCATGGACCAGGCTCCTCTTGGCAGTGCCAAGCAACAGGACAAGAGGAACCGGCAGGGACTGATGCCCAGGAAGTGCCACCTGAACATGAGGAAGAGCTTTTTTCCTGTGACCAAGCACTGGAACAGAGACCAGAGAGGCTGTGGAGTCTCCCTCACTGGAGATATTCCAGAACCATCAGGACACAATCCTGTGCCCTGTGCTCTGGGATGACCGTGCTGGAGCAGAGAGCTTGGACCAGATGACCTAGAGTGGCCCTTCCAGCCTGACCCATCCTGTAACTCCGTGGTGACCCCAAGGCCATCCAGCTTGGGCCCTTGGCTTCCCACCCGTGCTGGTCACAGCAGATCTCCGCCCATCACCCTGCGGCCACACTCCCACAGCCCCTCCCTTGCTCTCAGGCCGCTGGAATCATCCCGTGCAATCCCCACAGCTTTGTGGGGTGGGAAGGGGCTGGTTCCCAGCCAGCTGAGCTGCCAAAGACCTTCCGGCTGCTCCATGCGCTCGGCTCTGCACCTTCTCCTCCTTTCACACCTCCCTCGAAAGCTTAGGAGCATTCAAATGACACTCAGCTGAGGACCACCCCTCTTCCAGCTGCAGCCACTTTGGAATGGATTTAAGTTGAATCTTTCTTGCTAAAGTTGGTTTAGACTGGACAAAGTCCTTGAAAAAATATAACTGTACTCAGAAGCTTCTCTGCATTCACAGGAAAATGGACTGGCTGACCTAAAAGGTCTTTTCCATCTCTAATTTCTGTGGTTGCATGATTCATCCCTCTTCTTTGAAAGTGTTTCCTACCTGAAACATCTCGTCATAGGGAAAAAAAATTATACTAAATAATCTTTTCTCATTTCCTCTCCTCATTGTCACAGCCTAGGAGAGGTGAGGGATGTGTGTGCTCCAACACGAACAGAGCAGTGGAAGAGAAAAGACAAACCAGGATTCAGCTTAGCAGCCAAAAAGGAAGCTGTTCGTGCCGGGTAGGGTAGGAGGAGTTGTGCCGGAGAGTCCTTTCCAGGAGCACACTTGTTCCTCACTTTCTCAGATGGGGAGAAACCTCTGAGCTGGAGAACAAAAACCACTTCCCAAGGATAGAGGAGTGGCCACATCCTGAGGAGAGGACATCCCTCACACTGCTGCTCCCAGGAGATGGAATAACAATTCCTCGGGGTGCTCCTGGGAATCAGCTGTGGGCTCGGCATTCTTAACATCCTCCAGGAATTTCTCTCCTAAGAGCTTGCCCAGTTCCCGCTCAATCCATTCAGCTCCTGCAGCGAGGAGATCCAGAGATAACTCCTTGCAAGGAGCACAGTTTGTCTTAAGTCTTGCTTCTCCCACCTCCACCTGAAGGCGTGGGAAGGGCTTTGGTTTCCCTTGATCCCCCACTGTCTGTTTGGAAATGCTGCCAAAGACATCGCATAACCTCAGAAAGGAAGCAAAAAACTCCTGAGGGCAGCCAAGACGTTCCCCTGGGAATGCACAAGCACATCTTTCCATCCTAAAGCAGCCCTGCACCGGGAAGGAACCGGGAGTTACCCCAAGCAAGGGCACGGGAAAGATCCCTTGGCTCGTGGCCACCAGGCCACCCCTCAGCTCCCCATCCCAGTCCCTGAGGCACTCCCCCAGGCCTGCACAACCCCAGGGAAGTTGTGCATCCCTGTGTCCCTCTCCTCTCTGGATTTCTGATACCCCAGGGCTGAGGCTGTCTCTTCTCCCACGGCTCTCAGATGACTTTGGCTCACAGCATTGCACCAACACTTCTCAGGAGGGACAAACTGAAGATCACCAAATTATTCCTATTTTCCTGTTGGATATTGCCTTTCAACCCAACCCATGAGCTAATTCTTCCTCTCCCACGTGTTCAGCAACAAACACGGGGCGATATTCCTGGAAAACATCTGCCTTCAACTGGTTTCTGCTTTAAAATTTGAGTATGAAGTTGGACACAGGCTCACATCAGGTGATTTCCAGAACGGCTGGGGAGCCGCTGTGTTTTGGGGCTGGCACCCCACTTGAAGCCACTAATCTGATGGCATCAGGATGGGAAGGCAATAGGGGACAGAGCTGCTGTCCCCAAAATGAGGGGACAACGGGGAAACAAAAGGGACAAACCCCTGTAGAAAGGCAAACTCAGCATCTGATCCTGGCTCACTTAACAGCGAGGTTTTGCCAGGGATTTGGGGATCAGAGGTGCTTGGAATGGTAATTACCCATCTTCAGCTGTCACCCAGGAGGTGTTTATGTGAAGAATTGTTGTGACCATAATACAGGACTTTCAGCTCTTTTTATTTTGTTGATTTAGTGGATTTTCATTCTCTCTTTCCTTTCATTTTCTGGAAGCACTATAAAACCCAAAGTCCTCCAGAATCACCCCTCTCTGCAAAATGCAGATTTATTTTTTTTTAAACAAAGACTAAAGCTGAAGTGCTTACAGTCAGGGAATCACCCAACGTTTGAACACTTGCCAGGTACCATTTCCACCCGTTAGAAGTACCAATCCTTTTTCCAGCTGACATTCCAGGACATTGATTTTTTTTTTTCTTTTCTCCAACATCGCTGCTACTTCAACAAAAGGGGGAAAATGGGTTTATAGAGAAGAGGGAATCCAAGACGTGGAAAGCTGGACCTATACAACCCAAGCTTTGAAATTAAAATCTGCCCTTTTAGGATTAACAAGGAGAGTGATAAAACAAGAGAACAAATTTGCAGAGGGACACATCAACCCTCTCCTCACGGGCAGCCCCTCGGCTGGCAGCCGGCCGCAGGGGAGGCTGCTGCCTGCCCACAAGTCGTGGGGCAGGATGCAGAAATTGCCCCCAGCTCACACTCCGTGGGAGGTCAGACTCCACGCTCGTCGGGGTCCCTTCTGGCCCTAAAATCCATGAATCTATTGATGCTCTGAGGCTTAAAAAGCAGCAGCTGCTCCTATGCAGCACCTAGTTCTCATAAGCGTTTGGAATAATGGATCCATATTGTGCCAATGCATACTAATGTTAATATACATTTGCAGCACACAATGTGATGGCTTTGGAGACACCCAGGTGTCAGATGGAATCAGTGTCACCGACACACCGGACCAGGACTCCGCCGCAGGTCCCTGTTGGCTTCTCCAGCAGGAAGCTTTCGCTTCTTTGAAATTATTGTGTTTATCCCTTATATTTCTGGAGAAAAAAAAATTATAAAGGAATTGTACCAGGCCCACCACAGGATTGGTGCCTGCGGTTTGCAGCCAGCCAAAGCCTGGTTTGCACAGGGTTAGGGATGGGGGCGTGAGGGAAAACAAAGAGAGGATCTGTGTGAGGTGTGCCCGAGGAGTTCAGAGGTGCAGCCTTCTGCTCTCCCCGTTAATCTCCTCTCGTGCACCAATGCAAAGAAATGAGGAGCCAGGGCTGGAGCTGCTCCCAGCTCTGTCCCTGCTGAAGTCGGGAGAAGTTGCACAAAACATTTGCGAGCCAGAGACCTGAGCCTGCCTCTGCCGGGTTTAATCCCCCTCAGCAGGCTCAGGTTCATACCCTGCAGAGGGAAAATGGCCTCTTCAATTGCTGCCTTGGGTCAGGATTGTGGGGGCGCAGGAGGGACGGGCTCCCACCTCCAGCCCCCTCCCTCCGCACCCACAAACCGTGTGTGGGTGTGCCGGTGGAGAGAAGCGCTCTGGCCGTGGGGTGTCCGGGGAGGGTTTGCACCCCAGACCCGTCCTGAGTGGTTTGCAAGTGTTTGGAGCTGTGTGCCTGTGTGGAATACCTTCATATCCATATATATCCGTGCAGATACCTCATCTTCTCATAATTAGCCTCAGCCTGGCCTAAATTCCCTGCCCAAACTCCCTTCTCTTGCTGGTATAAGCCCGTTTCTTTAAAGGAATTCAGGACAGCAGCACACCACCCAGCAAGTCCTCAACAGTTTGAATGCTCAGTATTCCAGCTGTCCAATCAGTCCCAATGCTGGGAGCAAGGGGATTTTGTCATCACCCAAGCATTGCAAGGGTTAAGGCTGACCCTGCCTTGGGACTCCCCCAGGCTGGGCCGATCCTTGGCCATCCCTATCTCCCTTTGTGAGGAGTTACTTCCAATGGAAAAGCTAAACCTATGTTCCTCTCCTGCTGGCTTTTTTTTCCCTTGCTATAAAAAAAAAGAAATCAAAACATATCAGAAACATTAAAAAAAAAAATAAAATGAAAGAAACCAACAGCTTCCCAAGCCCCTAGGAACTCTGATCCCCTTTAAACCCTGCACAGCCCCACACAGTGCCCTGCTTCTGGATCTTCTCTCCCGTCTTCCAGACACCCTGGGAAGCCCAAAATATCCAGAATCAATGGGATACCCCCTCAATCAGAGCAGGTGGAGCTGTTTTCGTGGTCCTGATTGTGATTAAGAGAGGCAGGTGTGCATTTCCAGTGAGGACTTGTTAGCAGAAGGAAGCGGGGATGGAGGAGAGGGGAATGCAGGAGAGAGAAAGCGGTGTGGTCCCGTGCCCGGGTGACAGTGACAGTCCGAGCACAGCCGGCATTAGGCAGCTGAGGAGGTTAGAGAGGTCCCGTGCAGTTTCCCCATTCCCTGAGGCAGTGGAGGAATTATCCCATCCCTGCCCAACACGAGGCTCTTCTGCCCCGGCTTCTCACCCGGGCTGTGAAACGGGTGTTGGGGCGATCTAGGCCAAACTCTCAGCCCCGTTCCCGGTCCCAGGACAACCCCAGAAAGGGCTCTCTCCTCTGACCTGCACAGAGAGAGGAAAACCTCCTTCCCCGGTATGAGAAGATGGGGCTGAGGGATGGTTCGGCGCCCCCGGAGCCTGGGTACGTCAGAGAAGGCAGGGCCACGGCGATGGGTGTTGCAGGGGGAATGTGCGTGTGCAAGGGTTGGTTTTGTGTGTAACGTGGCACAGGGATGCGCTTCCGAGCCGCGGAGTTGTGGGGACGCGGGTTTGGGGCGAGCAGGGAGCGTGCTCCGAGCAGGGGCCGTGCACACGCACGGGGGAATGCAGGGATGTGCGGGGTGGGCGGCGAGCGCAGCCCAGGGAGATGCGGGAGAGGATGAGGCAGACAAAGAGCTCTGCGGGCGGGCAGAGGGACACCCCAAGCCCTTCCCCGGGGGTTCCCGGCCAGCCCTGGTGGGGACGCCCCGCAGGGCCCCTGCTCGCTGTCCCGGGCGTGCGATGAGTGTGCGGGTGTGTAAGGACGGGAGCATTTGCGCCAATGCCCGAGCTTCGCCTCTCCGTGACACTCGGGGCTCGCCACTTCGTTTTCCCGGCCCCTGGGGTCCCCATGCCCTCCCCCCCCGCGCTGGCACCGCTCGGGGCGGCTTTTTGGGGGTCGTTTTTAATCTCAGCCGCTGTAAGGTAAAGAAAAACCGCTCTGAGATCCCGCCGGTCCCAACGGCCGCAGCAGGGCCGGTGCCGGGGCCAGCGGGGTCCCAGGCAGCGCAGCCCCGCTCCCCTCGGGAGGAAGGACTGGGGGGGCAGTGGGTGTCTGATAATTCTATCGCAGTGTTGGCAAAATTCCCAGTCTTTCTGGCCGAGGCGGTTTTCTGTGGGAGAAGGGAAACGGGAAGTGAGAGAAAAACAGAGAGGGACGGAGAGATGGGAAGGGAATGTGTGTGAAATGAGAGGGGGAAACGAAAAATAGAGCAGCGGAGGGTGTGGGGAGAGAGAAAGGGAGAAAGAATCGAGAGAGGAAAAGAGAAAGAATTGAGAGAGAAAAAGGAAAGGAGACAAAAAAGAAAATGAGAAAAACGAGGGGAAAAACAAAAGGAGAAAAACAGAAAAAAAATAAAATGAGAAAAACGTAGGAAAAAATACGAGAAAAATAGGGGGGGAAGAGAAAAACAACAACAAAAAAGAAATAAAAGAGAGAAACAGGGGGAAAAAATTTTAAAAATAGAGACATACAGAAAACCAGGAAAAATATAAAGAAAAAAGGAGGAAAACAAAAAGGAGAAAAGAGAAAACCGACAAAAAAAGAAAAAACAGAGAGCGGAAGATGGAGGTGGAGAGGACGAAGGCGATGGAGAATAGGGGCCGGGGGCGGCCAGGCCTGGCGGGGCCGCGCTGTTCAGCACCCTGGAGAGCTCCGGCCGGACACGGGGGACACGGCGGGGCCAGGGCCAGGCGGGGCTCGGGGGCTCGGCGGGACCCGGCGCTGCTCGGGGCCGCGATCCCAGCGGGGCTGCTCCACCCCGGGGCTCAGCCCTGCCGAAGGCATCGGTGTCAGATCCGTCCTGGCGCGGGACTCCTCTTCCACCCGGGACGTGGGAGGGAAGGAGCGGCGTTCCTGCTCCACTTCGCCCCTGAAAACCGCCCCCTCGCCCCTCCCGTGGAGCTGCCCTCCCTCCCTTGCCCACCCCCTTGGCTCCGGGGGGCTTTGGGGCGTGCTCA
>VZTE01006372.1:247458-308680 GCA_013397775.1 Eulacestoma nigropectus | reverse complement strand
GGGGGGGGGGGGGGATAAAAGGAAGGAGAATGGAAAAGGAAAGAAAAAAGTTGTTTTCTGAAAGCGTCGTGGGTTTCCTGTCCCCGCTGCCTCTTGCGGAGGCTGTTAGTGTGAATGGCTCTTGTTGTTCATTGTGAATAAAAAACCTTTTAGTTACCTACTGTTCGGTCACCTGGTCCCTTTCATTTTATTTTATTTTGGTTTAACACAAGACCCTGGGCGATGCTGGCCGGGCTCCTTCGCTGTCACCCGGCCCTGCGTGGGGTCTGGGGGAGCAGCCCCCAGCACGCCCCTGGGTGAGTGATGTGCACCTGTACGAGGCGCTGCTGCTGCCCCACCCCCTGGCACCCTCGTGCTCCCCCTTTTCCCCGCTCCCGCAGCTCTCTGGCGCTGGGAGGGGGCACTCTGCCCAGCTCGGCGCCTTCCCCCACAGCAGACAGCCCAATGCACAATTTCTTTCTCCTGGGGGGGCACCCAAGACCCTCCCAGAGCGGCCCAGGGGCACCTGCAGCCCTGCTCGGGGGTCCCTCCAGCCTCGGGGGCAGCTGGAGAGGGACACCCCAAGCGGGGGTTCATGGATGCCATCAGCAGCTTCTGCCCCATTTTCCCTGGGGATACAGGCGGCAGGAGGGGGGGTCTCCTCCTCAGCACCCCAGCTCACTCCCCTTCTCTTTCCTGCTTTCTATCCCTTGAGATACAAAAATAAAAAGTCCCAGGCAGGCTGCAGCTCTGAACTAATATTTGAAATGCAAAATCATGGCAGAGTTTTTTGCCCCCCCCCCCCCCCCCTTGTCTTGCAGTAAAACGATATAAACAGAATAAATTACCTTCCCTTGCTGGCTTACGAGAGTCCCTCTCTCCTGACCTGAATTTTAAGTCCTGGCTCGGCTGTAGCACGGAGCACCGATGATTTATGGAAAGCCAGCCACTTCTCTGCATATTTTCTCTGTTCAGCCAAGTGGTGGAATTTATCCTTCCTATACCATTACTGGCATTAATAACGGGGTGGCCAACGAGCCAGGCCGAGCCCTGAGGGAGCCCTCAGCCGGGAGCTGGGGCCAGCACAGACACTGTTGTCCCCTCACCGCCCAAGAAAAACACCTTCTCCCCTTTTCACAAGTGGGGAAACTGAGGCAGGAGCACAGCTGGCTGCTCCCCTCAGCGCCAGCACTTCCAGGCTGTTGGTGTTCGCAGGTGACGGGGACCTTTTATAAGGACGGGGTGGTGTGTTGGTACATAACCCCCTCCCGGCATCGTTTTGAGGAGTATAAAATGGAACACAAGGTCAATCACAGGGTGAACACTGGCTGCTATTGTTGTTGTTGTTATTATTATTTCAAAATTCACGGCATAAACCTGAGGGTGGTTTTTGGGCTGCTGGGACACCCCATCTCTGAGCCCTGGACAGAAGAGGCTGCAGGAGGGGGTGGGGATGATGCCCCAAGCTGCCACCTCCCAGGCTGGAGGCTCGCAGGAGGACGGGACCCAGCAGGGACAGCCACCAAGAGCGGGGATGATTCCCCGGCACAGAGGAGCTCTGCAGCTCCGAGCCGGGCGCAGGAGCCAAACCCGGGGTCCCCATCACCCCAGAGGGCCCAGGAAGGCACCGGCTCTCAGGACTCCTGCCTGTGTCCAGCTGCAGAGTGACCACAGGTGACCCCCCACCAGCTGGGGCCATGCCACCCCAGAGGGGTGCCCCCACACCCACATCCCTGCCAGGGACATCCAAAGCCCAATCCCCCCAGCTGGCACCCAAAGGCCAAGTGCCCCCTCAGGAGATGGAAAATCTCCCTGTTGGGGCGCTTGGGGGAGTCCCCCCACACCCCAGAGTCAAGTCCATGTCACCATCAGCAATGACCCTTCCCTGGGACCTGAGGAAACACCATTGTGAGCTCCTGATTCCTCTGCCCTCACCCCCGAGCAGAATTCCAGGAAAAAATTCCTTTATGAAAGCTGTTGGGCAAACACCAATGCCATTCTTTTTTTTTTTTTTTTTCCCTGACCTTTTTGCCTTTTTTTTTTGGAAGGGGAAGGTCTGCAGAAGGTGGAAAGTAATCAGGTTTTGGACCTGGGATAAAAAATAGCCAGAGTAGGTTGGGCTGACTCCTTGTAATTAATAGTGTGCCTCGTAATAGGATTCTCCAGCCTCTGGTGCTCCCTGGAAACACCTTTTTACATAAGATATTGCTCACGGTGGAGCGGCAGAGTTTTGATTTATGGGGATTTGGCCTCCACGAAGCACCTGGGGAGGTGGCCTGGCCGGTGGGAGGTATAGGGCCAGGGGGCTGAGGGCAGGGAGGGGGTTTCTGGGGGTCTTGGCAGCCAGGTCAGGGCTTTGTGGGGGGATGTGGGTGAGCTGGTCCTGGGGCTGAGACCCCTCTGCTCCAAAAGGGAGGAGGACGAGAGGGGGTTTGGGGCAGCAAAAGGCTTCTCTCGCTGCCCAACATCGCAGGGTGGCGCTCAGGGCACGGGCTCAGCACGGGAACCAGGTGAGGATGGGGAGCATCAGCAGGAGCGAGACCCCACATCAGCCGGGAATGGGGGAAGGAGAGGGGGGAAGTGTTGGCAGGACACAAAAAAACCCCAGGAGGCGCCACAGCAAAGGGCTGAAAGCAAGCACGGCACTCCGGAGTGGGAATGGGGGAAAGCAGGAGAGCCTGGGGGAAAGGAAGAATGGGAAAAAGAGTGGGATGGAGGGGGAAAGGGATCTTAAGAGGTCTGGGATGGGTATATCCCCTCCACATGCTGGAGCACCTCGGAGCCCGCAGGTGTTACACCCGGCCGGGGATCCCCGTGGATAAATCACCGTAACAAGCGCGTGGTTCTCGTCCGGCCGCAGCCAGCGCGGCAGGAGCGGGAGGGGATTGTAACAATTAATGATCATTAGAATAATAACGCATAAAGACAGTAGCAAAGTAATTAGTCAGAGAGGGAGCGCTTGCTAATTGAGGTGGGGAGCTGCAGCCCCCAACAGCCTGGGGAGGAGCAGGGAGAGGGAGGAGAGGGGGGCAGAGGAGGATACCTGGCGTGTCCCAGGGGAGAAGTGGAATGTGTGGACCCCAGTCCCACCCTCCGCACAGGCAGCACCCCGGCTCCATCCCTGCCTGCAGTGCGAGCCCCGTGCCTCAGTTTCCCTATCCCTGCAGGTAAAGGCTGCGTGAGGACTCCGACCTGGCGTGCCCCGGGCTTTATTTCGGGGATTTTGGAAGGAAAGCAAGCGGAGTGTGCCAGCCAGGCTCTGCCACATCCCTTGCCCGGGGCGGGCGTCACTCCATCCCCAGCTGGCTCTTCAGGGCCCGCAGCTGGGCCGAGTGGATGTTGCTGCCGCCGCACACCACGACCACCACGGAGGCCAGCGGGGCCCGCAGCCTCCCCTCGCTCTGCAGCCGCTGCAGCCGCCCCGAGTAGAGCACGGCCAGGGCAGCCCCGCACGCCGGCTCCACCAGCATCCGCTCGTCGTCTGCGGGGACCAGAGCAGAGGGACGCTGGCACCACCCACAGAGTCACTGTTCCCCCAGCGACCCCGACTCCAGCGACCCCCGAGGCCCGGCGGTGTCCCCGTCTCCCCCCCGCTCACCCAGGAACCGCTCCAAGGCCCGCACGGCCTCCGTGTCCTCCACCACCTGCGAGATCACCTGGCACTCCTGGGCACACTCCAGCGCCCGCGCCGCCACCGTCTTGGCTCCCAGGCACTTGGCCACGCTGGGACGGGAGGGGACGAGGCGGTCAGGGCGGGGACACCTCGGTGAGCGCTCCCAGCTCGCTGTACGCGTGGCTGCTCACCTGGTGATGCCGGGCAGGGTGACGAGCCGGCCGGCTTTGAGCGCCTCGTGGAAGCTGTGAGCTCCCTGGGTCTCAGCCGCGATGATGGGGACATCCTGCCAGCCCACCTGGTGCAGGCCGGCCACGACACCGGCCAGCAGCCCCCCGCCACCCACCGCCACCACGACGGCGTCTGGTTTGGCCTCCAGGGAGTCCTTCAGCTCCCGGACCAGGCTGGCGTGGCCCTCCCTGCAGGGTGAGGGGCAGCAGGATGCAGCCTGGGGGCACCCCGGGTCAGCCCGGATGCCAGGGATGCGGAGCGGGGGCAGGAGCTGAGTCCTGGCCGCACTCACCACACCAAGGGGTGGTCGAAGGGGTGGATGCTGACCCAGCCCTCCGCCTTAACCAGCTCCTGGGCTCTCCTGTTGGCATCATCCCACACCTGGGGGGGCAATGGGGGCTCAGCGGGGCTCCATACAGCCCTCACAACCCAGGGATGGGTCCCTTGTCTCTGTGGGGCCGGGGAACACCAGAACGGGTGAGGGTTCCCAGGCTGACCCTGCTGTGACGCCGGGCTGCAGGGGATGCAGGAGGGGGACATTTTGGGATGGGGTTTGCCAAGCATCGATGAGCAGGCTGAGGTCGGGCTCAGCCCCCTCTGGACCCCCCAGGCTCCAGTTTTGGGGGTACCTCGCCGTAGACCTCGACTGTCGCCCCCAGTTCCTCCAGTTTGCGCACGGGGGTGGGGCCGCTGTTGCTGGGGACCACCACGGTGATGGGCAGCCCCAGCCTCCTGGCTGCGTACGCTGCTGCCAGACCCGCGTTTCCCCCTGTGGAGAGTGGGGGGTCGGGCAGGGCTCGACCCCCTGTGCATCCCCGGATTCCTCAGGAGCATCCCCCCGGCTCGAGACGGAGTTACCTGAGGAGCAGACGAAGCGGCGGCAGCCCTTCCTGGCAGCCTGGAAGGCAGAAGAGAAAGAGGGAAGGGGACGGCGGTGTCCCCCTACTGTGCCCCCCACGAGGGCAGGAGCAGCCCCCCGCACACACCACGCCCACACTCACTTCCTGGCAGAGGTGCCCGATGCCCCGGATCTTGAAGGAGCCCGAGGGCTGGACGTTCTCCAGCTTCATGAAGACCTTGGTGCCCACGGCCTCGGAGAGGGGCAGGCTCTCCAGGACGGGCGAGACGACGTGGAAGGGCTTCTGGGCCCCGACTGGCTGGGCTGCCATGGCCTGACAACGGATGCTCTGCAGGGGAGCGGGGCTGGAGTCACCAGCTGCTCCCCACGGGTGCCCCCCGCAGCCCCGACGCCCACTGCGGGCTCGCTGCGGAGCACAGGAGCCCCTCGGGAGGGACAGAGCTGTCCCCAGCGTTCCCTTCCATCTTTGGGATGCAGCAGCACCGACGGGCTCTCCCTGGGAGATCCCCGGGACAGGCCGTGCCGCCCCCTCCCCCATCCTGCTGGTCCCCACACCCGCGGTGTCCCCAGGCGCCCCGTGCGCGCCCTGTCCCCCACCCCGGGTGGGGATTACCTGGTGTCCCGCGGGACCTCGCTGCGTGTCCTCACCCACCGCCGGTTCTGCGGGACACAAGAGGGACAGGTGACGTCGGAGGGGCCGTGCCAGTGTCCCCAGGTCCCCTTGCTCAGCCACGCAGCAGGGCGAGGGGCAGGGTTCAGACATTGTCCCGGCCCCGCTCTTTGCCCAGCGCTGGGCGGGTTCTGCAGCCGCGGGGCTGGGCCGGTGCCGAAGGCTCCCAGCCACGGCCGGGCACGGTGACCCGGCGGGGACAAACACCTGCGGCCCCGCCAGCCAGGTCGCGGCAGCTTTCGCGTGCCCGGGAGATAGGATGTGGGTTCCCAGGAGATGGGGGAAGAGGAGAGGCAGCTCCCAAATTATTTGGGGGGCCCTCAAGGGTTTGCACCGGATATTCTCAGGTCCGGCCAAAAACATGTACCAGCAGATTTGAGGATTTTGCCCCTGAGCTCCTGGTGTAGCCAGGGCAGCCTGCACACCCCAACTCCCCAGCCAAGACACCCCTCAGGGCCTCCAAAGGAGCCACCACACCCCTCTGCCCACCCTGCTATGCCTCCACCCCACGGCAGCCCTTGCATCCTCTCCAGGCTTCACATCCCAGGGGGGCTCAGCCCCTCCAGCTGGGGGAGACGCTTGAGATGAGCCTCCCCACCTCCAGCTGGCCATGCCATGCTGGGCACGCTGTGGACAAAGATCAGCCCTTGGAGAGGGGCTGTCCCAAGCGACCCAGCCAGAGCCTGGCCCAGACCCAAGGTCCAGCAGCCCCAGGCAAAGCAGGCAGAGCACCCTTCTTTCCTCTGGGACCCCTCCTTGTCACCCAGCCCTGGTGACACCCCCACGGAAAAAGTCCTACCTCTGCTCTGAGGGGCTGGTTCCATCCACGGCAGGCAAGGAGGAGGAAGGTGGGATCTGGAGGAAGGCCCAGCCCTGGCTCGCAGCCCCGCAGCTGCAGAAGGTTCCTCTGTTCCTCTGGCCAAGTGGGAGCAGCCTGGAAGCAGAGGGCACAAGGAGTCCCGAGGGAGGGACACTGCACTGGAACCAACACACTCCAAACTGGGCGCACTGGGAACCCCACACTGCCCAGTTCTGCCCCAGGGTCAGGCAGACAGCAGTGAAACCAGAATATGGGATTTCAGGCCCCTGACCCAAACTGTGCTGCAAAAGCCCCCAGAGCACCACTGCTGGCAGGCACCGAGCAGGGGCAGAGCTCTGGAGCAGCCCTGCTCCCGACAGAGCTGGTTTTGGGTGGCAGCAAAACGTCCCTGCTTCCCACAGCATCACCGGGTTCCTAAGTGAACAGCAGAGCACAGCACCTCTGCACAGAGCCACGCTGCTTTTGGGACACAGGGGACTGGAAAGGTGGGAATGAGGAGGAGTTCTTGAATGGGGGCATCGGGGGGGCACAGCTCCAGTCCCTTGGGGGCCTTTGGAGCGACCCCCCCACCTCAGAGTAGGCAGAGACTGCAGCCACTTCTGCGAGAATGGGATGCTGGCAGGAGCTGTGAAAGGGGTGCAAGAAGCCCCCCCAGCTCATGGAGATGAGGCCAGACACCCCCTTGGGGAGGACACCACATTCCAGCTCAGCCCTGGGGTGCTCCAGGGTCCCTTTCCACCCCACACCCACCTCCCTCTCCCTCTTTTGCCCCCCCCGGCTCCATCCCTGCCCTGAGGAAGGCGTGCCAGGCTGTCACCTGGTCACTTCCCTTGGCCAGGGTCCCTGGGCGGCACAGTGGTGGCAGCTGGGATATTTAACAACTTTCTCTTTGTTTTTCCACTTTAAAGGAAAATAAAAAAAAGGGAATCAGCAACACTGTGGCATTTCCGGCGTGCCCTGTTCCTCCTTGCTGCTCCCTCACCCAGTGATGGTGATCTGTCTGGGGAAACTGAGGCACAGGGTCCCCAAAAGCAGCGCTCCCTTCCCCCTCCTGGGGACACCAGGGGACAGGGGCTCTGCCATCCCCAGCTTACCTGTGACCCATTCCAGCACAGTGGGGTATGGACACCGCACCTTCCCCAGGGCACCCATCCCAGCTTTCAGGGTGCCAGCACCCCAACAGCCCAAACCCGCTCCCTCCCACCCCCTGCAGCCCCCGGGGAGCCCCAGGGACCCCCAGCCCCGGTGAGGAACCTGGCGCCTTCAAAGCGCTGCCGAGCCGCCGCTCATTAATCCCCCAGTAATGACCTCGTTATTCCTAACGAGGCAGAGCAGATCAAGGGAGCTGCCTAAGAGGATTTTGCACCGCAGGTTTTGGGGATGGGGGCACACAGGTGCCAGAGGAAAGGAAGACAAAAGGCATGAGGATGGTCTCCCACTCCCGGGGGGTGAGCAGTGGGGCTCCCCTGTTCCAGCAGCAGAGAACCCTTCACAGCCTGCACCCCAAAAGACTCGGCCTCACTGGCCCTACACCCTCCCAGCAGCAGAGAAGCAGATCGCCCTGTTAACGGGGAGGGGGCAAGACCCCTGTGAAAGCCCAACCCTAATCCAAGCCACCAGAGAATCTCAGCAGAGAGCAAAGCACAGCCACTAGCACAGAGCACTTTATTTGCCATGGCCAAACCAGCTCACGCCTCTCCTCTCTGCTCTGAGGGCAAGCCCCAGCCTCCCAGGACCCCCATTTTCTAGAAAGAGCCCCCCCAAACCAGGCACCAGCACCCAGGGAAAGGACCTGGGACCAGAGAGCCCCATGGCAGGGAGGGGACACGCTGGGCTCAGCCCCTCGTGCAGCACAGCCAGGACCCTGAGAGGCAGAAAGAGCAGGGGGGCTGGGAGTATGGCAGAGCTTAGACCCCCCCACACCCAGCTGTCCCCACTGAGGGGTCCCCCACAGGACAGACGCCCACAGACGGACGGATGGACCGGACCAGCCCGGCGGTGCCTGCTCAGTCCCAGTGGACCTTGACCGGGGGGAAGGTCCAGAGGTCGGGGTGGCCCATGTGGAGCAGGGAGCTGCAGGGGGACGCGCTCCAGCGGAAGGGGGGCACGTCGCCCCAGGCGGGGCCGCTGACCGCCACCAGCCCGAAGGTGGGGACCATGGCCGAGGAGGTGACCTGCACACGGGTACACAAAACAGGGCAGCGAGTCAGCACCAGGAATGGGCTGCACAGCCCGGGAGAGCTGCTGGGGGTGCACCCCGAAGAGGAGCCCCAGGGCTGCCTGGCTGCCACACCTTCATGTCGATGCCGCCGTGGCAGCGCTGGCGCAGGGCAGGGAAGGGGTAGGTGCCGTTGGAAGGGTTGAGGTCGGAGCGGGCGGAGATGGCGTTCTCGGCATTCTGGGGGGGGTCACAGCCCCTGCACCGTGACAGGGGGTCCTGCAGGTAGTTGTTGGACCTGCAGAAGGGCCGAGAGAGAGCCACGGTGAAGACACGGGAAAAACCCATGGATCACAGAAAATCCCTCGGCGGAACAGCCGAGTTTGGGGGTCTGCAGCACGCACCGCATCAGGCGGATCATGGAGTCCAGGTCCTGGACCTGCGTCTGGTTCCGGCGGAAGATCTGGGCCCGTGGGTTCTTGTCGTAGGTGAACCAGTCCCCGTATTTCCTCACCAGCTCCAGGTTCCCACTGGCGTTGAAGATCTCCTCGAAGTACCTGGGGTGGGGGTACCCAGCAAGTCGGCACCAAGCAGGCACGAGGCCAGCACTGCTGCCTCTCTTTACAGGGTAGGCCGTGGGGAGGGAGGGCACTCACGGCACGTTGTAGCTGGCCCAGTAGCCCTGCTGGTACAGCAGCTCCGTCTGATCGGCTACCACCACCAGGCCCCTGCGCCGGGAGGAAGAGCATTGGTCAGAGCAGAGGGGAAAAAGCCACTGGGGACAGTGGGGGACGTGCTGGGCTGGGGGAACACAACCTGGGGGTCAGCCATCACCCCAGTGGCAGCATCCCCAGCCTTTAGCCACAGACACACCCCATCGCCCTGTGCCCACCCACTGGGCTGGGCAGGCACCACCCTCAGGGCTTTCCCAAACCCACAGGGATGGAAGAGGAGACAGCAGGGGCTCAGGGAGAAACGGAGCCACTCACGGGATCTGCTCCAGCACTGTCAGCACGCCCGGCGCTGGGCTCGCTCTGCCCGGCATGAAGGCATTGTAGTCCACCACCATCCACTGGTTGTTATACCTGGCACGGAGAACAAGGAACGCATCCCTCGGGCAGCCTGGGCACCCTCCATCTGATCCCACCCCTCCTGGACCAGTTCCCAGGCCCCATCCCACCCCACTCACGTGCCGCTGTTGAAGCGTCGGAAGATCGCGGCCCACTCGGGCCCGCTGCGGGCCAGCCGGTTGGCCACGATGTTCCTCAGCCACTCCAGGACGCTGCCCCGGGGGTCCAGGTACTTCCAGAGGGCCGGGTTGTTGTTCCCAATGGTGGTTTCCAGTGCTACCTGCAGGGGAGGGAGTGATGGGGAGGGCAGCAGGGTCGGGCAGAGGTCCCTGAGGACCAGAACCACTCACCAACCCGCTGCTGAGGATGTAGAAGTCATCCACGGAGAAGATGGTGCCAGGGTAGGAGGAGAACACTTGGACGCTCCCGGGGATCTGAGACTTGCCTGGAGGGGGGACGCAGAGGCATCAGGAGGGGGGTGTGAGGCGCAGCCCCCCCAGCCCAGCCCACGCACCGCCAGCCGAGGCGCGGAAGGGCAGCGTGTACTTCTTGACGATGCGCAGCATGGCCTGGTAGGAGGTCCAGGTGTCGTGGGCCACCAGCAGATCCCGGTGGCCCGGCAGCAGCTTCACGAGGGCCGAGCAGGAGCCCGAGCCCAGGACACGCTGCGGGGAGGAGCGGTTCAGGGCAGACTCCAGGTCCTCCAGGTCACCCCCCAACTGCAGCAGCCTAGGGGGAAGCAAGGCTTACGATGTGAGCTGAGGGACGCCCCAGCCCTGGAGCTGAGCTGGCTCAGAGCTCTCTGTCTGTCTGTCCATCTCCACCACACGCCAGTGCAGGCACTGCTGCTGGGAGCACCCTGGTAGCATGAGCAGCGAGGAAAGGGGGAGCACAGCAGTGAGGAAACTGAGGCAGGGGCTGTGGGGAAACCCACCACCCAGCCCGTGGTGTGGGGAACAACCTGCCTTGGCTCTGTCCTGCCCCAGCAGCAGAAGACAAGTGGCCAGAAAAGGAGGACAAGGTGGACTGGGAGCAGAACTGGCTGTTCCCGGACATGCAGGAATTGTCCCCACAGCACTCCAAACCCTGGGACAACCATCCTCCACTCTCCCCCTCCGAGAAGGAGCTCACAGGAAGCCGAAGGGTGCCAGGGTGATCCTGTCCCTGGGGAAGTCCAGGCGCCCGTTGTAGCTGTCCTCCAGCCCCTTCAGCTGCAGCAGGGCCAAGCGCACCTGGGGACAGGGGACAGAGCTGGCACCTGGCTCCTGTGAGGAGGTGGGCTGAGAGGCTTTGGGGGCAGGCTCCCTCACTCCCCCAGGGGACAGAGCAGACCAGCTGGGTCTCAGTGCCGCTGCAGAGGCACGGGAAAGCGTCACTGTCAGCAAGGTCATGACTCAGCACCCATGGCCGAGGGTGACAAAGCCAGCCCCTGTGCACCCTAACTGCAGCATGCGAGGCTCTGGCCAGGAGAAAGTCACGAGTCACCTCTACTCACCCCAGGGAGGAGGATGAGCACGTCCCTGTCATCCCACCTGGAGCTCTGCCAGGACATCTTGCTGCCCCATCCTCTCCTCTGCATTAAAGCCCCAAGAGGATACAGGGGGGTTCCCCGGGGTGGGGTACCCCATCCTCACCTGGTGCCAGTACTCGGGGTCCTGCCCCTTCACCATCTGCTCCTCCATCCAGGCCAGGTTGGCCTCCAGGTAGTTCCGCAGCTTCTGGCAGTACTCGCTCTCGAACTTGAAGGGGCCGCAGTAGCCCACCATGGTGTTCATCCAGTGCATGTACATCAGCTGGGGGACGCGGCCGTGGTGTCACCGGCGGGGGACAGCCCGGGGAGTGACCATGTCACCCCCCGGGACCCCATTTCTGGAGGGGTCCCCCCTTACCTGCTCGGTGACGGCAGCCTCGGCGAGCCCGGCGGCGTAGGCCTGCAGGCTGTCATTGTACGAGGCGTTGGTGGTCACCTCCAGGAAGGCCCAGCTGTGCGGACACGGGCACGGGGGGTCACGGACACGGGTGGGGCGAGGCGCCATCCCGGCCGAGGCAACCCCCAACAACCCACGCCCGCTCGGCTCCACGCGACCCCCGCCCGGGTCAGCCCGTCCCGCCCCGTCCCGTCCCTACCCGACGTGGGGGATGCGGTCATCCAGGCTGGCCCAGGCGACGGCGG
This sequence comes from Eulacestoma nigropectus, assembly GCA_013397775.1. NCBI lineage: Eukaryota > Metazoa > Chordata > Aves > Passeriformes > Eulacestoma > Eulacestoma nigropectus. The sequence continues at coordinate 297,107 of VZTE01006372.1, read as the reverse complement.
CGGGGTGGCGGCCGGGGAGGACGCGCAGCCGCTCGGAGCCGGGCTCCAGCAGCACGGAGACATTGCGGGGCACCGGGGACGGGGCTGCGGCGGCCGGGACGGCGGAGAGGAGCGGGGAGAAGAGCGGGGACAGGAGCAGGGCCAGCAGCGGGGAGAGGAGCGGGGCCAGCAGCGGGGCCAGCAGCAGCAGCGCCCGCGGGGCCGCCATGGCGGGACTCCGAGGGGCGGGGCCGGGGAAAAGCCACGCCCCCGGCAGCGCCCCGCCCCGTGAGCAGCGGCTCTGGGGCGGGACCTCAATGTGGCCACGCCCCCCCAGCGGCGCCCGGGCGCGTTAATGGGGCTAGAGAGGGGCGGGGCCTGGGCGTGGCCACACCCCCAGCGGAGAGGCCGTAAATAACGGGGCGGGGCGTGAGGGTGGCCACGCCCACAACTGTGCCCGGGCGTTAATGGGGCGGGGTTGGATGGGGCGGGGCATGAGGTGGCCACGCCCCCAGCTGTTCCCCGGCGTTAATGGGGNCGCACGGGCGGGGCTTGGGGCGGGGCTTCTGTTGTGGCCACGCCCCCGCGGTGGGGACCCCCTGGCCCCCCAACACCGCCTGTCGCCCCCATGCTACCCCACGACCCCGCGCTCACATCCGCTCCCATCTCGCCTCTCCCAGCGCCACGCCCACGGGAGATGCGCGCAGGTGCCCCGCCCTTGGGGAACACGCGTGGACCCTCTCGGGTGGGCACCCCGGCGCCCAGTGTGTCCCCGTGTTCGGGGCAGGGGGAGCACACGAGGTGCTGATGCTTCCCTTGGGCCCCAGCCCCGCGGCAGCCCCGGCCTTATGCAATCCTGGCCGGCGCCTCTTTACGGCCTCCTGCTCCTCCTCCTCCTCATCTGGCGGGCAAAGTCCCCGTCCTGCGCGGGTGTCCCGGGGAGGAGCAGGGACGGAGGGCTTGGACCCCCCCACCCGCGTGGCACAGTCACGGTGGGGTGCACACGGTCACCCGGGAGAGTCCCCGGTGCAGCTGGAGAAGGTGCCACACGCCCTGTCCAGTCCCAAAGGCACCGCTCGCGTGGTGGAGCCCGGCACGTTCCCCCAGCTCCCGGCTGCTGCTGGTTAATTTACCAGTGCTGCCCGGTGCCCGCCCGCCCCCGCGCTCCGTGCCGCGTGAGAGCAGCCCGGGCACCCGGACCCGGCCACTCGTGGGTGCAGCAGCCAAGGGAGGTGTACAGGGACCCACGTCATGTGGCAAACACCCAAATTTGGCCTAAAACCAGAAAAACCGGTTAAGAAAGCAGCAATATCCCAGCGGGGTCTGGGGGCCATGCCCCGTGCCAGCTCCTGGCACGGCCAGGGCCTGCGCCCAGCGGGTGCCACCGGCCCTCGGGTGTCAGCGGGGACCCGGGATCCTGGGGGACACCCACCCAGCTGAGCACTGCCTTTATTTTTCACTTTCCTTCCTTTCACCTCTCCCCGGGGAGAAGGGCAGAATGCAGTTTCGGGGAGAAACTGGCCAGGGTGGGAAATGGATCTTTGAATCCCATTAGGATCCTGGGGCTCCGGCCATAGGGACCAATCTGCACCCCACAAACAGGGCATGGGGTTTGCACGGGGCACGGTTGAGGCTGGGGTGTCCTGAAGCTGAGGACACCGGTGTGGAGAGGGACACCAGCAGCAGCCTCGGCCCCTCTGCGGGGTCTCGGACCACCGGCACGGGGGTCTGTGCAGCCCCGGTGCCGAGGCTGCCCCACCACGGGACACCATGGCCGGCCATGCCTGCGATGAGCTCGCCCATTCTCAGAGGATCAGAGAGCGTTCTCAGAGGGACGGGGGGGAGCAGAGAGCCGCGCGTCTCCCCTCCCCGCAGCCACGGCGCCAGCGTGGGAAAGTGTCGCTGTCGCTTTAAGGGCGGAGGGTGGCGGCCCCTTTAAGGCGGGGGGGCCGGGGGGGATCAGCTGCCCGCGCACGGCAGCGGGGCCGCGCCACACGGAGGGGCCGCGCCGCGGGAGGGGTCCGGTGCCCCCCGCATCCACCCCCGCATCCATCCCCGCATCCCCCCGGGGTCCCCGTCCCCACCCGCACCGCGGCCCCTCTGTCCCCTCTCCGCCCTCGGGGGTGCCCCGGGTCCCCCTCCGTGGGGTGCGGGTGCCATTCCCCCTCCCTCCGCTCGGGCTGAGCCCACCCCCGGCGGGGCCGTGGCGCGGCGGCAGGGGCTCAGCGTGCCCGCGGGGGGCTCTGCTTTTTATCCATTTTATTATTTTTAGCAGTAATTTTAATTTCCATTTTTATTATTAATTTTTAACTGCTCCTCGCCCCGCCCGGGGAGCGCGGGATGGGGGTCCGGGGGCAGCCCCCGCTCTCTCCCCCCGGGGGCCGCTGCCGGCCGTAGGTGCCCCCCGGAGCTGTCACCGCCAGGGCAGGGACCATGGGGCCGGCGGCCACGGGGCTGGCCGGGGCGCTCAGCCTGGCCGAGGCACTGCCAGCCGGGCCCCCGCTGCTGCTGGACACGGTCCCTCCCGGGGGGGATGCTCTGAGCCACGGACGGGGCCTGGATGTAAGTCTGGGGGCTGCCGTGCGGGCTGGGGGGGCCGCCGGGAGGGATTGGGGTGCTGCCGGGGTGGTGGGGTCCCGTCCCGTCCCTGCTTCCCCCGTCCCCGCCATCGCAGCAGGGATCTCACCAGGATTTCCTCCGCTGCTGGTTTTCTGCTCCGAAACCCTCGCTGCTTGCCAGGCCGGCGCCTTCCCATGGCCCGGGGTGGGTGTGGGCTGTGCTGGGACAGGGATGAGGTGGGGACACGGATTTCCACATCTGCTGGGCCTGGCACAGCCCGCGACCCACGCACGTGGAGCACGGATGGGGAAACCGAGGCAGGGCTGACAGGGACCTGCCAGAAGCAGCCCCGCAGAGGGGCAGGGTGCCCATGGCAGCCCCCGGGGAGGGCAGTGGTTGCTCGGGGAGGGGGCCCGGCCAAGCACCCTCCCCTCTGCCCCACAGTGCTGGGAGGTTCGGAAGCACAACAGCTCCGAGTGGTGCCACTTCATCCGGAGCAACCCTGACTGCCGGCTGGACGGGGGCTTCCTCGACTACCTCGATGGGGTCTTCTGTGTCTTCCCGCCCCGGCTGCTGCCCCTGGCTGTCACTCTCTATGTAAGGACGGGAATGGGCAGTGCTGGGGATGCTCTGCTGTAGGGGCGTGGGGTGGGGAGCCCACTGACCCCTCTCTGTGCACCCCTGATCCCGCAGGCTTTCTGGCTCCTGTACCTGTTCATCATCCTCAGTGTGACAGCAGAGAAGTTGTGAGTGGCCCTGCAGAGGAGGGGACTGTCCCCAGAGCGACCAGGAGCCCTGTGGTCCCCAAGTAGCCCCATTACCTCTCTCTGTCTCCTTCTCTGCCCTTCCAGCTTCTGCCCCAATTTATCAGCCATCTCCACCAACCTGAAGCTGTCCCACAACGTGGCAGTATCCTTGGCAAATCACAGGGGACCTCAGCCAGGAGGGATGTGGGGACAGGGCAGGGGAGGTGGCCGTGACAGGGTCACTTTGCATCCCCTCGGCACCGTGCCAGGGGCAACCAGTTGGGAGTGTGGGCTGGAGGTGACAGCAGGACAAGTGGCCCTGTGCTGGCACTGGACAAGAGTACACAGCACCCATGTCCCCATGGGGAGGAGGACACCAGGTTTTTTCCTTGACATCCCCTCTCCATGGTGTCACCTTCCTGGCCTTTGGAAACGGTGCACCTGATGTCTTCAGCGCTGTGGTGGCCTTCTCCGACCCCCGGACAGCAGGGCTGGCCATCGGGGCCATCTTTGGTAAGGGGACCCCGCTGCCAGCTCCTCACGAGGCGATATTTTGGAGCTCTGGGATGTTCCCACGTCCCCAGAGAGTCCCGTTGTGTTGGCAGGTGCCGGTGTGTTTGTGACCACAGTGGTGGCCGGGGGCATCGCCCTGGTCAAGCCCTTCACAGCCGCCTCCAGGCCCTTCCTCAGGGATGTCATCTTCTACATGGTGGCTGTGTTCCTTACCTTTGTGGTGCTCTACTTGGGCAGGATCAGGCTGGGAGAAGCTCTGGGTGAGCGCTGTGGGAGCTGGGGATGGTGGGAGCAGCCTGGGGGTGCCGTGACCCCCCCATCACTCCTCCCTCCCAGGTTACCTGGGGCTCTACGTGTTCTACGTGCTCACCGTGGTGCTCTGCACCTGGATTCACCGGCGGCAGCGGGGGGACGGGCTGGCCCCTCCCGGGCCCTGGGAGCCAGGTAAGGGCTGCCCAGCTGGGATGGCACCCCCGGTGTGTTGGGGTCCCCTTCCACTGCCTCTGTGCACTCCTCTTCCCCCCAGAGATGCCAACAGATGTGGAAGAGCCGGAGCCGTCGGGCACAAACAGTGGGGACTATGGTACGTTGTTCTCTGCTCCGTCCTCAGGGGTCCCAGGGACCCCCAGGCTGGTGCAGATGTGACTGAGCCCGCGGGGTGACTGAGCCCATGGGGCAGGGGGAGCTCCCTGGGGACACACAGGGAACTGGAGCCCCGCGCTGGAAGGGCTGGGGAGGTCAGGGAGCCCCACCCTACTCAGCCCCCGTGGACCCTCACAGGGGAGGAGTACCGGCCCCTGCTGCCCTCCCGGGAGACCTCCCTGCGTATCCTCACCACGGCCCTCAGCCCCTTGGACTACCGCAAGTGGAGGAGGAAGCCCTGGTACTGGCGGCTCTTCAAGGCCTTCAAGGTGAGCAGGGGAGACAGGAGCCAGGAGGAGCCCCCCCCCACGGGGCATCCCCGTCCCTGCTGGCCCTTGGGGCTCTGTGTCCCCAGGGCTTTGCAGTGGGGATGGTGGGACGGGGGCAGTCGGGTTGGGAGCAGGCCATGGGGCACCTCACAGGTGTCCCAGATGGGTGTCCCCCGTCCCAGGTGCCCGTGGAGCTGGTGCTGCTGCTCACTGTTCCCGTTGTGGACCCTGACAAGGATGACCTGAACTGGAAGAGACCCCTCAACTGCCTGCACATCCTCACCAGCCCCCTGCTCTGCATCCTCACCCTCAAGTCGGGCGCCTGTAAGAGCCTGGGGCAGTCCCAGCTTCCAGAAGGGGACAGGACTGAGATGGCCACCGAAGCCCTGGGGACTGCAGGAGCCTTTCAGAGCTGGCTCCCCATTGTGGGCAGGGAAGAGCCAAGCTGGGGGCTTGGTTTGCAGTGGATTTGCACCCTACAGGGGTGGGGGGCTTGGGCCCCCAGCATCCAGGTCATGGGGGGAAAATGGAGCAGGCCTGGCCTGCCTGGGGAAACAGAGGCACAGAGAGGGGCAGCTCTGTGAGGGGGTAGGGTAGAGGTGGCTTTAGCTGACAAGGCTTTACCTCTTGCCTGAAGCCTGGCTGGATCCTGCCCCAGCCTCTCTGATGCCTCCTCTCCCCACCATGTGCAGATGGGCTGTACCAGATCCAGGGTGTCTTCCCAGTCTGGGGACTGGTCACACTGGTTGCCTCTGCCCTGGCCCTCATCATCTTCATCACCACCCGCAATGAGGAGCCACCCAAGTATCACTGTGTAAGGTGTCCCCCAGCCCTGAACACCCACCGGGGACCAGCCCAGCCTGCTCCAGATGGGGCTGAGGGTCCCTGGGGGCAGAGCAGGAAGCTGGACCTCTTTCCCAGTTCCCAGTGTCCCCAGGAGGTGTGCAGGGTCCTGTGGGATGCACACAAGGACCAGCTTGCTCCTGTTCCTGTCAGGTGTTTGCCTTCCTTGGGTTTTTGGCCAGTGCCATGTGGATCAACGCCGCGGCCACGGAGCTGGTGAACATCCTGCGGACCCTGGGCGTCATCTTCCAGCTCAGCAACACCGTGCTGGGCCTGACACTGCTGGCCTGGGGCAACAGCATCGGTGGTGAGGGCTCTGCTGGTCCCCAGTGCCCCCCAGCACACCCTGGGGTCCCCCTGCCATCCCCAAGGTCTCCCTTTGTCCCTCCGCAGACACCTTCTCCGACCTCACCATGGCCCGGCAGGGCTATCCCCGCATGGCCTTCTCCGCCTGCTTCGGGGGCATCATCTTCAGTATCCTTTGGGTGCCAGGGCCAGGGTGGTGGCACATGGGGCAGGAGCTGCCTCAGTTTCCCTGCCTATAGCCCAGGGAGTGCCCCTAGTGCTGCGGGACCCCTGCAGAGGAGCGGGGCAGGATCCATCCCAGAGTCCCTCCAATGCCGGCAAACCCCACAGTGTTCTCACAGTGCAAGGGGACAGTGAGGGATTTGGGAGGTGTGGGGACAGAGCCAGCAGCTCCCCCCTTGTCCCCACAGCTGTCCCAGCCCCAGCTGGCCAGCAGTTTGGGCTGGAGTGTGGCAGATTTGGGATCTGCCAAAGGGAAGGAGGGGAGGGGGCTGTGCCTCCCTCTGGTGGGTTTTGGGTGGTCCTCAGACCAGGCTGAAGCCTCTCCTCGCGGGCTCGAGGTTGTATTCCTCACAGACAGAGGATGCTTTAGCCATGAGGTGCAGGAAGGAGGAAGAGGTGGGGCAGAGGGATGCGGTCAGTGCTGTTGCTCCCCCGAGCCCTCCTGTGCTGTGTGTCCATCCTGAACGTGCTGCAGACATTCTGGTGGGTGTGGGGCTCGGCTGCCTGCTGCAGATGACCAGCAGCCAGCCGCTGGTGAAGGTAAGGCTGTGGTGACACAGTGACACGGGTCAGGCTGGCAGCAGGACCCCGCTGCCACCCCACATCACTCCCCTCTCCCTGCAGCTGGAGCCTGACAGCCCCCTGGTGTGGGTGCTGGCCGGGGCGCTGGGGCTGAGCCTGGTGTTCTCCTTCGTGACGGTGCCAGCGCAGTGCTTCCAGCTGGGAAGGGCCTATGGCATCTGCCTCATCGCCTACTACCTGGCGTTCCTGTGTGTGGCCCTGCTCACCGAGTTCAGGGTGATCCATTTCTCCACTCCATGAACAGCCCCAGGAGATCCAGCCCTGGATCTTGCTCTGCCTCCCCACCACATCGGGGTCTTGCCGTCCCCTCCCCTGTCCCTGGCAGAGGGACAAGGGCACCTTGCCCTCACTGTGCTGCTGGAGGTGCCAGCCCAGCCCTCGGCCCCTGCTGTTCAGAGAGGGGGTGGCTGCCCTCTGGGGAAGGAGCTGTCAGTGCCCACATCCTCTCTTCACTCTTTAATCTGTGTAATTTAAGGAACTCCGGGCAGGAGCAACATCCAGACCTCGGCTGTGTCTGGTCCCAGTGGCAAAACCAGAGAACGGGGAAGCTCCAGCTCAGGGGCAGAGCCTGAGAGGTTTTGCCTCCTCAGCTGCTCCACCTTCCCCTCCTCAGTTCCCGCCGGCTGCTCCAGGACAGAGCTGGGGCAGCTGTGCTGCACAGGGAGACTCTGCCGGGCCCAGGCACACGGCTGTCCTTGGGAAGGACTCTCCCAGTTGGCACCGTGGGCTGGAACAGCAGACAGGGCAGAGCCAGACAGGGTTAAGGGGACACAAAGCTCCAGAGACACACTGGGTTTAGTGCAAGCAAAGCCTGAGGGAAAACAAACAGCAAACTGAGGGAGGCTGGTTTCCCCTGCTTTTTTTAGTAATGTTTTTCAACTTGAGTTTCAGATCCTACTTTTCTCCTCCTCCTGGGGTGGGCAGAGCTGTAGGAAAGGACTTGGAGGTTTCCACACACAGTGTTGACCCCTGGCAGGACTAGATTTAGGCACTGTAAAAAAATTGCAATAAAAAGAAAAAAACAAACACAAACCCAACCTTGACTTTTGCCTGCTGCAAGGGCCATTTCTCCTGCTCTGTGCTGGTGTGACACAGCCCTGACTCAGCACGGAGCCTTTGCAGGGGAGAGGGAACAGCCAGAGCCGAGGACCCTGGGATGGCCGGAGCACGTTTCCCGAGGGAGTGGGGAAGTGGTTTCCAGCAGCTGATGTCCCAAGGGCAGTCACATGTGCCCTCACGGTGGGAACGGCCGCGGCACGGGGTCAGCACGGCTCCGTCCCTGGGGACAGGGACACCTGCGGGGCTGCCCACGGTGCCAGGGGAAGGCTCAGGGCCCCAGGAGAAGGAAATGGCTGGGCTGGTGGTTCTGCTCCCAGCTGGAGGGTCCACAGGACACAGGCTGGAAAGCGAATTGTCATTCCAGAGGGACACCCACATCCCTGCCTCTCGGGCGGAGGGGGGTGTTGTGCAAGCACCACAACTGTCAGCCCCGGTTCCTCCTCCTCTGCTCCTGGGCCTGGAGCATTTCTCCTTTTTCTAACAGATAGCAGCAGCTTTCACAGAAAATAACGCTCCCCATGCCTGCAGCCATTGACTCTGCCCCGGACCTGCTCCGGCAGCTGCCGGAATGATCCAGGACACAGCCCCCACTTCCTGCCACAAGCAGGGCTAAAGCAATCGGAACCACGGCCAACGTCCCAGGACAGAGGTACAGGGTCAAACACCCCTTCTGGCCTCAACACTGCACTGGGGCAGCTTTAAAAAACCTAACTTTGAAAGCATTATCTTGATGTTTAAGGAAAAACTCGGCAGGGGGGAAGCAGAAGGGAAGCCGGGCTTTGCAATGTCCTGGAACAGGAACGTGGAGCAGCTCGGCAGCGCATGCACACACAATATTCCCAACACAAGCACCTGCCACCGGAAAGGGCGGGCAGGCTCCTCTTCAAACACTGGAAATGCTCCAGCTTGGCCAAACCTCACCTCTGGAATAGCACGGGAAGGAGGAAAGGAAGCCACTGCCTTTACAAAGCCGAGGATGCTCTTTATTAGTGCGCCTGAAAAAAATCTAGAGAACATCTGACAGACATGTCCATAAAATCGGGTTTTTTTATAAACAAAACGCCAGCATACAAAATCCTGCAGTGCTTCCTCCCGTGCTCCCTACAAAATGATTGTCTGCTTCGTCAGTCTGCCTGTCGGGGGAGAGAGAGGAGGATAAATAGAAGGGGATGCCCCGTACTCAAACTTTGTTTCCTTCCAAAGTCATATGGAAGAAGCAAATTCCTGCCACCCTCCTCGGTTTTACACAAAAAATGAACACAGCGGGGATGTGGGGGAAGATCAACACCTTGGAGGCAGCACCCTGACCCCAGCACCAGCCCTCCAGGGAGCCCTTCACTGCCTGATCAGCAGTCAGTGCCCCCCTCAGCACAGCTTAAAGCCACAGCTCCTTTCACACACAGAAAACACCCCAACAAAAGTCACTGACAGCCCTGCCAGGAGAAATAGGCTGTAGAGGAATGTGGAGATTAAACACAGCCACATTTTTTTCCCCACTAACCATAATGCTCATTCATCCTGCCCACAACTTAAAGCACAATAAACACCATCTCCTGCAGCCCCAGGACTAATCTGGATAAACCTCCCGGGCTGCGACTCCACGCAGAGCAACAACTGCACTGCTCGTTAATTTGTGAATTTATGGTTGGAAAACAGCCCTTTAAGGTCCTTCACGGGTCAGCTCAGTAGTAGTTTCATACCTGCAAGTATCCAGAAAGGAAACAAAGAGTTGCCGTGAGGCGCCCAGGGAACCTGGCAAGGGCTGGGAGCAGCCACTGGTGTGTGTGTGCTGCCTGGAAAGCTGCTCTCACTCCTTCCAAGTGCTCACACTGCGCTACAGAGGGAGAGGTTTCCAGAAGCAGCTCTGTCTTGCCTCCTTCTGAAAGTCTCACCCAGCCAGGAAACGCTCCTGAGCTGCCCGGGTAGGATCAGCCCTCTCCCCGTCCTTGTGCCACGTGGTGAGGCCACCAAGGAAAAGACAGGGATGTGGGACAAAGGGAATGGGGACACCCATCTCCCAGTGCCTGATGCCCCGGGAGGAAGGGGGAAGCCTCCCCAGGAAGCTCCACTCTTAGTCTGAACCTGAGGAGAGATCAAACAACAAGAGGTGAGGGAACCACCCAGCTGCCAGGGACTTCCTGTGCTGACAGGGAAAGGAGGGACTGGGAGAGACAGGTTCAAATGATGACACAACTGCCACAATCCCACAAACGTGGCAGAGCTGGGAAGGGATTCCTTTTCCCCCTTCCTCCTCATCCCTCAGCTCCCAGCTGTGGCAGCTGCAGAAAAGCAGACGGGTGAGAAGAATCATCGTCGTCCACGTTCCTCCTGCATCCGAAATCCAGGGGAACAGTGGAGCTCTTCAGTGGATCTTCCCAAGATCTGACTGAGCCGACGTTTTCCAGCCTGGGAAACATTCCTGCAAGGGAGGAGCCCCAGTCTGTGCTGGGATTGGCTCAGCTGTCCAGAGCCAGGACTGAGGACTGACCAGCAGGACTGTGTGCTGCCCAGGAGCTCTCCTTAACCCAGAGCCAGGCAGAAAAAAGCTGGACTTAGAGCTGCAAAACCTTCCACTCTTCTTCCCAGTCATTTGTCTGAGCTAAGGACCAGCCAGAGAGGTTTTACAGAGCAGGTGGCCAAGTGGCAGAACCACGTCACCCTGCAGAATCCCCCTCCCTGAACGGAGACAGGAGCTTTGGGGTTTGCAGAGGTGACCCCAAGGCCAGGCAGTGCCACGGGCAGGACTGACCAGCAGCGATGCAGATACAGCAGAGACAGAGTGTCCAAAGCCCTGTCTCACCTATGGTCATAACATGATGAGGTGCTGGCCCTCAGTTCTGCCTCAGAACTGCTCGGGGACAGCTAAATTCAATAATCAGAGCTGGAGCTACTACAGGGAGTGCATCTAGGTGTGTCGAAAAGGAGGGGGAGGGCAGTCTGCCCTTCCAAAAGTGCTGAGATTTCACACCACCTCCCCTTTCTTTGCATAAGGAAGGTGGAGAAGAAACAAAAACTCACTCCTTGATCTTTTATCCCTAGGTTAATGGTACCCTTTGAGCAAAAGGGATCTTCAAAAAGGGACGAAGTTTTACTATTAAGCAGGTGACTTCAGCGAATTCCCTGCTGTTAATGGATTACACATCCCTTTCCCCAAGGTCTGTTAGTGGTAAGACAAGCAGCAGGAGCTGGAGCCTGGGAAGGGGCTCAGAGGGACAAGAGCTCTGTTCTGCCCCGATGTGCTGAGCATGGGCACCACGCTCAGGCTGTGTGCAGCAGCCTTCCCCAGAGTCCCCGGGGCCTCGGGCTTTCCAGCAGCCACTGCTGGGGGAGAGACTGGATCCCTACACTGGTACACTGACAGATCTATATACACCCTCCCAAAATACGGGCTGGGAGGAATACTCTAGGTTATTGCATAGAAGGTGGCTCGTGTTAGCTAGGCCTAAATGACAGTCTGGGACCGTTGTCGGAGGCTCAGGGGCTTCAGAGAGCTGCTGGAAGCAGATGCTGGCTCTTGCAGTGGTGTCTGGGATTCCTCCTTCCTGGAGTGCTCCTCATACCATTCCTGCGATGGGAGAGCAAACACAGCACGGATCAGGCTGTGCCCCACACACCCCAAAATGGTAGAGCCTTCTGTCAGTCTGCCATGGGAGGGCACCTTCTTTCAGGCACAGAGGGCTCTTTCCAAAGCCCTGGATACAGCCCAAACTCCTGGAACAACCCAGCTCACTGCAACACCGTTGTGGTGGATGCACTGAGACCAAGCAAACTTAGGCAAGGAAGCATCCCTCCCTCAGGATGTCCCTCCTGAACACCCAGGGCTTGAGTACGGCTGTTCCCATGATGTCTGGGATTTGCAGAGCTGCTCCTGATTCTGGGCAGCACCCAGGGTGTTCCAGGATGTCACATCCCAGAGTCACAGATCAAGCAGAACAGGCAGGGAGCTTCTCTGCAGGTGGCCCAGCCCCACAGTGAGTAAGGTGCCTTTTCCTTAGGGGGACTCAAGACTCGTCCCCACTCTGCTCCAGGGACAAAGGACAGATTCAAATGGTTACAAGATTAATTCTTTCAGCACTAATCATTACATTAGCCCACGACCTTCAGCTGCCTTTGGCAGGACAGTGACCAAACCCATGGCAGAAAGCTCCTGAGCATGGAAGGCACTGGCAGGAAGGTGCTAAAACTCCAGGGAATCTGCTGATTTCTGTGTTTCCCACTTTGTTCAGCCTGCAGACCAGGCAGCCCTGCCTGGGACAGCCCCTGGCTTCTGTGTCAGACAGACACGCCTAAGCTCAAACACAACCACATTCCAGAGGTTTAAGAGCTCTGTGCTCAGCAGCCAAGCCGCAGGCAGCACCAAGCTGTGCTCACAGCCCCAGCAGACACCCGGGGAGCCCAGGGCAGCCCAGCCAAGCAGAAGTGCCTGTGCACACCCCCAGTGTGGTCACTGCCTGGCCTGACACACCTGCACCCACTGAGGAGCTCTGATGTGCTCTGTGGTGTAACAAATCCCAGGTCTCCGAGGAAAGCAGCCCCCAGGGTTTGAAAGGATGGGTTGTTATTCCAGGGAATGTTCTCCCCACAGATTTGGTGGCAGCCCCAGCTCAGGCTCACATACCTGTATCTCCTCCTCGTACATCTTCATGCTCAGATCACTCTTGGTCCTCGATCTGCGTCCCAGAAACACTGTTGACATTTGCTAAAGAGTTGGGGGAAGGAGGAGGAAACACCAAAAAAGACATTGATCAGTCACTGAGCAGCTGGATCTGTCCTGGAACTTTAGGCATCCTTCCTGTGGACACCACTGATGAGCTCAGGCTGTCCCAGGCTCCTTCTGGTGTCCCCTGAGGGACTGCAGCTCCTGCCCTGTGTCGTGGTGACACAGGGGTAAAATGGCCATTATTGAAACAACCACTTCAGCTCTTCCCAGATGCATGAGACAACAGTTCTGAGACAAGAGCTCATTTTCCCAATTTAAAATGTTTTAGAATGGAAGCATAAGCAGGGCCACGGAGAAAGGAAGGACCTGGAATCAACTATGCTGCTGCCTAATGCTCCAGGACCGTCCAAGCCTCAGTGTGTGATGGCACAGAGAGAGAGGCAGGAGAATTATGAGACAGTGGCTTCCTTAAAGAAAAATAAATGTGCTTTTTTTCCAGTCAGCATGGGGCCAGGACAGCTCTAAGGGAACTTTGCAGGCGGCAGGGATAAGCCTTTGTCAAGGCTGTGCAAGCTGCTACTTTTCTAGAGCAGCAACATTTGGTGATGCTGCAGAGTCCCTCCAGCAGCTCAGCCCTCAACACTACACAGGGAGGTGAATCTTCTCTCTTCAGACAGACAAAGAGGCCCTGGCACACCTCCCTCTCCTGAAGGTGAGAACCTGCAGTGTTTCCTCTTACCCCATATTTGTCCATCTGCAACACAATCTTCTGCAGCTGGGCTGTTTCAGTGGCAGCTGAAGTCCTCTTGTACAGCTCAATTATGCCAATCACCTCCTCCTTGGAGATCTCCTTCTCCAGCACAATGCCATTATCTTCTGGAGAGGCAAGAAACAGAAAGAGGGGGGAAAAAAGTCTCCAAGATGAGCATTGCTTCAACAGCCACCACGATAACCCTGGAAGGCAAAGCCGAAAGCACACAGGACCAAGCCAGAGGTCAGGTACAGTGTGTACCTGCTTTTGTGACTAGAAAGGGATATGCTTGACCCCCAAAAAGGCAGGGAAAAGGTTAACTAGTGAGTAGGGCCAGCAAACTTTCTGACCCAAACTATTCTCATCAGGATCCGTGGTATCTTAAAAACAATAAATCTTGTAGCTTTTTTTGCTTGCCTGTTAATCAAGAAATCAAATAATCACACAAGACTTGCTGCCTTTTGACCTTCACCTGCCTAAGAGAGCTTGGGAGTCCAGGACTAACCAATGTCCTTCCCTGCTCCCTTCAAACTGGGTACAGGAAGGATCACAACTGTTTCCCTATTTAACAGCTCCTGGGCCACACAAATTTGATCTTCTTGCACCTAAAAAAACAGAGGCTGAGGCCTTCACCTGCAGGAATAGCAGGAGCAGGGCTGTAGGAGATTAGTGTGGCTTTGGCACCTGAATTAGCAGGTCAGGAAGGTACCTGCAGTTCCAGACCCCAGCTCAGGAGAAGGACAGTGAGTAAGTGGTGACTCAGAGGGATGAGGGGATGGAGAGCCCAGCCACTGCCAGTTCCTAGAGGGAAAGGCATGTCCAAAACCAGGACGGAGTCAGCAGCCTCAGTACAACCAGAAAATGTGGAAAGAACTGGGCAGACAGTGTCTGTTGTCCTCCAGGTCGTGGCAACAAGTGCTGGCAAATCACCTTGCAGACACATCCTGCCCTCAGTGAGTGTGAGGAAGGGAAATTGCTTTAAAAAAAATTATTCATCTTCCCTTCCTCTAAGGTCTCTTACTGAACTTTGCTACATCATTGCTGCAATATTTCCTACAAATCTTTCATGAAATGCACATGGACTTCCTATTTTCAAAGAATTTGGTTGAAATGGCTCAAGTAGCTGAAGTTTGTGTGTGTGTGTGTGTGCACAGCGACATACAGACATACATAAAACCCACATAAATATACTCACACCCACTTTTTGGGGAACTCTGGGGGAGAGATGAGGGGCAGAGCAGAAAGATCAGACAGAAATATCACACAAAAGCAAAAGAATTAGCTCAAGATATCAGGCTGAAAAAAAAAAAAATCTGTTTTTTCCTGGCCAATCCCATTCTCTCCTAGAGACATAAAGCACCAGGCAGAGAAGACACAACGTTGTAGGCCAGCCAGGCCTCAGATCTGACCTTCCGAATCCTGGTTCTTCCGAGTGTAGTTCATGCGGAAGACAAAAGCGTCCAGGATGAACGCCACGATGATTGTCATCACCACCATGGTCACAATGTAGAAGATCATGAAGTACAGGCGGCTCCAGTGAGTGGTTTGGGATGTCACTCCTTCCTAAAGAGGAGAGGGGAGAAGTCAGTACTGCACAAAAGAAAGGAGAAGCACTGTTAACTGCTTGATAATAATAATAATAATAATAATAATAATAATAATAATAAAAAACAACTCTCTGTCTCTCAGTCCTGGCTCCACAGCTGGCCCCAGGGACTCCATGTGCAATGCTCAATGCCCCAACAGGTCCCTGCAGCTAAAAAGAGAGGTTCCTACAGGCAAACACACACAACATCCAAAGCTTGTGGCTGTAAGAGCCACTGAGCCACGAGAGCACAGCTTGGACAGCAGGGTGACAAACTGGAGCACAGGGTGACTTCGACTGTCCAGACTGTGAGGCCTGAAAATGTGCCCAGCAGCATGGCAGGGGTCAAATGCCTCCCAAGAGTCAGGAGAAAAAGATCTCTGTCAACAAGTGACAACACTGAGCCCATGCCAGTCTCCATGGGAAGAAGGCAGTGGTGCCTGAGCTGACAGAGTCCCTGCTGCCCGCAGGGGTTCACTCACCATGATGATGTACCAGTCATTGACGACCGTCAGCTCAAACAGTGTCACTGCACAGAAGAAGGAGAAAACACACACAGGTAAGTGTTTTATCCATCCTGACCTGTTGTACAGTGATTTTTAGGTAAATTATTTGACAGGGAAGACTGACACAAGACAGTGAAGTTTGAATAAAGACAGCAAATCCAGAGAGAATGCAGACCCTCCCCACTGGAATTACTTCAGACAAAGAGGGTGAGACCCACAGAAGCTGCAGCACGGCTTCATCTCTGTTTTTTAAAGAAATCAGACCTGACTCTTCACGAGAGAGCATGGAGACCTCTGAAATCTCCAGGAGATAAGCATTCTGCTCACACATTAAGAAAAATCACGGAGAGTAATCAGCACATTCAAATTATTCTTCATCAGAGGGTTTATAGAGAGGCATCGCTGTTGGTTCTTTAGAAGGGCAGTGACATAATGCCCTCCTTAAACACCTCTGGTCTGATCACCAGCCAGAACAGATCTGCTGGCTTCCAGCTGGCTTTGAGAGACCTCTGCTTACCCTGCAAAGCAGCCCTGGCACAATCAGTCAGCTGGAGCTCTCCAGACAGAAAGAGCAGGATGCTGAGCGAGGTGCATTAGCAGGACTCCCTGCGAGAGTCCCAGGCTCACACGAACATTACAGCATTACAGAGCCATCCAGCTCTGCAGGAACACAGGATAATCTTTGCCAGGGATGAAAGTGCCCTTACCAAAGCTGTTCAGAATGTTGTCAAAGTTGTTGAGATAGTAATAACCTTCTTCCACAACTGTTTTGTTGCCAACTGTGTGGTTCACCCAGCGGTAGGAATCTGCGACTGTGCTTGAGCTGGTTAGAGAAACCAGGACAAAGAATCAGCAGAGACTGGAAAAGCAAGGAAAATCTAAAAAGTTATAAATACCAGCCCCTCTAGAAGGTGGTATGAAGAGCGGCAATTTCTACCTCTTGGCCAACACTTGTCTTTTCCTCTGGAAGGAACCCTCTCTCCTTCACAGCTCAGCACAAGCCTAGGGAGCACATGGAGTCTTTCTAATCATTCAGCAAATATTATACCAGAGAAACTGAGAGCTTGAGTTCCTTGGCCCACATCTTTAAAGCTTGGCATTTCCACGTGGTCTGCCATCATTTAAGGTGAAAAGGGCACAGGACAGCTTAGATTCCAGGACCAGGTGGATTTCTATTGGTACAAAGGGAGGTCTAATTATCTAATACCCCTGGACAAGCAACTCTGGCATCATAGAAACAGAATGGTTTGGGTAGGAAAGAACCTCAAAGCTCAGCCAGTGCCACCCCTGCCATGGGCAGGGACACCTTCCACTATCCCAGGTTGCTCCAAGCCTCTCCAACCTGGCCTGGGACACTTCCAGGCATGGGGCAAGAGAAATGAAGTATCTCCTGGATTTGTGGCATGTGTTGCCTTAGCTACAAAACCCCATTCAGCCCCATCCTCTGGCCACTTCCCCACAGGGAAATGGGGCTGCCAGAGCTCCCTGCTGCTGGCTGAGCACCAAAAGCACTGTTGAGGGGGCTGGACTTGAGGTACTCACTTGCAGCAGTTCGGGTAGACCACGCCAGCAAAGAACTCCATGCCAACGATGGCAAAGCAGTAGTAGAAGATCAGCAGGGTTAAACCCAGGCTGGAGGCAGAAACAGAAAGAGCTCTGTGCTGCTGAAGAGCTGCTAAGGCAGGGAAGCACAAAATCCCAGAGCTGGTTGCTCTGGGAGGAATTTCCAAGGGATGGGAAGCAGCACTGGAAACCCCAGACCACCCTCCCTGCTGCTGAGGCTCTGCGGTTCTTGGCCTGCTCTCATTCAGGGAGCCCTTGGACAAGGAGTTTGCCACTCGCTGAAGAGAGAAACTAAAGAGCAGCCTGGATTCCCTCCCAGTCTGTCCTTTTCTGTTAAATAAACGTCTCTCCACAGTTCCTTTAATGAAGAACACCACACGCTGTTTCTGCCCTCTCCACATCCTTGGAAGCAGGGACTGTGCCAAGAGCAGGGCTCTCCAGCCAGCTCGCTCTGCTCAGGCCTCCTGCGAGGGAAGCAGGGCTGGGGGTGCCCCACTCAAGCACCAGGCTCCCCCTGCCCCACCATTGCACAGTAATGCTCTCAGGTGGCTCTGCTGAGGACAGGGGAACATCTGTGGCCGAGGGTACTCGTGTGCCAGTGTTCTTCCCACTTCATGGGCTTCCTCCTCAGCAAGAACTGGGATGGGGGAGAAAAATTAAAACTAGCAGGGAGTCTTAGTTCTCCTCCTAACACAAAAGCAGGTGGAGGCCCGGGGTGCTGGAGTGTTGCTGCTCCAAGAAATTGGAAGATTAACACTCCCCTGCAGCACAGTGAAGAGTCAGTAATGACCCACTGACAGATCAGAGCATAAATCCCTTTACCAGGTTTGACAGGACCCTGTCCTGACCCCAAATCTTCACGCCCCTCTCCCTGCCATCACCCAAAGAGCAGAAGTTGATACCTGGCCATTCGAGGGAACAACTCAAACATGGTGTCCAGGACGTTCCTGTAGCGTTTCTTCAGTTTAAACAGCCTGAAAGGAGAGGCCGGGAGTTACCCACACCCTGCAGCTTTCCTGGTGTTGGGGGCAATAGTTAAAAGGAGAATCCCATCTCTCTCTACCTCGCAGGTCAATGCCAGGGAGGTTTCCTGACACCTAACTGCTCTTGCTCAAGTGGTCTGTGCTCACCTTCCCGTGTCCTGCTGTCCTATCTCAATGTTTATGACACATGCAGCTGTTTACAGGACTGAGGATCTCAGGGGGAAAAAAGGCTTTTTATAAATAGCTATTTAAAAGCCCTAAAAATTGTAAGAACTTACATTAGTCCCGTGTACAGGGTCAGGATTCATTCCTGCTTCCCTCAGACACAAGCTTTTCTGTGTTTCCCCCATGACCCAATAAAAATTGATGAAAGAAAACTACACTGTGCCTGCTAATTTAAGATTTGGCAACCCCATCAGCCTTTACAGAGAAACACAGCTGCCAAACAGGCTTTGGCAGGGGAGGAACAGAGAAAACATTATTTTTTTTTTCCCCTCTTGAGTGTCATGAAGTGTTCTTAAAATCCTCACTGAAGAGCTAAATTACATTAGCTTGTTTTTAACAACACATTTTGCCTCAAGTCCCTTCCCCCTGTGGCTCTGGAGGCGTTTGTGAAGGTGAGTGTACCTCGACATGAGAGGGTTAATCAGCCCCAGCTCCCTGAACTGCAGAGAGGGTACAGGCCATGCTCTTGCTCCAAGTGTGAGATGCAGTTAGAGCAGGGCAGTACTTCACCCTAGCAAGCAGCATCCTTTGAAAACTGTAATTTCTGGTAATTCAATGGAAATTATAAAACTGGCTCAGACCATCTCACCCTGGCAGAAGAGCTTTTCTCTGAACAGCATCAGACAATTTAGAGGAGGTGTAAGAACCCCACGAAGGCAGACACAGGATAATCTGCCCCCAGTAAATCCCTTGATCTCTATTAGAGATCAGCTTAAGCGCCAAAGCACAGGGTTTTCATATCCCGTCCCAAGTTTTTGTTATCGTTCATTTTGATAACTCGGGCTAATCTCATTACCCCACACAATTCCTGTTTGCCATGGTCACATTCCCACAGTGCAATCCTTGCCCTCTCCTGCTAAGGAGCTCGGTGCCCAATGGGACTGATGGAAAACAAGCCTGTTTTCTCCCACCTGCTCTCTGGAATTCCCCCTTCCCAGCCTTTCCCACCTCACCTCAGCAGCTGGAGGGGTCGCAGGACCACGATGAAGTAAAAGGGCTCCATGTTAAACGCCAGTGCCATGAGCCCCAAAAATGCAAAGAGGGTGACTGAGAAGTCAAAGCTGGAAAGAAAAATAAAATAAAATAAGATAAGAGCAATCATTTATCAGTAGTGCTTCAGCAGAGAAGAGGGACTGGTGCTGCTCCAGCTTAACAAGATGCACGACGCCAGGGGCAGAAGAATTTTAAGAGCTGGCTGGTGGCCTTCTCTACAGGCTTGAAACTCCTGTCAGGAGTTGGTGTTTCCAACCCAAAAAGGTGAACGTGCACTTACAGATTCCAGCCTGAGGACAGGTACTCCACAGGCCCCAGCCCAGTGGTCTTCAGGAGCAGCTCCACGCCATAGACTGCAAAACAAGAGGAATCAGGAATGAGCAGCATCTCGAGAAAGGCTCAGGTGAAGGTTTGCCCGCGTGGATGTGTGGTGACTTTAGTACAGGATTTCTGAACAGGGGTTTAACAGACCCCACCCATCCTCCTTATTCTCAGTGAGACTTTTCCCCTCTAAATCAACACATTCTCCTGTGTTCATGGAGAGTTCTCTCTGGAGAAGTCTACAGAACAACCCCTGCCAGGCACAGCATTGTTCTGGATGGAGGCTCTACACCCTTGGTGAAGTTGTAACTTCAATTCCCTTCCCAGCTCCTCAGGAAATGACACGGCTCTGTTGGGAGGCATCAGCTTACTTGTGAGGAAGACTATGTAGCTCCACGGGACGTTCCTGGAGAAGAAATTCCCTCCTGCAAGACACAAGAACAACTTTCTCAAGCCCTTTTTCATTCCCCAGCATCACAGTCAAGGAACAAGCTGTGATGTTTCCTACCCTGCAACATGAAGGTTTCAACAAGAATCCAAATTCCATTGACAGCCACCACAGTGTCTGGAAAACAAAGGAAAAACCCATAGCAAAACCACTGCTGGATATCCATTTCTTAGGCTAACAAGAAGAGTACAATATAGGGCAAGTGGCAGGGTCATTGATTCCAACTCAGTGAGCAAACTGAACTCATAAATTGGGAGTCTTCCACCATGTCTTTTTCCAGGCCTTTAACAGATGCAATACCTTCATGTTCAAAAGGAAACAAAACTGAAAAAGCCCAAACCCAAACCCCAAATTACTGAGCAGGAATAGATAATTTAGAAGCCAGCAGGCAGCACCAGGAGGAAGCACTCTTTCTCCTCTAGAGAAGAGAAGCACATACTCCTTCTGACAGTAGCTCAGTTGCCAAGCGCTCCCTGCAGCAGCAAGGATGCTCACACCTCCTTGAGAGCAAACAGAATGTGCTTGACTGGCAAGGCAGTTCCTTATCCAGCATCCTTCAGCTGCAAGATAAACCCCCAAGGTCTGGGAAAGCTGATCACCACCCCACCTAAATGCAAGAAGCTGACTCCCACAGCACAGCCCCACGGGGGTGTTGTGCAGTAAGCCAGGGAGCCTCTCCAGAGCCAGAGCTGAGAGCCCAGGCTGGTGGTACAATTAAGCAGTTCCCTCCCTCTCCACCAAAACTCCAGGATTTGTCCATGAGCCATGGCTCAGATCACACCAAGTCCTTGGAGGGCTGGCAGACACAGCACACCAGACCCACATGAGCAAGGAAGCCAAGCAGAGACAGCTCATCACTTCTACTCACACATGGTGTACTGGAACGCACGGGACTTCACAAGGATGTTGATGCCTGTGTGAAGGGAAGGATGACAAAACAAATGTTTACACCATCCTCCATGCCACAGATCCCTCTATCTTCTCCTCAGAGACACTCTTCATACCAATCCTCAGCACAGAAGCTAAACACATCAGCAGATTATTAACCTTCACTCGTTGGGAACAAGTTTAAATATCCTTTAGAATTTTCGCACCAATGAAGTCATTATCCTCAGCCCCCAGGATGCCTTGTTTGGTCTCCATGTCCTAATTCCGGGGTGTGGACAGTGGTAAATGCAGCTGCTGAAGCACTGTTCGTGTTTGGAACAACATGGAGGGTCGGGAGCATCAGCAGAGCTCTGAGGGCTCCTAGGGCAGCTGTATTTGGATCAGAGGGTGTCATCTGTTCCCCAGGAGCACACAACACCTCAGAAGAGCTGCAGGTTCTTAATTCTGAATGGCTCCATCCAGTCAGGAAACTTGGGACACAGGAGGTAAATCCCACTGGCAAGACTGATTACTCTGATGGGTGTTTGAGGCCTCTTCTCCCTTCCCAAAATGCTGTCCTTGACCTGAACGGGAGCTGCAACCACAGCGTGGGACCAGGCAGCCTAACAGCTTTTGTGACAATCCAAATCCCACTCCACAGTCACTGCAGGAATGTTTACAGGACAGAAATCTTCCCTGGAGACTCTGAATACAAGGCTCTGGCCTCGGAGGCTCTGGATGCACAGGGAGTTGGTTAGGAGGCCTTCCCTCAGGTGTTTGCCAGGCACGCAAGAGAAAGTCCCTTCAGAGTGTCCTGTCTTTGTAAGGAAATACTCTTCCTGTCAGCTGAACATGTGCTGCCATGAAAACAGTGTGTTACCTTTAAAAATAAGGAATGCAGTCCGTGGAAGGTCATCAAACCAGTGCTCGCGGTTTCGTTTTGCCTGGAAGCAGAACAGCCACGGTCAGCAGCAGCCAGAGCTACGTCCATGCAAAAGAAAGGGCAGGGATGGAGACCCACCTTACCCCCATCACCTGCTTCTCTTAGACTGCCTTTGTTTCCTACCCAGCTCCTCTCTAAGCACTCCTTTTCTCTCCCTCCCACACAGCTCCCCTCTTCTCCTCCCAACAAACTCTTACCTTCCATTTTAAGCCAACAACTTCATAGAAATTGTAAAAATCCTTTAGACTGCAAAACAGAAAGAAACATCTGATCAGAGCCTTGAGGGTGACCAGATCCTTAATTGTCCTTGTCAGACATCACCAGCAGAGAGTCCCTGGAAGTTATTAACTCCTTATCAGAACTGCAGCCACAGCTGGCAGAACTCAGCAGTGACCTCTTCCCAGCCTGGCCAAGGGCTCCCAACTGACAATAGCCAGAATCTCCTTTCTGTAATGCTTCAGCCCTTAAGGGAAACTCTGACTCTACTGAACTCCAGAATTTTACCACTGAGAGGAAAGACCTGAGGCTTAGATGCCAACTCCAAGGGATGGAGATTGCACTGCTCTTCAAGAAGTCTTAATTACTCGTACAGTCCTTTTCTAACATCTTTGCACATTTTCTTTTCAAGGTAAAAATGAAGTTTGAAAAAGGACATGAAAGCAAAGAAACTCATAGAACAGGAGTGCCTGTCTGGGTGCTCGGGGTCAGGCCTGTAACAGCTTTTACTTGTCTGAAAGTGAGGATGCTGAACTTCTCAGACTCTTACTGGTGACACTGGTGCCTAAATTTCTCAACTCAGTCTTTCTCTCCCTATGCTGTTTTCAATACTTCTCTGCAGCACTCGACCTCAAGGACAAGCATCAGCACCAGTTTCACAGGAGAGTCACCTGGAACCTGTCTGTGGCCAGAACAAAGGGAAAGGAAGAGAAGGTCTCCTGCTCTAATTCCCTCTGCTTCCTTGCTGGCTAGAGTTGGCTGCACCCACCCACCAGAATGGCAATTCTCTGCCTCATAACACAGAGGATGGCAGCCCTGAAAGCACCAGCAGAACCAGATTTTAATTAACAAAACCCTGGGGGAGACAGCCAGCTGCTGGAGAAAAGCAAAAACTTGTTAAGCTGCGAGGCTGCGCTGTGTGAGGAAATGCTCCTCGCAGGCTCCACTGCTGCTCCCCAGCTCCTGGCTCTGCTCTGGCAGGGGAGTGGGAAGCAGATCCTGCCTGTGAGTGCCAGCACAGCGCTGTATCCACAAGAGGGCACACAGGAACTCGACACATGCAGCAGGAAAACCTCAGCTCTCAGGGTACCCACCCCTCTCAGCTCCCTGCTTCCCAGGAAAACCCTTCCCATCGCAGGACGCTATTCCCACATCCCAGACAACGCTCATTCCATAAACCCAGCCATCCCCTCCAAAGCACAGCCCAGCCGCAGGGAGTGGAGCAACCTCCCTGCTCTGGGTGCAGCAGCAGGACCATCCCACCTGACTAAAGGGGTATTGCTCTGGTTCAGTGCTTTGAAGGTGAGATATCTCTCCCTGGCACACATCCGAGGCTTGTAGAACCGCAGCAGCCCTTCGAAGTGCTTGAAGGAAATTCCAGACGGCCTCTGGCAACAAAGGAATGCTGTCAGAAGCAGCAGCATCAGGCAGGAACACACTGAGGCTCTTAATTCTCACTCTGGATTTGTTTTAAGCAGGATTTCATACATTATAACTGAGCCCCCTAAGTACCCATAGCTATTACTTTAACATTCCAAGCTAATCCCAGGACACAGAGATCAGAAAGCCCTCCTGGCAATCGGTCCCTCCAGCAAATGCAGAACTGTTCCCTGTTGGCCCATCACCTGAAAATTGTCCAACCAGACATCCCAAGCAGAGTTCAATCCCTCTTCTTGGGAAATGAGCAGGCAGCCTAACAGATCCCACCACGGCACTTTTTTAAGACCATCAGCTATGTGCACTAAACATGAACTAATCTACTAAAAGTGGGTTAGTTATTTTTGGGTCTTATTTCTCTTGCTGCTCCAACAAGTTAAGCAAGAAATCAACCTTCTCCCCCAAGTGCTTGTCCCTGTAAAAAGTTGTTTGTAGGTGAATTCCGTTTCTGCACTGTTCACTGGTGCAGGATCTAGAAAATGGATTATATCTTCAATTGTATGACCCATCCCTCCTCCCAGTAGTCATGCTTGATAAGTCGAACAAGTCCTCAAGTGACCCAGACTGAATCAGAGAGAAATCAATGATCACATGTACTCCAGAACAAGTTTCCCTCATTTTATCAAGCCATAACCTCACACATGGCTGAAATTCAGAGTACTCTGCTTTTTCTCCAGAAATAGAGGTGAACGAGTTACATGGATGAAAAAACCACCAGTTCGTGGTGAGTCTGATCACAATCAAGAGAGATAAATCACCTTTTTTTGGAGGTGCTGTTTCAGCAGCCCAGCCCAGGGATGCTGCTAACACAGCTGTACCTGTTTGGTGACCAGCAGCCGGTACGCGTGCTGGATGGCCGTGCGCTTGTGCAGCAGCAGGGACTTGAACTTCCTCTTCTCAATGTCATTGAAAGTGTCAAACACAACAGCCAGAAGCTGAGAAGACAGGAGAAAAAGTGATGTTTCGACCCTTATACTTTGCAGGGCTTCAGGGAAGCAAGGAGAGGCACTGCCTGCAGCAGGAACATTGACGGAGGCGGGACGGAGTCGGAGAGGTCCTGCTGGCATGAGGGATCCCACAAAGGGATCGCACAAAGGGATCCCCAAGCTCACGGCACTGATCCAGTTCTTGGTGGAGGTCCAGATGTTTCTGGCCTCTCAACACTTGCTAGTGGGTTTTAAGAGCTAAGGCTAAAGCACACAAATGCCAACAGAAAACCACATCAGATTTATTAAAACGCCCTGATCTGTTCCTGGAAAGCAGGGTTTGTGGGCTGCTCTCTGGATTCACCCTTCCTGGGAGCTTTGGCTAACACATCGCAAAGCTAACCCTCCATCTGGGACACAAGCACTGAAATCCAACCACAGGCATCAAATCCCTCACCTGGGGCTGCAGAATTCCTCAACTCCTTTGGCAAACCCTTTTCCACCACTCACAGCCTCCCCTGAGCAGCCATGCTCTCACTCTGCAGTGATCAGCACGGCAGTCCTGCCACACTGGGTAATTCCATTCCCTTCAAACTGATTTACAAAGTATTTCGGGCAAGTCCAGATCATAAAATGCCATTTTATGATAAATAATTAAGACAGAGAAGGACAATAAATTTCATACAACTGAGTATGTCACTCCAAGCACGATATTAATGTGAGAAAAGCTGAAAGATGCTCGTATAATTTGGGTTTCTGTGATTTAGTCCAATTCCTCATGGTTAGACATTAAAAGAGTTCTATCTGTAGCCAAGCTGCCATTTCTAGAAGGATTCTGCCAAAGGGCCTGAGATGATTGCAGAGCAGTTCTGGGAATGGGGAAGACCGTGCTGAGCAATGAGCTCCAAAAGCAGGCAGAGGGAAGCCAAGTGCTCCCCTGGGGACTCACCAGGTTCATGATGAAGTAGAGCTCAATGGAGAGATACACGATGAAGAAGACACAGGACCAGGGGTTCCGGGCATAGGACGGCATCATCACATCAGGGAAACTGCATCCCAAAGGACACCAGTGTAAGCACCAAATAACTCATGTTACACACCCCCTGCACAGGCAAGAGGCACAGGGCACGGGGTGTGTGTGTGTATAGACTCACATCTAAAGATCTGCACATTTGCATAAAACTCGTGAAAAAAAATAAACACAGCAAGCACATTCCTTGCACATCCCAAACACCAAATGGGATTTGTGATGTGGGTAAGGGCTGTGCTTTGATACTTAACAACAGCAGTACAGCCTCGGTGTAAGTGTTACAGGCTCAGATTAATCCATCCTTTGCTAATTTCCTAATCCTCAGGGCTCTCCCTGACAGCAGATCAATATTTACTCACTGCTGTTATCCCAATTTCCTAGCTGATAGGTGAACTGCAGCACAGGAATAGGAAGTTACTCCTCAGCAGAGAGCTGCTGGCTGACAAAGGAGTACAAACACAAACTTTCCCTTCTTGGACCAAGGCCTAACAAAGCTGTTTCCCCCTTATTGCCCTCACAGTGATGAAGAGGTCTGAGTCCTTAGAGATAACTCGGCAGCTGAGGCCACAGTGTCCTAAAGCAAAATGAAATACCAGTTCTTCTCATGCAGGCTGACCCTGCACATTGCTCTCTCTCAGGCAGAGGAAAGGGGTCACACATTTGGAGACAGAGAATTTCTGCAGATAAACTCTTGGCTCTGCCAGACTCCTCTGGGACAAAGGGAAAGACTGAGACAGAAGAACATGAACTCACTTTGAAGTGGTCAAAAGCACGAAGAGATTCACCAGGCTGTTCTCTAAGGTATTAAAGTACTGAAAGAAAAAATTCCCATGACAAAACGGAAGCAGGATTTCATAAGGACATTTTGTTCAAAAAAACAACCAGTCCCCCCACCCCTTTGGATACAGGCACTCCCACAATTCCCTGATGCCTTCCCTAGGGAGAAGTACTTCAGCACTGAAGGGTTAAACCAAAAGCACATTTTTATAAGTAGTTTTTCCCAGCCAGCCACAGCCTGGGCAGCAGCAGGAGCCAGTGGCTGCTGGACTCTGACCACAGCAGTGGAAGTGGCCAAGCTTTCCCCCAGACACCTCCTTCCCTGGAGACAGTGGCAGGTGGCTGTTTTGGCTGAATGAAGGCATCAAGAACAAGGAACAACTCTGAGAATGTTCCCTCTGGGACATCCTGTCTTGGAGGAAGTTCCCTCCACGGTCTTCATTCCCAGCAGAGGGTAAAGCAGGGCAACACTGCCAGGCAGCCTCGGACCAGCCCAGCATTTGGCCTCACAGGGAATAAACTATCTCTGCACTGTAATGTTGGGTTCTTAATGAAAGAATCAAGATACTCACTGGATCCGAGTGGTTAGGAGAAAACAAGTAAAAACCTGAAGAGGCAGCAGAGAAAACAGAGGAGGAGAGAAAGGAGAAAGAACAAACAAAAATGAAGTCAGTTCAATGCCTAGAGTGGAGCAGTTCCCAGAGGGAAGGTCCCACCAACAGTAAATCCTCTCTGACACCCTGAAGATGGGAGTATCTGGAAGACTTTCTCCACAGAGATTCGCCAATAGATGTCATTGTCATTTCACTGATCCTTTTGGAAATAAACTTCCTGGGGATGATTTGCACTGTAGCAGGTACACTACAGACACGTGCATTTGTGGGGATGTAGATTAAACTTTCAAGATTGATGAACAGTGGGTGGAAGCGGAGCTTGAAAACACAGGCCACTGACTGTGCTCTGGAAGAGGTCAGAAGGACTTTTGTCTCAAAATCAAATACCCAGCTTTCAGATTTTTTGGATGATCTAACTCTGCCTTCCAGATGACTGCAGATGAAATGGGATAAATGGAAGATCCTGGCAACACTGTGAATGTGATCAGTTTATATTCATGCAGGCTGTTCATGTTGCTTTTGGACAATCACTGGTTAAGAGCATCACTTCTCCTTCCAAAAATACGACTCACCCAGAATAGCAAAAATCACCATGAAGAAAAGCAGGAGGAGAAGGATGTCAATAAATGGTGGGAGGGACTGGAAGATCTGTCGCAGATTTCTGAAAAATAAGAAAACATTAATAAACTAAAATTTGCACGTTTACTCCTCCAGGTTGTCAGGGGAAAGAAAAAAACCCACCAACACCACCCCACACTTGAGGGCTTTCTTCCCACTCCCTCCAAGGATTAAAAGTAGAAAGCCTGCTAAATTAAGATCGTTTCCAAGCTACCCATCTGTCCTTTGCAGTCAGCTCTCAGGTACTGCAAACACCACTAATGTCACGCTGTCAGCTCTCCTTCTCCAGACTGAAGACCAGCCCTGATTCCTTGTGCAGTTTCCAGGCAAGCCAAGGAGCAGGGCCACTGCAGCCACACCCCTGTGCTGGTCTCTCTGAGGTGATTTATACACCCAAGCCCTGTCTCCCCTCAGCACATCCACACTTAGGTCACTATGGAACCATCTCCAACACAAACGCCAGTGAAAGACACTGATTTTCCTGGGATGCCTGCAGGATCCGAGTGCCTTCCCTTCAGCCCCGCCCCAGGAACCACAGCAGAACCCCCAGCATCACCTTCTGACAGCCCCACAGTAGCGACAGTCCACGAGGAAGATGCAGCGCAGGGCGCGGGTGATGCGCACGTGTGAGGTCTGGCGCACCAGCACCACGATGGCCTCGATGAACTGCACAAACAGCACACAGGTCTGCAAGAAAGGGGGGCATCAGAGCACAGCTGCAGCCTGCTCTGGGGAACGGCAGAGCTCTGGCTGACCACCTGTTTATGTGGACATTGGAAGGATGGGAGGTGTCCCTGAGAGTTTAGGGATCTCGCATAAATCATCTGGCAGCTGGGACATGGTGGCTTCGTCATCCCTGCCGCAGTGCAGGGATGTTTAATCTGGCTCTTTGCTCTTGGAGGTGCTGAAGGAGAAACCCTGACAATCAAGCAGACAACTCACCTTGACCATAGTCCTTTTGTGCCTGATAAAGGTTTGGAAGCCCAGCCACCTCATCTTCATCGAGAGCTCAAAGACGACCACGATTAACGCAAACAGCTCCAGGGTTGCGTGGACCTGTCACAACACAGCTTTGCTGAGAACAGCAGCACAGCAGAGGTCACACTTCTGCCCCTCCTTTTTCAAGGAGCAGGTGGGTTTGGCAAGAGTCTGAGCACTGCCCTGTAACATGCAGGAAAACCTCAAGCCACTCTTTTAAAGCTAACACAGCACTGTTTTTCAAAATTTCAGTATTTACTGTTTTGTGCTTTTATTAAAGCCTGTGCAATTTCCCCCTAAGCAGTACCAGGCCAGAATTTCCAGAAATCCATGTCCCTTCTGGGCTTGAGCAACACATAAAAAAACTTATTGATGCATTTGAAACAAAAGGCCAGGACACCAACAACTTGAGCAGAAACTCTTTGAAAAAAGATGGAGACGGTAATTTTTTTAGTGAAACACAGGAAGGAGAGCTGCTGGGCAGAGAGATTTTACACAGAGAAGGGTTTTCTCTTGATTTAGACATTCTGGACAACCAAAGGGAGAGTCCTGATCTATGTTCTGGGAACCAGTGGTGGTGCTGGGGTAACGGCACCAGCCCTGACAACAACTTTGAAACCACCCCATCAAAGCACACAGATTGCTGATTTATCTCACGAAAAAGGAAAAAACCACCCATTTCTGTTACAAAATGAAGAACTGCACAAATCGATAACATGAAATGAGTGTCACTTTCATTGTGGTCTGTCTAGATCAGATGGAAAAAGGAAGTTTTGCTGGCTGGCCTGTCTGCTGTCAGCCATTTACAGAACAAGCCAGGTGGTATTTTTCCTCTTACTGCCTCCTCCTTCTTCTCTGTTTGGCCATCGTTTTCCTCTTACTCACACTGCAGAGCAAGCAGACTTCCTCATTTAGCCCCCAGGTACTTACAAAGATGCCCAGACGGAGCATAGGGACCGCTGGAGCCTCACAGAGGGACAGCAGCAGGAGCAGCAGGGCTGTGCTCAGCTCCATCAGGTAGAAAAGGTGGTTGTGTG
Source organism: Eulacestoma nigropectus (assembly GCA_013397775.1). Lineage (NCBI taxonomy): Eukaryota > Metazoa > Chordata > Aves > Passeriformes > Eulacestoma > Eulacestoma nigropectus. The sequence goes on along the minus strand of VZTE01006372.1, from coordinate 267,909 downwards.
CAAAGAGGTAGGCAGCGAGTGCTTTGGCATTTTTGGGGTGAGTGAAGAATTTGTCATTATTTTCTCCTTCCTAGGGCACCAGGAATAAAGAAGAGAACAGCATTAGTGACTCTCAGTACTATAAGAGAGTGAAGAATGCAGACTTTTATAGGGATTAGATACAATTCCCACCAGATTATTCCCATTTACAGCCTGTTGTTGACTTGTTTATTAAGGAATGGACTCCACACACACGGGACATCCCCTTCTGTTCATAAGCACATTTCAGTAATGAAACTTTTTAATATCCACAAACTCCTGCTTCAGAAACCCCTGAGCCTCTTCACAACGAGGCAGAGAGCTAGGAGAGTTTATAAAGGCAGGCAAAGAAACTTCAGCCAACATCCCAACATAAACACAGCACTTCATTTACTTGCAACTACTTCCACATGTTTACAGACTTATTTGATTAAACTTCTCCAGGACAGAATGCAAAAACACCCAGATAAGCTCCAGGGCACCTGGCTGACAGTTGTTCCTCCTTATCTCGGCCTTGCAAAATGTCTGGGAGAAAACATTGAAGCACACACAGTGTTTTCTGCTTCGGGAATGTAAGACAGGCTCCATGAAAAATTAACAAGTCTCTATGCTGATTTGTCATTCCCTCTTAACTAGAAAGCTTAATTAACATTAAAAGGTCAGATACTCCATCTTAACACTTTGCCCCAACTGATTTTCAAACAGCTACATCGTGACTATTTTTACCCGTCGGATGAAACTTAGTCTGGGGAGATTTTAGAGAGTTTTCATGCAGAACCACCCAACAGCTTCTTCTCTTTCTTGAGTCAACAGTTTTGGAAAGGGAGCTTTTGTCACTCACAGGAAACCTGCTGCCTCTTGGGAACTGTCATAAGAGATCACTTTTCCCCAGCAGGGCCACATGGATGCACAAGAAGTGGTGAGGTTTTATTTAAATTAACATCTTTCCAGGCAGGCAATTACTGTAAGGACAGCCAAGCTATTACTATCAAAGCAGAATAACTGTGATTGCAAATGGATAACGAGGTCAGGGAACTCTCCTTCAAGAAGTGAAGCATTCTCCAGACTTGCTCAGGAGAGGGTTTCCAGTATTTCTCATTTGCTCCAGCTCACACTGAGTTTCAGAACAAACACTGCCGGGTCAGAGAGCCAGGCTGGAGCGGGGCAGAGCCAGCCCTGCAAAGAGCCTGGGCTGAGATCAGCAGGGTCATTCCCATCCATGCCTGGCAGGACACACTTTCAGAATGACAAACAGCCTAAATCCTGCCTCTGGGGAGCCCAGCAATTCCAAACGTGGCTGGACAGCAAAGCTCTCTTATACAGAGCTGACACTTGCCTGCAGCTACTGCTCACAAGACATCTTCAAGTGATTCTGCCTCATTTCAAGGACAGTGTCATCGTGGCCATTGGTCAAGGCAGCAGCAGCAATCATCCCCATCCTACGGGCCAGGCCTGCTGTGCCCATTACCATCAGAGCTGCAGCAGCTCAATGACCCTTTGCAGAGCTGCTCAAATAAGCTGGAGTTTAAACAAAAGCCTGGGAGGGAGGCTGGAGCCACCCTGCCATTGTCAGGGCGGCTCCAGCACACCATGGAGCTCAAGTGCTGCCAAGGTCCAGCCTACACTGTTTTAAAATATCTGAAAAGTGAGATTTCTCAGTCCTGTGGGGTCAGAGCAGGGAGGAACAAATGGTTTCTGTCACCTTGCAGTGGCTTAAACAAAAAAACCCCCAAACTGGGTCCAAAGCACCTCAGAGCTTTGAAAGGGAACGAAGAGAAGGAAGGACAGACAGTAATGGAACCAGCAACCATTTCAGACCGGACAGCTCTGGGAGAAGCTCAGTTTTGGTGGCTAGTTCCTCACACCAGATGTACAGCAACCTTAAAAACACGAACCCTTTGCTGCAGTAAGGATGGTGTTTCTGGTAACTGGAGCATGGGTGGGGTTTGTTGTTTTAAATATTATAAACTGCACTCCTGGGCTGATCCTAATCCCAGTATCCTTTCTCCCTGCAGAAATAAGACCTCTGCCTTCTCTCGTACCTCACGTGACCTGCAGGACTTGACTGACACTAACTGGGCCACCCACCCACCCCGTGGCCAAGGCAGGATTGGGATCAGCACTTCCAGAACAGGAGATGACCCCAGGAGCGTGTTGACCATTCCCCCTGCAGCAACTGTAGAGATGAAATGACCATTTATGACCAGCTACAAAAATCTCCATGCCAAGGTGGCAGAACTGAACATGTGCCGAATCCCCCAACCACTACAGTCCTCGACACTGGGACAGAGGGGAGAGGGTGGGTATTTTGTTGGTCAGTTGCTCCAAATGACTTCCAGAGCCCATCTGGAGGTGCCTCCAGCAGCACCCCACTCCTGAAGCAGGATCCTTGGCAAAGCACTGAATTTTCAGCCTCAAAACGGAAGCTCTTTGTTTCCCATAACTGAGAAGCACCGTAGTTCCTGCAGACCATCCTCCCCCCGATCCAGAAGGGCTCACCTGGAGGTAGATGGCTGCCTCTTGGTAGTTCATTTCCCAGTTGTGCCGGGCAGAGCTCTGCTGGGCGCAGCACTCCCCGGCCGCGGGGCTGGAGGCATCGTTGACAACATCGTAGCTGCCTCCATCTGCATCAGAGAAACAGGGATTAGGGAAGCTGGGATGGAGCAGGAGGCTCTGGGATCACAGACAGGCATCAGGAGGTGGCAGAGTAGCCAGGAAAGCAGCAGCTTGTACACTGACAAATTGACTCTTCGCAGGCAGGAGCTTTAAAGAGACACTCAAACCCAGCGCTTCCACATGGGAATGCTCCCGGAAGATCATCAAAAGAGACAGCTTCCTATTCCATCCAGCACGCAGGTCTCCTGGCTCAGGAGGTGTGTGCGGGCATGCCTGAAGCTTGCTATCAGCATCATAAACTACAGCCAGGCAGATAACCAGGAGCCACCAGCCTCCAAGGATGTCCAGCCCACCAAAGAAAAGAGGGTTTGCGGAAGGAGCAAGAAGCTTTTGCACAAGTTCTTGGAGCAGAGGCCATGGAAGGATGGGCACTGCCCCTGCCAAGGGGCACCGGTGTGAGGACAGAAGCTGTCGGTACTTTTAGCAGAAAGCCCCATTTCTCACAGCACTTCAGAGCCATTAAACAACACATCCTCACAACACTCTGAGGTGCTGAGAAGTACCAACACCCCTCTGATGCAAACCAACTGCAAGATGAATTTTCTGTTCACACTCTACAGATTTATTCTGAAATTTCTGAGTGCCTGTTCTTCTCACCAGCAAAGAACTATAGAACAATGCCATACTGAACATTTGAACCAGATTTTGTAAATAAAGATTTTGTTTCAGAAAAACCCAAAACAATTCAATTGCAAAAAGCAACTCCCAAACAGAGCTACACACACACAGTGCTCTTCCCATGGGAGAGTTATACAGGGCATGTATATAAACTCCAAAATAATTGCCATTTTTGCATTCTGCAGCCTCAGTGCTATTAAGACAGATGAAAACTAAGCAAGAAGACAATTACTGTACAAAAAGTCACTTGGTTTCTTCTTCTGGGACTGGGGGTTTTATTTTACCTTTGCCAAAGAATACTGAGCAGAGACCCCACAGCGGTGAGACCTGCTTAGGGCCTGTGGCGGAGCTAGCCACACTCTTAGTTCTCCAGAGTTTCAAACATTTTCCACACCACATGGTTGTTCCTGCTCTCAGAAGAGACTTCCCTCCTCCAGTGCCTCATGTTCCCAAAGCGGGTATATGTAGAATCCAGCTTGCCAGCACAGAAGTGCTGATTTCCTTTTCTTATGAGCACAGGAGCTGTGGTGTGGCAGCTTGTTCTCTCTGTGTTAGAAGTTGTTATCTGAGAGTGGGCAAAAATCACCACGAGGTTCTTTTCCCCTCTCATGACAGCCTGCTGAAGATTTGCTGTGACAAAATAATCCTTGATGAATTACTGATTCAATCTCTCCAGAACACCCTCTGGAGTGTAGAGAGAGTCCATGCCAAAAACTCTGCACCATGTGCTCCTGGCAGAGGCAGGGAGTGGGAAGAAATCAGAACCCCTTCACCAGTGCATAGCCACAGCTGCCTCTCCCACCCCCAAATCAAATTAAGATAACATTTCTCTGGGGTTTGTGAAGACCTTCCAGATTGCACGCTCAGGTTGCTGAGCATTCTGCAGCACGAAGCCTGTTTCTCTTGCTTGCTTCCCCCACACCCTTAAAATACCACTCAAAATCTGGACAAATGTTTGAATGAGGCCGGTTCCTCCCCCACACCCCTTGATTTAGCACAGTTCTTGAAAAAGACTGAATGATGGAGTTTTTATTTATCCAAGGAGCTGGAATGGCAGCCTTCTGGTTTGTCTGCTTTTAAACTAAGAGATGACAGCCATATGCAAAAATCAGAAGCGTTACATTGCGAGCTCTAAAAAGTTCTTAAATGTTATTATTGACAAAGCTTTTGCTGGGGACATGTCTCAAAAAGACAGACTCCCTCAAACTGCAGCCTGAGAGCAAAACCTTTGTACATTTAATGCTTAACAGTTACAGGAAGAGCACACCTTCATCAGAACCTGGACTTTACGTTACAGAATACACAAAATTTAAGAGCATCAAAACACACTGTGGCCAAGACAGCAAAGGTTTGTAGCATTAACCTAAACACCAACACACTGGACCCTGCCAAAAGATGCCAAAATCACCTTTAACCCTGAAGCAGCTCTTCTGCAAAAGTTAACCTCTCGGGAAAGGATCGACACTAGGAAAAGACACACCCCAGCAAAAATCCAGGACCAGGACCCCGCTCTGTGCTTCTCACAGAAGCTGGAAATAGAAGAGTTGTCCCAGCTCTGAGACCAAGGTTGCAAATACAAAACAGCACTCAGAGATGCAAATCAGAACCAAAAAACAGCCTTAGAAATCAAGATGCTTTCCTGCTGCCTAAACCAGGCACAGACAACAGAAAATGCACTGAAGTGTTCCAGTGGGGAGCTGCATTTTGTGGATCGGCTCCTTCCCCATCAGGTACCAGAAGGTTGATCTAGCATCCCTGAGGCAACAGCATCATCTGGGCCATAAATAATAATAAAAATAATAATAAATTTGAAGAGCAGCCCTCTGACTGTGTGCTTGGCAGCCCTCCAGCGAGCTAATTTCCTCAGCTGCTCCCATGATAACAATGACACAGACTAATGCAAGCTCGGCTCCGTTCGTGCTGCACAACATCCCCGACGGCGTTTACCATCAGTATGGAGCTCAATGAGATAGGAGGATCTCTCCACAGGGCTCCCGGAATCCTCGAAGTAGATGGCAGGCAGCTCTCTCCACTGCATGGCAGCCGCTGGTGCTCGCAGCCAGGCACAGCTGAAGTTCCTCCCTCCCTTCTTTCCTTCCTCCCTTCCGAAAGCTGATCCTCGATTTCGCAGCTTCCTCAAGGGAAAGCTCCGCACAAAAGACTCTGCTCTGCTGGCTGCAGAACTGAACGGTTTCTCTCCTCCCCTCTGAGGAAGGTGGCTCAGACCTCAGTGAGATCCTTTCCCTGGGTGTTTCTGAGGGTGAGATTTCGGAAGGTTTGGCTGCGGGATGAAGAGCTGCCAGGCACAAGCGTGGTGGCAAAGCGGGGATTCATGTGCTGCACTCTCGTATTTTGGCATTTAGCACAACTTGCTCACCAGCAAGCACAATCAGCTAACGGGAAAGGAGTCAAAGTGCTGAGTAGGCACAGCAAGGAATCTCCAGCACAAAACAAAAACAGATATTTCGTGAAGTTCACAGCGCAAGGGGCACGACAAAGGAAGCAAACGGAGCTGGTCACAGATGGCAAAGCTTCCTTCCTTACACTTGTGTAACTTATCCCAGTCGTTCCCTGAAAAAGAGAGGGAGGGAAAAAAAGAAAAGGGGGGGGAAGGAAAAGCAAAACCAGCTGGCTGCTTACACAACGCATCCAGAACGAGACTGCCGGGACTCCAGCATTTCCATTCAGTGCAGCAGAGCATGCTCCTGTGTAAATAGTTTCCATATGTCATCATTACAATAAAAAACAAAAAAACAAGGAAGAAAGAGAAGGAGCATAAACTTTCCAGAGCCCAAACCTCTCTCTCTGCAAAACAAATTCCCTGCTTAGGGGAAGGAAGAACTCTCCATGGGCCAAGAGCAAACAAACTCCTCTCATTCGGAGGAGCTCATGCAACCATGGGGGATCTCCAGGGCAGAGCTGAGAGGGGAAGAAGCTGAGAGCTCAGAGCTGAGAGCTGGGAAGGGACAGAAAACATCCACAGGAGCCTGGGATAAATCATCCTTCCCAGCCAGCTATTATATTTCAAAATGAAGTCACTCTGGAATTCCATGGCTTTTGGTGTCTGCACTTCTTTAAATAAGTAATAATTTTTTTAAAATTCCAACAAACTAGTAACCTCCTACAAATTCGAAGAGTTATAAACCAACTCTACAGGGCAGCTCTTCCATTTGCCTTGGAGCTCCCCCAGTCTGGCTCTCATTAGCCTGTTTGCCAGATGTTCTGCTTTCCAGATAACACACGCTTTTTATGGCCTTGCACTGAAACAGGCTGAGATTCCCTGATTGGCTCACTGACTGACTCCAAAGCCTTTACTGGACTTACCAGGGCTTTCTCCTAAGTGGTTGAGGGTGGTTTGGATGCTAGTTGCCATCCTGCCCAGATATTGCTATTTTAGCAAGTACACTTCTTCTGCGATGACAGAACACTGCAGAACATGTGAAGGCAGAAGTGACTTAAATCAGCAAAAATATCCTTATTCTGTCATTCATACTGTTCACACATCATGTGTGGAGTCAATGTAAGATGCAATATGCAAGTTGCTCCTCTGAGCTCCATGTATGAGTAATATTTCTCTTGACAGGCAAAAGAAATGCCAAGGACACACAACTTCGGAGACAGGACACACCTTCATTCACGTGGCCTTGCAAGGTCCCTGATTCACCAAATAGAGCAGCAAGAGGGAAGAGGAAGGAAGGCATCACCTCCTGCATTTGGGAAAGGTCAAACTGTCCAGGGCACATGGTCTGGGCAGCACCAGTCACCAGTGTGTTAGAGTGTTCAAGGCTGGATGGGGCTTGGAGCAACCTGTTCCAGTGGAACGTGTCTGTTCCTTCCAATCCAAAGCATTCCATGATTTTACTATTCTACCATTCAATTGGAGCCATTTTTTTTCAGGCTTTGCATGCCTCACTGCCACAACCCCTCCGTTTCTTAAACCCTTCATCTTCACTGTATCTGTAATTCCCAAACTCCATCACAGAGCCCAAGCTTCCAGTTTAATACACACACGACCAGGCATGCCACAGCACTGAGCATGAGCCCATGGAAGAGAGCAGGTCAAAGGTTCTCTTGGTGTTCCCGGATCTCCTGAGCTCATATCCAAGAGCTGTCCCAGTGCAGGATCCCTGTGCTGGCTGAGGTTTCTGGCTCTCTCAGCGATGTTGCTCCCTGAGGCTGTGGTGAGGATGGACAAGGAGAAGGAGAGCACTCCAGACGCACTCCTCTCTCCTGGAAAGCCCTCATTGGCTGAACCACATGGAACACTCACTACAGAAGGTGCAAATCCATGAAAAAACATGGAAACAAGATAGATGCCTACCCTTCCCCAACACAAGCTGTGCAGGCATCTTCAGTCCCAAAGCCAAGATTTTAGTCAAGTACTGGAGTTGTCCCTGCACCAGTGATGGCATTTTCCCTTCCAAGGGCTCACATGCCATGTAGCTTCACCTCCAGAGGATTAATCTTCCCTCCCTCCTCCAAGGAGGCTGATAAAAAACTGCTCCTTCCAAGCACTGAGGCATGAACACACATGCGCTCGTCTCTTCAAGGCCAGGCTCACCTACCCGAGAGAAAAAAAGCTGGAAGCTGCCTGGAAAGCACAGCTGGTCTGGCACTTGGCCACACATCTCAGAGGTGAGAGAGATAGACAGGGAAATCACTGCCTTTGCTGCCTGAGTGCCAGTTCAGTGCCATGCCAACGGGAGCACCACAGGACTGATCTTTGCGGCCCAAAATGTCTTAGTGCCCGTCCTGTTGCAGGGGACGTTCTGGGAAGGAACAGAACAGCCATGGGGAAGTCTAAACAATTTGCTGTCAGTTTGTTGCCTAGGAAAAAAGGGCATCTCCAACAGAGAGCAGTGCCAAGCCCTTCTGCTGCAAGAGAAATAATCTACTTCGGAATATTTCGAGCCAGCGTAACTGAGTCATGCTCTTCCTTAGAGACAACGGCACAGCAGAAACATGCAGAGGCCTGGGGCTCTTTGTCTTACTGTATTCTCACAGCACTCACTTGCTGTGAAGCTCAACAAATAAAGTCACTTCAGCTTCCTATTTAACACAGGAAAGTTTAAAAAAAAAAATACAAACGTTGCCACTTCCTGTTAGTGGTAAAAGGCGACTCGAGCCGACCGTCCTCGCCTTGACTCGAGGATCCAGCGAGTTCCTACAGCATCAACACGAGCTCACATCATGCCTTCATCACCACAGGGAGCTGAATCCTCATGAAGGAGGAGCAGATGTCCCTCAGCATGGTAAGTCACATTTTATATATCATTGCCTCTTCTCAGTTGTGCTGCCGAGTTTCTTATATGGCAGACAGCTTAAGCCCAGCATTGTTTAATTAGGGGACCACTGTATCCTCGCCAACATCTGCACTGCACACATGTAAAACCCCTGGTGCACAAGCTGAACACGATGCCAGAAGAGCTAAAGCATGGTAGGAAATGGTTTAGTCCCAGCAGAAGCCCTGGCCCCATCCAGCTCTTGCTCTGAGGCAGAGCCAGTTAACCCTTTGTTCTGTGGCTCGGGAGAAGAGCCATGATGATTCTCTTGGATATTCACTTCCTGCACCACCCTGCTGGGGACAGAGACATTCGTAAGGAAGAATTAAAAAAAAAAAAATAAATTAAAGACTTCCAGGAAAATAAGGACGAGGATAATTTTACCCATCTACAGCAGCCAAGCTCGGCTGTTGGAGATCCTCATCTGTGCAGTTCACTGCCTCGTCTCCCCGGGACACCTGCTCTCCTCTGACCTCATCCCTGAGTCACTACAGGTTTTTTTTCCTCTTGAAATATTATGTGGGAAGTTTTGGCCAGGAACTGTTTGATTCTGGGACAACTTTCACTCCTGAATACATAGCAGCAAGAGGCAGAGGGGCAGATCCCTCCTTTTTGGGATGTCTGGGATCCATAATTAGGTTAGGAAGACTTCAGCGGCTGAAGATGAACTGACAGATGCAAACCACCCCCTGCCTAAGCCCTGCTCCACAAAGCCGCTTCCTGACAGATGAGGGATTAAATCCTCCTGTATCTGAGAGTCCATGAAATACCACAGGGAGAGCTGGAACCAGGCACTCCTTCAATATAAAACTGTGTAACACAGGAGTTCCTGCTTCTTAACAGAGCTGCAAAGTCAAATCCAAAGCATTTTTACTCAGTAAAAGTCCCATAAAAGGAAAGGCTGCATTAGGAAGCTATAATTAAGAATCTCACTTGTGTCAAGCCAAATTGCTGCCAGTTTCATATCATTTATTTCTTATCTTAACAAATGAACTACAGCACCACAAGAAGGAGAAGCCAAAGCCACAACAGAAGGATCACCTACAGCTCACATTATCCATCCTTTCAGCAGCCAATATGCTCCATAATCTCATCAGTCCGATCGTATCACGGCAACAAAGGCTTTACACACACAGAGATAAAATTATACCATAACTGGAATTAAATATCTGAGTCATTGAGGGGCTCTATGGAACAACTAATGAATGGAGACAACAACTGGAAACAGTTAAGTTTTTGCTGAACCGAACTAAAAAGGAGAAATAAAAGAGACAACTCTGCCTAAGGCAGAGAGAGAGGCCAGGCGTGAAATACACACACACACACACACATTTCTAATTCATAGTTTTTGAGGAAGTAATGGAAAGAGACAATATCAGAGTCCCTCAGCTATAGCATTTCTTCAACATATCCTCTTACATGAAGGAATTTCCTCTCTTTGTTCCAAAAAGGGAAACCAGTGCCTCCTGCTTTTAACACATTAAAGACCTGCTTTGGCTTTGGTAACAGCACAATGTCAGCAGTTTAAGAGCACGTTCCTCATTTCAATTCTCCAAAGCAGAGCCTTCGGATTTCCCTGATGCCGTTTGGAAAGATGTTTGATTAAGCTGCAATCTGGCCTTTTTAACGAGAGCAGTGTGCTGCCAGGACTGACTGCCAGCTCCAGCCGCCAGCGGCTCTCCAGGGAGGTCACAAAGTTAGCAGTGGGAAGCAGAGAGGAAACGCTTCCCTTATGGGAGAAACCAGGATTAATTTGGGTAACAAACCTACAGCATGGCCAAAGCAGGACTAGAATGAAGAAGGCAGTAATAAGGCATGTGCCTTACTGACCTTTTTCCCCCAAAGAGAGAGGGATAGCAGGAAAAAGACATAAAAGTTAAATAACAAACTCTCAATATCTTACCATGACAGGCTGAGACCAATTAAAGTTATTTGTTGTGGTGCAGCAACAATAAGGAGGTAATTGTGTTTTGTAGTGTTAGAACATGACTCCACCACACTGATTCCTTTGAAATACAACACTGCCACATCTCCACTGCCTTGTCCTTCAGCCAGGAAAGAGAAACTGCCAACTTTCCCTACATGTAAAGGAGTAGGGAAAACCCCAGCCTCAAGTGCTGTGGAACTGCTCTCCATTAGGAAAAAAGGCTTCTGCACATTGGTGGAAACCACTGCTGGCAGGAACTGGAGGTTGCGTTTAATGGCTGGAGAGGAAGGAAGGAGTTAAACCATTAATGTGACACCTGCAAAACAGCTGATTTTCCCTCAATTCGTCCTTATTGCAAGTCCTACAGCCCTCACACAGAACCACATCTTCAGAAAATGGACAACTTTGACTTCAAAAGTCTTCCACATGCAAAAAAATGTCCTTTGAATCCAGATTTTAGAAGAGTTTCCCATTATTTTGCCTGGAAATTTTGGCTGGCTGGCCTGCAATCTCCTGCCTGGTGCAAAACACCTTCTGGAGCTGGAAGAAAGTCACTCTCACGGCAAGGTACAGACTGCCTCAGCTGCAGCCTTAGAAATCAAAAGTCATCTGCTGATTCTTAAATGCCAACCTTTAGAATCAGCCGCTTAATCACTATTTACTGTGGGAATGGAAGAACAGGTCATACAATGACTGTGTCATCTGGCTTTTCAGCAAATATAGAATACATTCAGTATTTCTTGAGCTTCCCTGTAGCACTATTGGAGTGTTCAATCCTGAACTCCTGACAGGCTGGAATAATTTAATGTTTTTTTATTTCTCAAGTCCTTTAGAGCACCTTTAACTCTGCTGACCACATTCCTCGTCATGATTTTCCTCCACCCCCAGTTGCTATTCCTTCCTTTGATATATATTTATCTACGTATCTGTTTATCTGTTGTGTTAGCCAGCCCAGGCATGCCAGAACTGTGACTTTTTGCTGCCTCTCCAACAGCTTTAAAGCTTCCATTAACATTTTGTTTTCTATGCATTTGTGCTGCCTCAAAGTATAGAAAACTTACAATGTTTAAGTCTTCTCTTTTGCAACCACTAGAGACAAGGTCCTGCCACTAGCCTTGTATTTGAAAGGAAGGGGCTTTGACTTGGTCATTTCACCCCACTGACCCAAATGTCAAAATCTTCCTCAGTGCTCCCACTTGCAGGATTGATCACTCAGTCTTAATTCTATAGGCATTTCTTCATCTGGTTAATGAAGAGCAGGAACATATTTGTGCATTCTAGTGAAATTCACTTTGCTTTTGTGCAATAAACTTTCCCAAATCCATGGGGGATAGTGAAAGCGTTCTCTGCAAAACAGTTATAGTTGGAATAAAACACAGGCATTCCCAGGTGGCAATACAGAAACACACCTGTTATGGAGGAAACAAAAGTGTAGCTGAGATGTCCAGGCCCACAGAATCAGGGGGTTTAACACAGCTGTGCAGAGAGATGCATCTTAAATTTTCTTCCCCCACACATAAGCAGGAAAAGAAAAGCCTTTTGTTCCAAGCAGACATCACCAGCTCGTGACTGTAAAAGCAGTGTTGGATGCTCCAAACCCCCACAGTATGATTCAAACCACAGCAGTCTCCTCTTGTCATCCTCAGGATCTTTCGGCAAGCCCACGGTGCTGCCGTGGATCAGCCTTTGCGGCCTCCCTGTCTCCCGGATGGAGCACAGGTGCAGGAGCTTGCTGTGGAACTGCTCACCGGGAGCAGATGGACAAAACCCTAACGCTGCTCCTGCAGCTCCCCATAAAGCAAGCAGCCATGTGAAAACCAGGCTTCTTCTCCACATGCAAAAAGCAATTATGTCAAAGACACAGGGAGAGCCCTGCAAGGTCCAGATCAAAAGCCAGAGACATGGGAGGCAAGAGAAAAGAGCGATCAAATTCACCGCACTTCTCCCAGCTTAAGGATCAGAAATGGAGCGTTCTGGCTCATAAATTCTACTTCCAGCAAATTCAAGCCTAAATCCCCTGAAGGCAATAAGGAAAAAGCAATCAACAACAACTCTAACCACTTCACAGATGCTCCTGTTTAGTTTATACAGCACTTCTTACAGCATTCAAATGGGTAAAATGGGATTTCAACGCAGGGGGGCTGACGGCAGCAGGCAGGATTCCTCGGTGAAGATACCAAGGGCAAAGGAAGTTCTGAGAAGCATCATATTGGTTATGATGAGTGAACTCAGCGTGCTCAGCCTTTGCTCATTTTAATCTGCCAGTACGCAGGCTTGGCTAAACTGAACATCCTGCATCTACAGTGCCTTAAAAATCCACAGGAACCACAAAATGAGGGGGGAAACGAACAAACTGATGCATTCCCTGGGAAGCCATGAAAAAACTAATCACTATTTGTTTCCAACTGTTGTTCCGCTTCCTGAGCCAAATGTTTCCAAGTCAGCTGTGGTGGCTGAGGAGTGACCGGTTAGAGCTGGAAAGTTGTCGATTTAAAATTGCAGCTCGAACACTTTCAAACTCCTTAACATCTTTTATAGTTCCAGGACCACCTGTTCAAAAAAGCAGAGCCCTCTGATGACATGACACATGCCCTTAGCCCACATTTTCCAATAAAAGCAATCAGCTCAGGGAGGAAACACTTCAGACTACCCTCTTCTTCTGGTCTCACCCCAAAAGGATGGAAGTTGTGCTGGAGAAGAGACACACAAAGGGCACAGGCTCCCTCCCTCAAAGCATCAAGGTGATCACTCCCATCTTCGGGAAGGGAGTGAGGAGCTTCCAGACTCCTTGCCCCACTCTGCAGCATCCCCCCTGATTTACAGTGCAAGATGATCTCCATCCCCAGTGCTCCAGGAGACGACAAAGGAGAAAGAACCATTTGACTCCAGGATAATGGAACACTAACCCAAGTCTTCTCCACCTTGTAGATGCAGTTACCAGCTCAGAATTGAATAGCATGGGGCATTCAAGACAAAAATCACTGGGAAGTTTTTTTTTTTCACTGCGTGAAAGAGTCAACAGTGCAGAGATTCTGTTTGACAGAGCATCCTACTGTGAGACACACAATGTGTGCATTGTGCAAACCGCTCTCCTGCAGAGCTCAGAAAACAAGGAAGGCTTGGAAAAAATACCCACAATAACTGCAGCCCTCGATACCTCCTGGTACTTTACTGTGCTTGTGGCTCTTCCTCTACAGGCACCGTGTTCACAGAGCCACGGTGAGAATGTCTCCACACAAATGCTTTTGAGTTTGGATAATACACTGCTGCTTCTCCTGAAAGAAAGGTACCAGCTCTACCCAAGTATTTAAGCACAGCCCTGCCTTAAAACCTGAATTCGCAGGACAAGTGAGATTCCAGAGGATGGTTCAGAGCAGAAACACATTTTTCACTATTTCTAACATCATAGCAGAAGATCCCAAACATCTTCTAAAAAGCAGCATTTCCCTCCTTCCTCTGAGCTTACAGAGCTCATCACCCAGGGAAACGAATTGTACTGAAGGAGAAAACAATAATCTCCTTATGTTTTGGGTGTTCGTTTCCCTTTCCAAGATTTTCACCCCTCACTCATCTCCGAGGCAGTTTTGCTTCGCTTTGCTTGCTTAAAACATTCATTGTAAGTCATCTAGGCCAGGAAAGGATTAGAGAAGCCCTGGCAGAAGTTGCAGAATGCAAGGCTGTTAGATCAGAGAAATGAGACTTTCAGAGGCATAAACAGCAATCCACCACAAAACCACCACTCGTGCTCTGGAAAATATTCCTCTCTCTATAAATTTTAAGCAGGTGCATATTAAGAAAAATGAATCATGCACAGCAATGCAAAACATCACGTCTTCATAACAAAAGAATGAACCCTACCTGTCCACTCCCACACCAGTGTAATCAGCATTTCCAGGCAAGATTGGCATTAATGCCACAGTGGCATTAACTGACTTACCCCAGGTGCAAGGAGGAGCTGCTCCAGCAGCAGAACCAGACTGCTTCCCAAAATGAGATCCCAGTCCTGTGCTCTGGCCATGCTTCACCTCTAAAGGCAGCAGCAGAAGCGCTGCTGCTGGAACTAATTAAAGGCAAATTGGTAGAACTAAGGGCCATGACGTGAGAAAATATCCTGCACAGCATCCAAGAAAGCCACCAGATAATCCAAAAGGCTGTTTAAGAGCCTGGCTGTCAGAAATCTTGGAATCTGCCAGGTCCATTGCAAGCAGTTGCTTGTTCCCTCATCCCCTTCATTTCTTCACCTTAATTAGCTACAGCATTTCATACCCAGTGCCTCAGTCCAAACAACCACCTCTGAAATCCTTGCTTCCACACAAGGATCAAAACCTACAGATCCTGAAGGATTTATTAAATCTACCAGGTGGCTGACATTTGAAATGCCTCTTTTCCTCCAAAGGTAGCAAAGCCATAATGCTTCCACAGCATTCAAGCGGCTCCACAAGAAGCACAGGTCCTAAGAGTTTGTGTGGTTGCAGCATTTTCCCAAAGGTCGGGTGTTTATTCTCTGCTCCCTCAGCCCTTTGGGAATTGTTTTACACCTGAAACTCTCCCCCATGACAGGAGAGTGGAATAGGATGAGTTTTAAGGCCCCTCCAACAGAAACCATTCAGAGATTCTCTGAGATGATTCCATGACCAGGTGGGCTGAAGCTGTGGAGTACATGGACAGACTTAACTCTCTCACTGCCAATACAAACGTGTTCTGGAACCAGATCCAACACAGAGGAGATTTCTGTCACTTCAGGTTGCATTGGTTAGCAAACACATCAAAATCCAGGTGATTCACATGCCTCAAAAGAACATTAACTGCCCCAAATCCCGGGCCACTCCCAAATGCCGATGTCTACCGGGGGCTTACTAAAGGATTTTTTTTAAAAAAAGACAAGTTTGGTGTCTACAACATCCATTAATGCTGTCATTAGACCCTGTGTTCAGAACCACCACAAGTCTCCACCAGCCAGTTAAAAAATGAACGGCTTTGCTGAAAGCCTCTTCCCACATTCCATCAGGGAACTGTCCCACCTAAGGGCAGAGGGCCCCTTCCAGCCCTCTGGCAAGCCCAGCACACCCCACACACTGTACTACAGGCACAACCAACAGTCTCTGGGCTTTCCCTACCCACATTCCTCACCAAGCATACCTGGGGCTGCCCCTCCAACCTCACCAACAGAGAAATCTCATTTTCTTCATGCACTTTGGGCCACCTGCTCCTTCCCAGCAGTGCCAGGCACAGGGGCACGTGTGTAAATAATTCACCTTCCCAAAAGGCCAGGCTGGCCCTCGTTCTCCTGACAATTCACTTCTCAGGCAGCAGAAAGTGAGATTGCAAAGGCACCTCAC
This sequence comes from Eulacestoma nigropectus, assembly GCA_013397775.1. Taxonomy (NCBI): domain Eukaryota; kingdom Metazoa; phylum Chordata; class Aves; order Passeriformes; genus Eulacestoma; species Eulacestoma nigropectus. The sequence goes on along the minus strand of VZTE01006372.1, from coordinate 252,049 downwards.
TCAAAGTTATAACTTCCCATTTTCCAGCAATCCTTCTAGAAAACATCGCTCTTGGTTGTTGCAGTTGCTCCCCCACCTCCCTAATAATTAGTTTTTACCTCAATAGCAGATGCAGCTGCTTTCTTGTAAAAACCTAGAGTTGAAAGATGACTTCTTTTCCCCTGCCATCACCCATTGTGTAGGAAAACAGACAATATCCCATTGTTCCCCGTACAACACTCCGAGCTGTACTTTCTGCTCTGAACACACTGAAACTCTACTTGAGGCTGCAGCAATTTCCATGCAGGAGGCAAAGGAGAGTCTTGTATCTGATCTAATACAGCATAAATCAATGTGCACTCATTTATTGTTTATGGCTCCCATCAGCTCAAGGAGAGTCACTGTCCTAGAGTTTCAAGGCTATCCACACTGCCTTTGTAGGTGGAAAACAGACACTGCACTCGGGAGATGTTTTGAGAACTCTGTTCAAACATTTCTCAGGAGTTCAGGAGGGGATGGGAAATCACTAAACCCTGGCAGGTTCTCATCAGTGTCAGTGCAGGATTTTGGGAAAGGCCACGCCAGGTTCACATCTCCCTTCTTGCCTCCTACAGAAATTCAGTTTCCTGTTAGTCATTCCCCTCAGGCAGGTGCTGGGGAGCTTAACTGGCGTTTTCGTGGAGATGCTCAGATAAGATGTGCTAGGGAAGGGCAGCGTCACATTCATTACTGTGGATTCAGGTGATGCAACAGCTTCTCCCTGTCTCCTTCAGCTGCTGCAGCTGGAATGAAAAATTACCCAGCCCCTACACGGCGCAGTCAGAAAACCATCAGCACCACAGGGACCGCATTTTTCTGGATGTGGTCTGAATTCCTGTCAACTTTGCAGGATTCTGACCCTTTGTGGTGGCTGCACATGGGAGCTCCCTGGCAGCCCTGTATCCCAGCATGGGCCAAGCAAGGCAGAGTTTAATATTCCTCCCCAAGCAAGTATTTTCTCTCATTAAATGCTTAAGAGCTGGAGGATTTGGGAGATTAATTTTTGCAGCTGGACATTTTCTTTAAGAATGTAATTTTCCACACAATTTTCTCCTTTAGCTTTCTTTTATTCTAACCCCAAGACACCCACTTACCCAGGAGAGGACTCTCCTGCAAGGTTTGGAAAGGAATTCACTCCTGCACTTCAGTCGTTTCTTTTTACATCTGCTACAGGCTTGCTTCCAGAAAACCCTGCTTCTACTTATTTCAGCCCAGAAACTTGTCTCTAGTTCCAGGCAATCAACATGAAGAATCCAAAACTACAAATTCATTTATCCAAAGACCTGATTGGAACAAAGCCACACCATGGATATTTTTTTTTTGATTTAAAAGCACAAGAAGTTCCTTAAAAAACATGAGAGCTGATACACTGAACCACACAGCTACACAGCACTTAGTGACATGGTTGTGACAGGCTGGAGAATGGATTAAAATTTAGAGGAGTTTGTGCACATAGGAACACAAAGCAAGAGCAAGACTTCGTTATTATCAACCTCAAACGCGACTGAACAAGGGGCAGCTACAGCCACTTTGTCTTTCCCTCAGTGTCACCTGGAAGAGGATGGTGGGTCCTTCACTGCAAACAGTCCCAGCCTGTTCTGGGGACACATTTCAGTAAAAGTTTTGTGTTCGACCTACCATTGAATCCCCTGGAGTTGATGATGGTCAGGCACAATAACAAGGGAGCTGTTCCTCCAAATTCTGGCTGAATACTCAATTATGAGAGTTTAGGCAAAGGGAAGACAAGGCCAGAAGGAAACAGCCTCCTGACCTTCCCTTTGCCCATGTCCTCTTCATCAGCCTGGCAGGCTCTTTCTCCCCCGACAAGGACTTCTCACACACTCTTTTTCCCTGGAAAAGAAAAGCTTCTGACTGAAAATGTGACATCACACAGTTCTGTTAATGCCATTTCAGTCCTCAGCAGCCAAGGGGAGGCAGAGCAGAGGGGACACATTTGATTCCTCACAGCCTCCACGAGACACAACTTTGCTGCATTTCACAGCAGATTTTCTGTGCAGGCAAAGAGGGAAAGCTGGACTACACGTCCTGGTTTTTAAACAAGCTTACTTTTGCCCGTGCTGGTGTCAGCGTGCTCTCTCCTTGATTGAAGCTTCCCGCTTCCCAGAGATAAACGTGCCTTTCAAGTTGTTGATGCCAGCCTTCCCCTCCTAATCCTTCATCCCACCCTGACTTCAGAAGGCTCTGTATCATTCCCTATCTCTTCCATAGCATAAGCTTTGTATTTCTGCAGCAAATCCAACTTTAACAGTGATTAAAACATATGGCAAAATAAGAGACATTTCATTTGAAGGATCCCAGGAAATGGGTCCTCACAAACCACACAGTGATCTTTTAAGAAGCGCAAAATTGGTCCCTAAACAACTTCCCTGTATTTCAATGTGGAGAATTTTATTTATTAATACATTTATTCTCATGCCTGTGCTTTAACACAGTCGTGCTGGCTTCAAGCAATTGTTAAGCCTCACCCAACTTCTTCTTTGAAGGGATGGGAGGCGAGGGAATGGAAGACGGAAGAGTGATTAAAATCAGTCAAAAGGAATCCTATAAATACACCCATGGATGGAGGAAGAAATCTCTCTTCTATTTAACTTAAAAATAGAGAGCTAAACTTTAAAAGACAAACAGATGGGATGAAGCAAGGATAAAAGAGAGCTTAGAGAAAGTCAACTGGGCAATTTAGTCAGGGATCTGTATTGTCGAGTGGCAGAGGAGGAGGAGGGAGGAAGAATCTTGATTATCTGAAACTAATTCCTGACTTGGGAAGTCAAGGAGAAAATTAAGGGAACTCATCTTATTGCAAGAGGAATCAAGTCTCAGAGGCAGTATGGCACAGACATGTAATGTGGAAAAAAAGGGATGCCTGGCCAGGAAATGATGCATTTGTTCCAAATGTCCAGCCTGTGGCAGCAAGGGCTGGAACAGGATCACAAGACCTGTGTGTGTGTGCACCTGCAATGTCAACTGGAAGTCACGGGGATGTGCTGGACAAAACTGCTCAGACACATCCAGAGAGGTGTACCACCAACCAGAAACTCACTGAACACGCTCAGACACATCTGCTGGCCGCATCCCACCTGCTGCAGGGTGAGGGCTTTAATGAAGACACACTGAGGAGAAATCCAAGCTTCTGAGGGATGGTGGCTGTTGTTTTCCCCCTCCCAGTGCTCACAGGCTGGCTACTGCCCCACTAAAGAGCTGAGGCCAACATGAATATATTTTCTAAAAGTCCTCCAGGTTCTTTGATATGAACACAATAAAGATGTGGAAGGGATTTATCAACACTTCCCTTCTTGCAAAAATCAGAATGTAAACTAGAAACAGACAAAACAAGAGTCACAAAGGGCAGATGTTTATGGTGCTACGAAAAGGCCACATGAGGTAACTGCAGTGGGACAGTAGCAAGGGAAGGAGACGCTCTGGGACAACGTGCAGGAAAGGGCTCAAGGTCACAGGTTACTAAAGGGAAACCACAAAATTGTGTGTTAGAAACAGCACGGGTAGGACCCGTCCAGCCCCCGCGGTGTCACGCGGAGCTGTGAGCAACAAGCAGCACAACGAGCAACTTCCTGACCTGGTTTTATCAGGCAGCCCCGGGACACTGAGCGACGGCTCTGGGAGTTTCACCGGGAAGAGCAGCCACCCCAAAGAGACAAACACCGGACAGGGAATGACAGAGTGCTCTTACTTTCGTTAGGCAGCTCCTCCCGACCCAGGTCATCCAGAGGGGCTGAGGCGCTGCTCCCGCTGTCGTCCAGGGTGAGGATGAGGGGAACGTCATCGTCCATGCTCACAGCCATGCCGTCCCTTCGGAGGCTCCTGCTCACGGAGCTTTAAACAACGTTTTTTGCAGTTCCACTTGGGAAACGCTTGTGTCAGAACCTCTCCCTGGAAAGTCGTCCCCCGGGGCTGTCTGCTGGACACACGGACCCAACAGTGCGCGCACCCATCTCCGGACACCACAGCTCCAGAAAGGACCGAGTTACTACCTGCTTCCCAAAAGCAGCGCAGGATACCGGACTCGGAGGATTTATGCCAAAGCTCAGTTCAGAAAGCGAGGCCGGGGCTGCCTATCCCAGCCGGCGCACGGCTCGCGGGACAGCAGGGACGCAGGAGAAGCTGATCCTTGGCAAACTCCTGACCCCTCGACAGCAGGAGCAGCGGCCGTGACGCATCGCGGGCCAGCACGGCGCTAAGTGTCCCCGTCACGCATGGCTCTGTCCCCCGCCGTGCCCAAGCGCCCGGACCGCAGCTGGGGAGGCGAACGCGGGAGCACCGGAGGCCGCCTGGAGTCCGCACACATGAAGTTCCCAGAGGGGTTTTCTTAACTGCGCGATGCCACCAGGTCACGGATTTCTCTAAAAGGTGATGGAAAAGGAAAATTAAGCAGGCCCAGGATAGCGCCACGGGGACAATCCACAGCCGCTGTCCCTGGCCAGGGAGAGGGACACCGGCACAGCGCTGTCACCGCGCTGGAGAGGCCCGGCCCGGCCCGGCGCCCTCCCCGCGCCCCCCCGCCCGCTCCTCCCACCCCTGGGTGAACCCGCTCCTCACC
>VZTE01006372.1:157005-235741 GCA_013397775.1 Eulacestoma nigropectus | reverse complement strand
CTGCGCCGTGGGCACGGGGTCAGCGGCGACCCTCCGGCCAGCCCGGCCCCGGCCCCGGCCCCGGCCCCGGCACCTTGAAGAAGGAGTTAAATCTGAGGACGGCGTCGCGGTGCTGCCGTTCCCTCCGGGCCAGCTGCTGCCGGCGCTGCGCCAGGCGCTGCATCCGCTGCTGAAACTCCTGTGGAATTGCGGGGTGCTGAGAGCATCGCCCCACGCCTGTGCACCTGAGGATAGCTGGGGACGTGCCTGCCAGCTGCCTGTCCCCATGGCACACCTGCAGCGCCCGGGGAGGGGACACTCGGGGGGCCGGGGCCGCCCTCACCTCCCGCCGGTCCTGCAGCTCCCGCTCCACCTCCGCCCCCTCCCGCCTCTTCAGGAGCACACCAGTGGATGGCAGCATCGTGGTGGGGTCCCGCGCGGGCACCGTCCTGCCACGGGCTGCGTGGAGCTCGGCTTGGCTGGGGAGGGAAAGCCTGGGCAGGGGCATCTGCCACCGTGGCACGGGCAGGACTCCCCTGGGCTACCGCTGCCCCCGGGGCTCGGCGTGGGGAGCCTGGCCCGCTCCCCGGTGTGTGCAGGGATTGTCAGGAACCACACAGCATTATACCTGCCTGCATTAATCTTCTTGCCCACCCTCGTTCCTGCCCATCTCTCCCACATCAGCCTTTCCCACCTGGAGACTCCCAGCACCGGCGCTGCTCCTCAAGGAAGCACAAATCACGTCCCAGTCTCAGCTTTCTGGTCAGACCCCGGGGAGTCCCCCTGCCTCCCCCCAGCCCACGGCAGGAATGTCCTCTCCTCCCTGGGAGCCTCCGCTGGCGACACTGTGCCCACCCAGTGACACGCACCCTGGCAGTGGCACCCGGAGATGGGAACACAAACCGAGATCGCCGGGCACACAGGACATGCTGGCCTTGCTGCCAACCCTTTGGTCCCTTGCCACGGGGAGGACGGAGGGGTCTCACTCACAGCAGCCGCAGCTTGTCCCGGAAAGCTGCTCGCAACCGCTCCTCCAGCTCCGAGTCCATCTCGGCCAGTGCCTCCTCCTCGCCCAGGGCCCTGCGGAGGAGCTGGGACCGGGGCGGCCGAGGTGGTGGCAGCACAACAGCGTTGCCAGGGGCAGCCAGAGGCTCCCGAAGCTCTCTGGGATTTCCCTGGCTTGGCTCTGAGCGCCGCTGCGAGTGCGCGGTGCTGGGCACAGGGAATGCACCAGGGCTGCTTGCAGGGGGGGCTCCCACTCTCAGCCCTCAAACCATCCCACCCTTCCACCCACACTCCGTTCCCTCCAGCCCTCAGACCCCGCTCCAGCCCCTCAGAATCCTCCGTTCAGGCTCCACGGCCCTTCAGAGACCGCCGTACACAGCTGGACTACAACCACCATCCCCACCCCTGTCCCCCCTCAGCTCTGCTCCAGCTCACGCTGTTCTGATCCCCCAGGGATGGCTCAGACCCCCTGACTTCACCCACAGTGCAGACCCTGCCTCTCTCTGCATGTCCCAGGAGTGTTTCCCTTCCACTCCACGGGCCATCAGATTCCCTTCAATCCCCTGTGTGCTTGTTAGGTCCCCTTTATCCCCCCATATGTGTGCTCATGTCCCTACTACCCTCCACACACGGTCCACAAGGAACAGATTAACTCCTGACTTGGACACAGAGCAACACCACAGAAGGAACAGGGGAAAAATACTTATAATAAAAACAATTCCGCCTCCCCAGAGGCAGCGTCACCCATGTCCCGCCTGCGCACCCCTTGTTTCTTCCCTTGCCCCAGGACCACTGTGGCCCCCTGGTGACTTTCTCCATCCCAGAGCTGCTCATGGGGACTGAGCCAGAATCCCACACGGGAATTTGAGTCTGTCACAGATATCGAAGTGAGCGGGTGTTCCCATGCTCTGCCTGCGCTGGGCGTCACCTTGCTTTAAGGACACCCAAGACAAGGAGGAAAACGGAAGAGAGAAGAAATGGAGAAACATGGCTGGGGAAGGACGGAGTGAAACTGTGGAAGGGGCAAGCGGAGAAAGAGGTGGGACGGCTCTGCCTGAAGTGTCCTGGCACAGGACACTGACAGCTTGTGCTCAGCCACACACAAGGAGGGCCTGCTTGATGCTGGATTCCAGCCGGAGCTCCATGTGCTTCCTCGAGGAGGGACAGAAGCTATGAGCCTCGTGTCTCTTCTCTCCCTTCCTGTGGAGAGAGCCCGCCATGGAGCTCATCATCACCTACACAGGGCACAGAGCAGCAGCACCTCAGCTACAACAGCAATCAGGAATTCCTCTAAGAAGACCCGCAGCTCAGCAGGGAGCAGGTGGCTCCTCACCTTCTGTGAGGTGGCTCAAGTGAGCAGCCTGGGCCCTGCTCCCACCGACCAACGCCATGGCCTCGTGCTCGGTGCAGCTGCTCAGGGCCTCCTTGGACCCCTTCCCCTCCTCGTCATCTTCAGAGTCCACCAGCACCAAGACATCCCCTGAGTCTGCATTCCTGGGAACAGCAGAGCAAGCTGGATGGAAAGCTGAGGAGAGCCTGTTCCCTGCCCTACAGGAATGCAGAGTTGTGATGCCACGAGGGACTGGGCTGAGGAATGTCAACACTCACCTGAATGCAGCACCTGAACGGGAGAGAAGAGAGAGACAGCGTTAGAGACTGCCCTCCTGCCAGTGCCACTGGACAAGCCCTGCCAACCCTGCCTCCACGTCTGTGCCTCCCCCACACGGTCCCTGGTAGCCCCATGCAGATGCACAGAGGTGGAGGTGACCTGCCCACACATGGCACAGGCAACTGTGACTGACTCCAGCACACTAGGAGGGACAAGCAGGTCAGGGGGAAAACCCCAGGAAGGAGGAACCAATCGCTACCTCTCAGGCACAGCAGGGGATTGTAGTACAACACAACCCCAGTGAGGGTGAGAACAGCCAGGAGGGACAGGACCACCACAGCACCCACGACACCAACGATGTTCACCGGCTCTGCGGAGAGGGGACACAGGAGGAGCTTGTCACCGGGACACAGATGGATGAGGAATTCTCAGTGCAAGCCAAAGAGCAGGTGTGCTGTGCTCCCAAGCCCTCCGGCCACAGCCCCACTCACGCTTCACCGTGAGGCAGACAAAGAGCTCCCTGAGCCCCACAGGGTTCTGGGCCTTGCAGACGTAGCAGCCGCCGTCGGTGCCCTGGGAGCAGTTCCGGATGGTGAGCCGGGACACGTTGCCCTCCTGGGCAATGAGGAACCTCCCCCCAGGCTGGATCTCCACCTCAGGCTGGGTGATGTCCCGGAGCCAGCTGAGCCGAGCCGCCGGAGTGCTCTCGGTCACCCGGCAAGTCAGGGTCACGTTGTCACCCACAAAGCAGGTCTGGGGGGGCTCGGATTCCAGGGAAGGGAGTTCTGAACAGCCCCGGGGGAAAACAAAAACAAGAGTCAAGGAGGGAATGGAGGCAATTAACATAACGAGCAATCAAGCTTCTGGCTGATTAATAATCATTAACAGAAGGGAGGCAGGCAGGTGTCTGGGAGTTGAGCACTGTGGGTTTGGCATTTGGCTCACTCAGGAGCCTCCCAAAGAGTGACCTGAGCAGCTTTCATGGTGCTCAGTCCCTTCTGACACCTGTCTTCATATCCCCAGGGACAAATGGTGTGAGGTAGCCAGCAGGCACATGGCAGAGAGGAGAAGAGCAGCCCAGGCATCATTTTCCTCGGGATCAGCAGAGCTCTTGTGAAGCCCTGACAACCCTTGGAGGATAAATACAGCCCAGGTTTTCATAAGCCACTCAGATCCCTGACGTGCCTGAAGGGCACACACAACCCTTAAACCCAACCCTACCAAACTTCATCTCAAGTTGCCCACAGCCCCCAAACCACCTCTCACTTTCATGCACGTGTGTGAAAGCTTTCCACAGGTGAAAAGACTGCTGTGGAGAAATTTGTTGGCCCCTGAAGATGGGCCCAAAACACAGCTCACCTGCAACTCTGCCGTGATGGATCTCAGCCGCAGGACATCTGTGCCTCAGGCTGCACATGTGCCCTGCCATGCTGCCTCCTGGCTTCTCTGACCACCTCAGTGCTCTGGAGAGCAGGGAATGACCGGGGTACCCACCTGCCCCACTTTCAGCAGCTTCATTAACAGTTAATGAGGCAGCAAATCCACTCACTTATCTCCACGGTGCAGGCAGGCTGCTCCTGCTTCACCACGTGGCTACCCACACACTTGAAGACTTTTCGGTGGGAGAGGTGGGAGCTGTTCAGCGTCTCCACGTGGGTGTCTGAGGAGCTGGTGGAGCTGATGACCCAGCTGGAGTTCTCCAGATCCTGCCCCTCTTCTCTCCAGTGCAGGGTGGGGTGGGGGTACCCCCCGGGCCAGCTGCAGAACAGCTGCAGCATCAGCCCCGACGAGGAGGTCTCAGCCCAGCACTTCGGGGTTGCCTGTGGTGGATCTAGCAGCAAGGACAGCACGTGGTCAGAAACACTTTCAGGGCTGGAATTCATTTGTCACCATTCCTCTTGAAAAATCTTTCCTGTTTCCCTGCAAGTCTTCCTCCCTGAGCTGCATCCCACAGCCCCAGGCGTGCGCAACTCTAAGAGGCAGCCAGGAGGGACCACGAGGGGCTGTCACAGCCCCCACAGCCAAGCCTTGAGGGAGGGAAAAAACTATTGTCACAGCTTTATCCAATGGAAATGAGATAAACACCTAAAAACACAGTGGGAGAATGAAATTCCACTGTCCTGGTCCTCATGCCACAACTACCAGGGAGGGACGCTGAGTCACCACTTGAGAACAGGGCACAGTCCTGGCTCTCTCCCAGCTGCTCCTTCTACACACAGATCCACACATGTGCTGGTTTAACAGCAACAGGGATTCTGGACTCTGATCCAGAATTAACACACCGTGCCCCTAAGTGTGCCTAATCCAGCGCTGAACAAGACCCCACCAAGAGAGCAAACCCATGCAAGCCCCACACCAGAGGTGTCAGAGGGATGTCTGAGGCTTATTTTGAAGAGCATTTATTCAGGGGGCCTTGAAATGACTTGAATTAACAAAACAAACACCATGGCAAACCCTCGTGCGAGCTGCAAGAACACACCTTCCTGGGGCTTGGCTCTCCTGGAATTGTACACACACCTCGGGTGATCTTTGAAACCACCCAGTTCTGGCAAGAAAGTTCTCTGCAACACTCCCTGTGTCCCAGCTCTGGGGAGGATCCCAAACCCTGGCTGTGGTTAATAGGGCATCCTGTCAGCCTGAACCAGCAGAAACTGCCCCATGTCCACGGGGCACAGCCCTTCCAGGATGTCCGGCCAGAGCTGCACTTTCTGTGCTGACCTCAGGAACAGCCTCCTGAAACCATCAGCTTTGCATCCTGAACTCCCAGGTTCTCCCAGCACAACTCTGTCTAAACAAGAGATCTGCTCCCACAAAGTTAACAAACTAAAAGCCTAAAAATCTCCACCCTTCCAAACCACAAAACACCAGCAAAAAGGACCTGTTGTGGTTTGACCCACAGAAGAGCCAACAGTGTTTGTATCAGCTCACACACAGATGTGTCAAGGAATCCCTGGGAGGTGTGGAACTGCACGTCTCCTCCACAGGTGCTTCCCATCCAAAACAAACAAAGAATCACAGCCCAAGGCAAGGCTGTACCTTTGTCCTGTCACTAGAATGTTTACTGCTTGCGGGGTTTTCGAAGTGCAGTTTTAAACAAAAAGAGAACTTTTTGGTACCACCCATGGGATGGGTTGAAGACTGTCAGCTGGTAATTCCCACACAAAGCCTCTACAGATCCTGGGAGGCTCTTTCGCAGCAGTGCCAAGTCTGTGTCCAAACTTCGCTCCAGCCCAGGATAAGATGTTCCACCAACAGCAACTGGGAAAAAACAGGGCCCTGCTACAGGTCAGAGGTTAAACTTCCAACTTCTGCTGATGCTTCTCCTGCTGACCTAAAGCACCTCCAGAAATCTCTCTCTCACCTATCAAACAGCATGCCCACATCACCTTTGTTGTATTTGGAAATTAGTTGACACAATTAATTCCAGGCTATCAAATGAAGTTCAGAGTGCAGCACCAACACTTGGCACCCCATAAATATGTTTTGCTCCTGAGTGTTCTGCCCCAGTGCTCCAGATGTGGGGCTCCCCACTCCTAAGCCCAGTGCCTACATATTTACTCCCTGAAGCAGCCTGGGGATCAATCCTTCCGCAGCCCATCTGCACGTTCCTTGCTGCAGGAAGAAAATTTTTATTCCTGTAAACTTCGAAGAGGTTAATCTGTACAAAACAGGTGCAATGTTTACACACAGGGAAAAGGAAGGAACACCCTGAAGGCAAACAGCTCTCACATATGGGAGAGCGGCAGGAAAGGAAGGGGCCAAGGGAGTACAGAGGGTCAAAATGGGAAAAGCAGCGGATTTTCTCAATCCTGAAGGGACCAAGAGTGGCACGAGGCATACGACCTGTGCTCCCTGCTAATCTGAAGGGGGCTGTTCCCATTAAATACATGAGGCATCAGGGCAAAATAATGGTGCCCTGGCAGAAGCAGGAGGGAACTAACTGGCTTAAGCACTTTCCAGCCCAAAATTCCACCTGTGCTCTGAACATTTCTAAGGGAATGAATGAAACAGAGACGGAAAGAGGAGAGAGCACCAGAAGACATACAGGGCTGGAAGAACTGGCCTGTGCTGGTAACAGGCATGCTCTCAGGACACTGCTCCCACATAAACCTGAGGAATTTTGTGCTTCCATCATTATCAGAAGGCTGCACTGTACGACTCCTCAGCTGGGGACCCTCTCCGTTCTCCCACCGAAAGGATGGCACCAAAGAATGGCACAGCACATCTACCCCAAACAATGGAAAGCAGACAGCGAGCAGCAGCCCCCACCCCAGGGTTTATGAAGGCTCAAGTCAGCCAGATTCTGAGGCAAAGGGGCCCCCTGGAATAGCTACAGAGAATGGAAGATGTGCTCAAAAAATCATTTATCACCAGCAATGAAGAAGAGACACAGTGAGGACTTAAGAGCTGGCATTTCCCCTGCACATGCCAGATCTGTGACAGGCCATTTGGACACACATTTTGGTGCTTGTGAGCAGATGTGAAAGAGATTCTGCATGATAAAGCCACCTTGCACTTTTAAAATATTATTTTTCCACCCGTGCCAGATGAGTTTGGGGATGTGGAAGGCCAAGAGAAGGAAGCTCAGCTATGGGAATGACTTACTGGCCACCAGGAGCTGCACCCTGTGCTCATGGTCCGTCTTGTTCAGCACTTCCCTGCAGGTGTAGTTGCCCTCGTCCTGCACACGCAGCTCCGTGATGCTCAGGGAGCTGTTGTCCACCAGGGAGAAGCGGACGTCCGGGGGGAAGGAGACCCTCGAGGAGAAGAGAGGGGGGAAGGACTGCGGATCCCCTTGGAACCAGACCACCTCGGTGGCTTCCTTGGACACGTTGCGGCATAAAAGGAGGATGCTTCCTCCCACCTGCCCAAAGACCACTTCATCTGTTCCTGGAAGAGAAACGAGACGGCGTTAGGGATGTAGGAAATGGGCAAAGCTGCCTTCTGCCAGCAAAGACCTGGATATTTGATCTATGTCAAATAGGGGTGCTTGTTAGAGGACTGCTGAGGGACCTCTGAGATGACTAAAAACAACCAGCGCAGACCAGGATCAGGAAAAAGGGACACAGCTCCCTGCTCCCCTCCCTTCAGCCCGCGCTACCTGCGGCCGCCCGGCGCGGCACCAGCCTCCAGACGCAAAGGGCGAGGAAGAACCGGGCCGGCGGCATCCCGCCGGGGAGCTGCATGGCTGTGTGCCGCTGCCAGAGCCCCGCAGAGGCGGTACTGGCCGGCCGCCGCCCCGGCGAGAAGCCAGGGGAGGGCGGGCGTGCCCGGCTAGGGGGACCCGCCCGCCAGGGCCCGTGAGGGGCCCGTGATGGGGTCGTCGATCGGGCCCCGCCGCCTCAACGCCGCCATTTTGGGCGGTCGCCATTTTGGGACCCCACCACGCGACCCCGCCCGCCATGTTGGGGTCGCCTCACTCCCCCCGCCACGCGGGGCGGCCCCAGCAGAGCGGGGCCGGCGCTGCCGCCGGTGCCGCCCAGGGACCGGGAGTGTTTAAACCCAAGAGAGTGGTGGTCCCTGCGTGGTGTTCCTGGAGTGCTCAGCGACCCCCACGTCCAGAGAGCTGCTGTAATCCACCCACTTAAGAGACACCCCACAAGCAGCGGAGCGGGGAGAGCAGAGATAAACGGGTATTCCTCTGTGTAACCCCGCAGCAAGGGCCGTAACCACGCAACTATCCACGGGTTTCTCCAGGACACCTTACACATGGCAGCTTGGAAGCATCAAGCCGTGCGTGAAGCAGAGCGCTGAGACCCAAAGGGCTGCCCCACTGATCCCTGGCACATTAATTATTAATTTACCTAATTAGCGGCAGGGGCGACAGTGCTGCCCCAGGTAACCGGAGCCCGGCCGGCCCCGCTCGGCCCCGCCTGGCGGCGCCACAGAGCTGGCGCAAGGGCGACCAGCGGGGCGTCTCCGCCAATGGGAGCGGAGCGAGGCGGCGCCTCCGCCAATGGGCGCGGGGGGGGCGGGCAGCGCGGAGCCGCCGCAGCCATAGCTGCCGCAGCCACGAACGTCGGTATGCCGGTGGACCTGGCGAAGTGGGACGGGCCGCTGAGCCTCGCCGAGGTGGAGCAGAAGCCGGCGCACCCTCTGCGGGTCAAGTATGGCTCCGTGGAGATCGACGAGCTGGGCAAGGTGCTCACGCCCACTCAGGTGAGCAGCGCCCGGCCCCGCGCGGGGGTTGGCGCGGCAAAATGGCGGGAGGCGGTCGGGCCCCCTGCGCTGTCGCTCCGGCAGCTGCCGCCGGAGCTTCACCGGGTGCTGGGGGAGAGAGAGGGGCTGAGCTCTGGGGGCGGCCTCGGTACGGGGGCGGCCGTGCCGCAGGAGAGAAGGCCCGTGGCTCTCACAGCCAGGGGGAGCTGGCACGAATGGCCTCGAACCCCTCGCGTGTCGCTGCCAGCGCAGGTCATGCTGGCACTGTGTGCAGGGCAGGTGGCTGGCGCTGGCAGCGGGGCCGGCGCTAACGCGGTCATCCCTGCTGCAGGTCCAGCATCGCCCCACCAGCATCGAGTGGGACGGCTGCGATCCCCAGAAGCTTTACACCCTGGTTCTCACAGACCCTGATGCGCCCAGTCGGAAGGACCCAAAGTTCAGGTAATGGGGCTGTGCAGCTCCGTGTTTTGCCTGGAGAAAATGGAGCATTCCTCTTGGGCTGAGCAGAGGCTTAGGAGGAGGTGGGACTGTGCTCCGCGTAAGGTGCAGCTGTGGGGCTGTGGCTTGGCATAGAAACCGTGTCCTTGCATCTCTCTTTGAGCCAGGGACAGCTTGAAGAGGAGCGGCTGCCTTTGCCAGGGGTGTTCAAAGGTCTGTTGTAGCTGGAGCAGCACAGCATTTCCTGCTTGCTCTAATTTAGCACATATGTGAGCTGGAATTAGGTCTTTGCTGGCGGCAGAATCTCAAATCTGGGACCAGCTCACCTTCTTCAAGTCAGCTCAGCAGTGTGTGGAATACCCACTCTCAGAGGTCAGGCTGTGGGTTTCCTGCAGCCACATGGAGCTGGTTGTGGCAGGCTGTGCATCTCAACAAAGCAGTGCCTGCTCTGCGACTGGTGCTCTTGGAGTTTAGCAAACCAGGAGTGGCAGCTGTTTGTTTACCCTATGCTGACAGCCTCATGGAAAATTAGCAGCTTAGAGTGACAAAGGGTTTTATCTGAGGCTCTGCCAGTCTGATTAGTTTTTGCCTTCTCCTTTCAGGGAGTGGCATCACTTCCTGGTGACCAACATGAAAGGCAACAACGTGAGCAGCGGGGCCGTAATGTCGGATTATGTTGGCTCCGGGCCTCCCAAGGGAACAGGTCGGTACCTGCAGCAGTTCCTGCATGGTGCTACATGGATCACACCCAATGCAGAAGGGTGTTCGGGGGGGAAACCTGCAGGAAACTGCCTGTGGAAATGATCTGTGCAGGATTGCTGGGGGCTGCACGTAGCCACAGCCAGCACAAGCAGGGATCAGGCCTATCTAGTGCGTATTCCCTAAGCTGCCTTAATCTCCATCATCCGTAGCCATCTCCGGGGGTCACCTCAGCACCTGACTCTGTCCCTCCCCGCAGGTCTGCACCGCTACGTGTGGCTGGTGTACGAGCAGCCCCAGCAGCTGTCCTGCAACGAGCCCGTCCTGTCCAACCGTTCCGGGGACAAGCGCGGCAAGTTCAAGGTGGCCGCCTTCCGCAGCAAGTACGGGCTGGGGGCGCCGGTGGCGGGCACCTGCTACCAGGCCGAGTGGGATGACTACGTGCCCAAGCTCTACGAGCAGCTCTCGGGGAAGTAGGGCCGGGGCCCATGGGGCACTGCAGCACCCATGGGTGGGGCCGGGCATGGTGCTGTAGTTCGTTTTGTTAGTGAGTTGAACCCAACTGTCCCGCTCTGGCTGCTGGAAATGTCACCCCGTCGCTGTCCCTGCTCCATGTCCATGTGTCCAGGCCTGTGCTGATGCCTGTGGTATCCTAGCTAGAGAGCTGCTGATGGGTGTCCCTGGAACACCGACCTTTTTAAGGCAATCAAAAGCCTTTGTGAATTAGCATCAATTCAGGGGGTCTCTGCTGTCTTGGGATGGCTTTAGGTGGCTGGGGTGTGGGTATAGAACCACTTCGGGGTGGGTGCGGGCTGTGGAGACTCCCTTTTCTAGGAGAGGAGAGTGCAGTCTAAGGGAAACTTCCTCCCCCCTTTTTTTTTTCTCCTACACCACATTTGGCCAGTGCCTCCATCTCACCACTACAGTAGTGACAGTGCAGCTCAAGGGGGAGACAGGAGCTGGCCTATAGCACTTCCTTCTGTTCTCTGCTGCCACTCAAAGCTGAGACCACTTTGTTTTGTTCAGTCTTGTGGTGACCTGCCGTTTGTTCACAGTGCAATTAAAAACTTCCCAAGGAACTTGGCGTGCTTGGTTGTCTTCTTGGGGGACGAGGCAACACTCAGGGAGCAGTGTGGTGGTGTAAGGTTCCTGTCCTGTGGGGACAAGGCTGGACCCTTTGCCTGGGGCTCCCTATTCCTGGGACACACTGATGCTGGAGGGACACAGCTCAAAGCCATCATGTCTTTCTCTCTTAAAAACATTACCAGCCTTTAGTTCCTTCCCAAAGGATCTCCCCACGCTGCCAGACCTGTGGAGGCTCCTTCCCTCCATAGGAGCCCCCACATCACCACAGCAGATCTGACACCCCAACAGTCAGTCTGGGCACCACCAGCTTTACTGACCTGAAGCCACTGCCCAGCCCAGCTGCAGGTCCCAGGTGCTTCCTGCTCCTCCAGCAGCTTTGCAGTGAGGCCGGGGGTTGTCTCCTACATGCTTAGAGCAGAAATGAGCCTTTGGTCAAGCCTGATGGCTATAAAAAGGTAAAAAAACTGAAGCCAACGCAACTCAACTTCATGCAGTCAGGAGCCTTCCCTTTTTTTCAAGCTGCTGTATCAAAGCTCTGCAGTGACGTGGTCTGACAAACAGGAATCTGCAACAGCTCTGTGAAACCTGGGAATTCCATAACTCAGAAAGGTGATGGTGCTGCCCCGGGGCAGTTTTTCAGCTCAGCCATTAAAACATTTCAACAGGATCGATGGTTTTCCAGGAAAACATCCCCAGCTACCCCAGACCAAGGCCCACCAGAGTTCGGGCTGGAGCAGTGCTCACGAGGCTGATCCAGCCTGGGACTGCTCGGAGGACATGAAAAAAAAAGAAAAATCCGTTACCCTAAAAACCTCCACTGTCAGGAAACCAGGTCTGGAACCACACCCCGAGGCTGAGGGACAGCTGTGGAATGGGACACCTGTGGAATGTGTCCCCTCCCCATCCCCACCTTGCACCTGTGCTGGGCCACGAGCCGCCCCTCCCGCAATGACACAGCCAGGCGTTGTGATGAACACTTTTATTTACAAATATAATTAAAAGCTCTGACAGTTATTCATGCTCTTCCCTGGAACCTGAAAAATGTTTTTGTTGTTTTGTTGGTTTTTTTGTCCTTTTTTTTTTGTTGGTTTTTTTTTTAAAGTGCATGCAAAAGAAGTAAAGCCTTTTTTTTTTCTCTTTTTATTGTAAGAAAATACACAGTTTGAAAGTGTGAATAATGCAATATTTATGACCAAGATCATGGGGTTGGGGGTGGACTTGGGGGAGGAACAAAAAAAACCCCCCAAAAACCAAAAGAAAAACTGAAAAGGGCCGGGATGATCTAACAGTGTTGAGCTCCGGAACGGAACTGGAGAGTGGGGGGTGGCTGGAGCAGGAAGAGAGGGGGGGAAAGAAGTAAAAAAATTTTTGATCAGAGAAACAGTTAAAATACAATATGAAAATAAGTAAAAGCTCTCCTTAAATTCCTTCTATACACAAAATACACGATTTGACAAAGCCCAATTTGTGCTACTGGGATCCTGTGGGCTCATTTAAGTGTATTCACATTCTCTGCGACAGCAGAAAATGATTTATGATACAATCAAGAATATGCCATGGGGCCAGGGCTCGTCCCTGCTGCCCCTGGCATGGTTCTCCTAAAAATCACCACGTCATCGCCCGCCCCTCCCCACCCCCAAAAAAGTAATAATATGTCACCACTGATATGTACAGCACGATTAAGTTTTTTTTTCTGTAAAATGTATCAAATTTTTTTTTCAATCTTTAATAAAATTTTTTTATTATTTAATTATTCCTGATGAATAAATACCAAAAAAATAAAAATAAAATAAAGTTATGCAGCAGCTAGTTAAGGTAAGGCTGCGGATTCAGTCTCTCTCCCCCTGGGATCATAGATATCTTTTAATTATTAATATTTTTTTGCTTGTACTTTCATTGATTGGTGGTAAAATGAGTGATTGCTCAAAAGCAACATACATCCACTTTTTTTTTATGTTTTTTTTTTTTTCTCCATTAAAATTGTCTCCAAAGTTTTCACTGAAACATTTTTAATCATTGCACAGAGACATCAATACTGTGACATACTATGGAAAAGACTGCCAGGAGCTGTCCTGCACTGGGACGTGACGGGGGAAAGGGGCCCCTGATGGAGTAAGAATATACAGGCACTGGTCCGACACGATGTCAGTAAGAGAGACAGAAAGAGAGAGAGCACGCCCGTCAACATGGGGAATGTTGGGTTTGCAAGTTTTATCCTTACTTTGTTTTTTGTGTTTTTTGTTTTTTAAATGGCAAAGAAATTTAACCTCATCTATAGTCCTCCTTGGGATATTCTAATGTGACCAAATTCCCAAAGCCCATCCGCAGGCTCTCCATGTCAAACGTCTCAATCTCTCGCTCCTGCCTTTCCAACAGAAACTTGATCCGCTCGCTGCGTTCCTTCTGGAGAGCGGCGAGCTCCTCTTCGATCTGAAACGAGCACAGTCAGCAGTCCCCCAGCACAGCTCCACCCCTGCCCCGTGTCCCAGCCCAGGCTCCAGGTGTCCCCAAAACCCCCTCCGGAACGTACCTTCTGTTCCAGGTGTGCCCTGCGCAGCGACACCCGTTGCTCCAGTTTCTGGAGTTCCCTTTCGTGCTGTGCTTCTGTCTGCATCTTAATTTTGCTCTGGTACGCGTTGAGCAGCTCCATCTCCTGCTGGAGTTGCAGTCTCAGGGCTTGGCATTCTGCTTCCTGGGCCTCATCCAGCCGGAGCTGTGAGAGCATCGGGAAAACAACACTCAAACCCCCGCTGGGAATTCCTCTGCTCCAACACAAGTGACACACCACTCTTTCTTCCCAAACCTGCTGGTGTTGGTGGCAGAAGCAGAAGGCAGGAAGGGCTTCATGAACAGCAGCTTCTCTGCTCACACTGAGGCAGGGCCTCAGAAGATCTAATTCTAAAACCCCAGCACGCGAGGGGAGCAGGGGAAGCACGCGTGTTCCGCAGGACACTTACTCCAAGAGGGAAAGTGCCAGCTGATGTGTTATTTAAACAGACTTGTAATTCAGTGGCTGGAGGAGCCCCCCCTCAGGGTGCTGCCAGGCCCCAGAGCCCCCTGAGCCCCCTGCACGTACCGCCTGCGAGGCCATCATCTCATTGATGCTCTGCTCATACTGCTCGGCCAGGATGGCGAGCTTCCGCGTCTGCTCGTCCTTCAGGCTCTTCAGAATTGTCTTGTGCTCACTCTTTGGAGTTACTTCCAGCTGGTGATTCTTCAGTGCTTTGTACTGCTTAGTTTGCACTTTGCATGTGTCCTGGAACTGCTTTTTGATCTGCATTTCCATAGCCTGCCAAGGAAGGAGCGACGTGAAGAGCGCGAAGGGCTTTGGGAATGGAGAGGTTGTGGTATGTCCACAGGGGTGGGGTGCTGGGAACCACAGCTCCCCTGTGCTCCCCTGCATGTGCTTCCCACAGGGATGAACCAGCAGCATCAGCTCAGGCCCCGCTGCAGCCTGGCCAGGAACAGGACCCACTCTCTGCCCTCCTCAGCCCAGGGCACTTCCACCCTCTGCCCCTGCTTCCTGCAGATCACCCAGCCCACTACCTGCCTCCCAAAACGTATTTGCTTTTTCACAGCATCATTCCCCTTCCATTTCCTTCCCACCTCAACATTGCACTATGTGGAGGCTGCAGATCTGAGAACCAGCGAGGGTGTGACAGAGTGACAGCAATGTGCCTTCTCTCTGATGACCAGGGACAGAACCCCAGGAAACTGCTGGAGCTGTGTCAGGGAGGTTGAGGCTGGATATCAGGGAAAGGTTCTTCCCCCAGAGAGTGCTGGGCACTGCCCAGGCTCTCCAGGGAATGGGCACAGCCCCGAGGCTGCCAGAGCTCCAGGAGCATCTGGAAAATGCTCTCAAACACAGGATGGGATTGCTGGGGTGTCTGTGCAGGGCCAGGATTCAGACTCGATGATCCCCGTGGGGCCCTTCCCACTCAGGATATTCCATGATTCTCTGACACTGGGAGGAGGACCAGGCCTCTCCCGCAGAGAGCAGCTGAGGGGTCTGTAACCACACTGGGGCAGTGCACAAAGCTCAGCACACCCCTGTGCTCTGTCTTCTCTCTGGGCTCTGAAAGCGCCACCCAACCCCTCTCCTCATCATTCCACTGACACCAGCGAGGGCCTGAACAACGCACGGCTCGTGAGAAACATGTTCTGTAACACTTTGCTTAGGACTGGACTATTTTACCCAACAACCTCAATTAGCACAGCACTTAAAAAACCCTCTGTGAGCTCTGGGCTATCCCAGCCCACAGCTTCCCTTATGCAGAGCTGCTCTGTGCAGAGGGAGGGGATGCAAGGGAGAGCACAGGGTGTGGAGAGCAGTGGCATGGACAGGAGGACAGAGGCTGGAGGAGGAGGAGGAAGGAAAGCTTGCAGCACCTTCAGGTTCTTTGGTTGCTGCCGGAGCTCCATGAAATGCTTCCTGTGCAGCTCCCGCTCCCGCCGCTTGTTGTATTCCAGCTGGTTCTCGAGCTCAGTCTGGTGCTGCAGCCGGATGAGGTCCATGCGCAGCTTCTGCAGCGTGTGCAGCTGCCGGTACTCCAGCTCCCGCGTGGACTCGTCGTGCCGGATCAGCATCGCGTGCTCCATCTCCTTCTGCGTCCGCTTCTTGTTCAGCTCCTGTGCCAGACACACACAGCTGAGGAGGGGAAATCCCTGCCTGGAGGAGTCAGCTCACAAGGCTGAGGGTCCTACTCACTCCTCTATGCAACACCAGGGGCTTCACCAGTCACAGGGAAACACAAACCCAGCAGCACCACAGGGATGCTAAGAGTGACCACCTAGTGACCGACGGACCGACCATCCATCCATCCATCCATCCATCCATCCATCCATCCATCCCCTGCTCCTCTGCCAGCTCTGGGATGGCCCCAGGAGTCCCCAGCAGGTGGCACCAGGACCCCACACAAGCCCTCTGTGCCTGCTGAAACTTGCAGCAGCTTTCAATGAATACATGCCAGGGTGCTCAGGGCTGGGGTGACCGACAGAATCGGGGACTCTTGTCTGGTTTAAATTCCCCTGTGCCCCTGGGTAGGCACTGGGAATGAGCTCCTCCCCGATCGCCTGCACTAGAGTGGCCATAGCAGAGGTCAGTGGCTCTAACACCACCTCAGGTGAGAAAATGAATTGTCCAGGTGGGATCTGGCCCAAGGTGCGGCACGTTTTCAAAATGAGGCTGGAGCCCGAGGTTCACAGGGTTTCGCAGGGTTCACCAAGAGCTGCTGCACAGGGTGTCCACAGTCTGGGATAACCTTCCCTGAGCTACAAGCCCAGGAAGGGGAAGACACCTGTTCCCTCCCTAATTATTGCAAATATTTGTGTCTCCAGGTGTCAGCCACACCCTGTGGAGCACAGAGCTGACTCCAGCTGTACCCCTGCACAGATGGTGCTGGTGCATCCCAGCTCCACGCTCAGGTTAACAGCCTCAACGCTGTGCTCCGTGCTGGATCAGCCAGGCACAGCAGGGCTGCCCCACCCCACACCCTGCCCAGCACAGCCCAGTGCTGCCTCAGCCTAACGAGTTTCTGCAGGAGAAGGAAAAAAATGTAATTATTCGGAGCTGCTGCTCACACGTGGTAATCCTGCTGTAACTCTCAACACCTGCAAACTTCAGCCCCTGTGGCTGCTATACCTGGGACAGGTTTGAGCTGAGAGGATGGGGAAGAAAACAAGGCCAGGGTTTTTCTCTGCCCCCTTGGCCATAAGGGTGTAGCACATGTTTACATTTAAGCAAAATTCGACCTCTGACAGCCAAGATTAAAAATTAGATGCACCGGTGTGCCAAAATCACTTCCCACTGGCACAAAGGCAGCTGGGCCACTGACCAGGCAGGTGAGCCACTGACCAGGCAGGTGAGCCACTGACCAGGCAGGGAGCTGTGGCACATGTGCCTTCATCCCAGGATAGCTCAGCCTCTCCCAAGCCCATTCCACACCTGATTTCAGATCACACAGCATGAACACACACAGTCACTCCACTTCCCTCAAACACTTTCCCACTTGCACCAAAACAACCTCTGTGGTTAGTTAAAATATAATGGAAAACACATTTTGAAAGTGTTATTTACTTCAGGTGATCCAAGTAGTTAGTACTGGAACATTTGAGTTAAGAAGGGATGTAGTTTTCAGAAAATAAAAACTCAGATCATTCTGAAAATTAAGTCTCTCATAAGAGCTTAAATGCAGGTGGTCAAAGGTGTGTTCCTGGTTAAATGCCATGCTAGGTAACTGAACTCTGCCCCAGAGCTGACATGCTGTGATAAGGGTGCTCAAATCTGATTTCTTGGAGTCAATCGTTTTCACGGTGCCTGGGTTGAGATATCCGGATCTCAGCAAAGCAGCTGAGCAGCCCCAGCCACATCTGGACTCAAGGGCAGCAAAGCTCTGAAAAAGTACAAAATATACTGGAAAACCTGAGGGTAGCAGGCCAAGTACAATTGGAAATTTTTGACCACTCCTCACTCAGTTTTCACTACAACACCCTCTCATCTGACAGTCTTTATCCAAAAATAACATAAATCAAGAATTCAGATACTACAGTGATGGCCACAGAAACATCTCCAAGTGGAAACTCTTTCTCCAAAGTGGTGTTTGACCATAGGCAGCCCTGAGACAAGGGGCAAAAACCAACGAGGGGAAGCAGGATGTGAAAAGCTGCTCCTTGACAACTCACATCCCCATCCCACAGCTCTCCCTGGCCCTTACCACAGCCCAAACTGGGGCAGGATCCCCCAAACCCAACACTCAGGAGCTGGGATGAAGCACCAGGCCCAGAGCGGGTGGGCCCACAGGGTGTTTCTGTCTGCAGTCAACAATGCCATCCCTCAACTGATCAAAGCAGCCACAGCTGCATGGAAAACCACTTCCAAAAACTTTTTTGTCATGTTTTTCTCAGTTCTATTTAGCAACTAGAAACATGAAGACCTAACTTCAGACAAGACATGAAGCTAAAGCAGTTAAATGCTGGGAGAGGAAGTGAGGAGTGCCATACTTCCCGAATGTTCTGCTGCTCCATCTCGTGCCTTTTGATCATCGTTTTTCTCTTGAAGAAACGGCAGTTTTTGTCGTAGTAGAGTCTCTGCTGGCTGAGAAGTTGGGCCTCCTCTTCAGCCTGTGTGTGCTGCAGGTTCTCTTTGTGTTTGGATATCCTTTCTTGCTTCTCTTTCTTGGGCGTGCTGTGGTCCTCATTCATTTCCTGCAGGGTCAGAACAAGGCTTCCCTTAGCACCACAGTGACACAGGACTTGGGGACCTTCCTGGCTGCTCCTCTGCCATTCAGTTCATGAAAGGACAGCAAAATCCTACTACAAAACCAACAGAAACAGACCTATCACCTAGCCATGCCCAGCCCTGCTGCCCCTACAGCTGTACCAGGACCCACACCAAGAGTAGGAGGAAAAGTGGCCACTGAGCTCCTTGATGATCATTTTCTCACCTTTACCTTCTCAATTATTTTTGCGATGTGGTGGGGACACTACTTAAGTAATGCATTTTGGCACAGATAAGCTACATACGAAGTTACTTCTCTTCCTAATTTATGTAAGTGATCACAGGGCTTTTAGTCAAAGGACGTTGAATGGCTGCTCTGATTACTTAGAAAAAAAAACAGATGAGGAGAAAGGGGAAGAACAACTCTCTGTGAAGTCCCATTTTCCCTCATCACCCTTAGTTTCAAAGATTCTGCTCTACAGCAAATTGTGAAGGCACCTGTAGCCACCCTCACAAATTGTTCTGGAAATGTTGCCAGCTGCTCCCAGTTCCTGAAAATTTACTTGCTGAGAACCCAAATTTGCTTCCAAGCCTGACAGGATCCCCTTAAACCCCTGGGCTGGCCCAGGCTTATCAAAATGAAAGACTAGCTCATGTTCATTCCACACCCCTTCAGCCTCAAAAATGAGGGTTTCTTGCCTCTTTAATCTTTTCCTTGCAAAGCTTGTATTGTTTCTTCTGACTTTCTAAAAAGGTCGCCAGGTCTTTCTTTTGCTGAGCCAAAATCTGTTGCTGGAATTTCTTTTCATCTGCTGCAGCTGCCTTTGCCTGCAATGTACAGAGAGGGGAAAAAAAAACCCAATAATTAAAAAAAAGGGTAAGTGAGCAGGTGCAAAATCCAGCACAGATCAGTGTTGTGATTTTTGGTCAGTCATTTTGGTGACTGTGCTAGACAAAGCCATGAGCATTCAGCCACAGGAAAGCTGCTTGCACAGAAAATGCTCACATAAATCTGAGGGCTTCCTTGTGCTTCTTACCTCCCCACCAAAACCACCCCAGAGGGCACAACCCCACTAGTTCACTATATGGACCAATGTGCTGATTTTTAGACTAAGTGACGGCATTGTCACCTCCTCAGCTGTGAGGCAAAGCTCCCACAGCCCCTTTTATCAAGCTGTGCACTGGATGGATGCCAATGGACTGCCCACATCCAGAAGGGTGACTTGAGGCAGCTCTGGCCAAGGACAGGGAGCACATGGTGCACCTCAGACCATGGCTCTGAGCAGCAACTCCCACAGCCTCCCTTGGAGACCTGGATTCTCCTGTCCCCTCAGATCGCCAGGGACAGATCCCTGCACTCACCTCCTTCTCCATCACAGCCACTTGCTTCTTGGCCAGCTTCTCCAGCTCAATGGACGAGTTGTTGGCGTGTGTCTCCACCTCCTTCTGCAGCTTGAGGCGGTGCTCGTCCATCTCGGCCTTCAACTTGTTCTCCAGGGCGATCAGCTGCTTCTGGTGCTGGCGCCGCATCCGCTTATATCCTGACATCTGTTCCCGCAGCTCGTTCTCCTGCTCATGCTCATGGATCTGTC
This sequence comes from Eulacestoma nigropectus, assembly GCA_013397775.1. Classification (NCBI taxonomy): domain Eukaryota; kingdom Metazoa; phylum Chordata; class Aves; order Passeriformes; genus Eulacestoma; species Eulacestoma nigropectus. The sequence continues at coordinate 215,958 of VZTE01006372.1, read as the reverse complement.
TTGTAACCTGGGGTCAGGAACAGGGCAAAAAGTGCTCCATGGCCTTCCTTCCCACATAAGCTGTCTCCATGCTGGCTGCTCACCCGTAACCCAGGCCCTGCCCTGCTGTGCTCTCAGCAGTCAGCTGCTGCGGGTTTCGGAGGTGCTGCTGCTGCAGTTCGCTAAGCCACAAGGTTTCTCTCTCTTCTAATTTTTAGCCCCCATCTCTTCTTGAGACTTTCATGTGTTTTCAGTAACAGAGCAGAAAATGCCATGTTACAAATAAAGGAAGTGACTAGTTACTTATCCGTCCAGGACACACTGGAGGAGAGCTGGAAACAAACGTGGCTGATGGGACACCCTTCTTCAGACACTGAACTCAGATCCTGAGGGTGACATGGACTCCCAAGATGCATGCAGAACCCCCCCAACCCACCCATTCTTTCCTTCCTCCTCAAGTCACCCCCATGCCAATTCAATCCCTCAACATCTATTTTCTGCTACGAGGAGCCTCCTTCAAAATTTCCCCTTTAAATTCAAGATGACAGCAGACTGAACTCATTCCCTCTCAGAATTGAAAGTTTTCTAACAAGGGAACGCTGTTCTGGAACTGTGTGCTCTTAACAAGCTTGATCAGATGGTCTAAGCAGATTTTTAAACCCTGCTCAGCTGAAACAAACTCACAAGTTCCACATTCATTGCCATGCCCAAGTGTATCCATGTGAAAGGAAGAAGAAAAAAAAACAACCCAACAAGCTGTGCCAAAAATGTTCAGAAGAAAATGCAAACGGTGATGCTTCCATTTCAAAAGAAGGAAAGTGTCCATGACTGATTCTAATTTTTTTTAAGACAGTCTCAGGAACTTCACTTATGATGATGTGCTGATCATTTATATGACCTTAGAAAAAAACTTGGTACATGTGTGGAACAGCAGCCCGATTCTGTGCAAGGGGACCTTTGCTTTCACACTTAAGTGTCAAGAGCTCAGTCCTTTGAAGGTGACCACTGAAGCTTTATGAACCAAGAGCCCCTCCTGCAGCCTGCAAGAGCCTTCCTGATGGATTCCTCCACAGCAGCCCAGAACTCTGGCCCCTATAACACAGCTGCTGTCATTTGAAGGCAGTTTTGTGGAGATTTTCAAAGTTCAGATGTAGAATGGGATGCACCTAGAGACCTGGGAAGGTTCAGGTTCAACAGAAGAACAGCTGCTTTAGGGAGCAGCCATCTCAGTGCACTTGCTGGTTCCAGGGCTGGGAGGTGACAGGAAGCCACAGCCAAGTCAGAGCTCCAAAATCAACAGATTAACACCCTGACTGAGGTCACCCAAGGCAGGCAGCAAGTGCCACCTGTCTCAGCTCAAATGACTCCCAACACTTGGGAGGAGTGTGAAGAGGAACTTAGGAAGAGCCTCCCAAAGCCAAGGAAACACTTGATTGCAAAGGAACCAAAGAACCAGCCTGACCACAGCACTGTCAGACTCGGGTTGGTCACTTTAGTGAGGCTGAGTATCCACTATGAGGTGAAGATGTACAAATCATGTCCTTCCTACAAGAAATTTCAGGTTGTTATTTTGGAGTTGGCTGGATTAAATACATACTCACACCTCAGCAACTGGTGTAACAGAGCAGCCTGTAAATGCCTGAGACCCAAACAGATCTAAGGCAGCCACCAGGAGTATGTGGGACTGTAGGAATGACCACAGAAACACAAACACTGGGTTAGCCCTGTGTTCTGCTACAGTTCAAAAAGCTTTTGGTTTTTCCAAGTGTACCAAGGACAGCTACAGTTGGAAGAAGTTGGGAAGTGTTTGTAAGAACTTGCACGTTTCAGTCAGGTTCAGCAAAAATGAGATCTCTGCCAGAAGCTTCCAGGTAAGGAAAATTCCTCTGAGAATCCAAGTTAATGATAAGAGACAGATGCCAGGTAAGACAGGCAGACCCCGACACTTCACAAATGCCACTGACAACATTAAGTGACATCCAGCTGGGAGAGAACAGCCTTGGTCAGGCACTTGAAGAGAGATGGAGATCTGGGAGCCACCAGCAGTACAAGATCTTCCTGGATGTGCTATTTTTGGGGCCCGGCCCTTTTGTGAGCAATGGGATGTTCTGCATGGCACACTCCGTTCCCAGACGTTGGCAGAACAAAGCAAACAGCAAGAGCCTAAGAAAAAATGGATCTAAGGATCCTCCAGCAACTTTGCCAGTCTCCTTTGGTCTGATCTCTAATGAGATGCAGAATGTGCACTTGTTTTATTTACAGCAAAACTCATTAACTTTTATCCCTGTTTTTTTCCCCTGCTCCTCTGTACCCCATTTCCAATTTTGCTCAGCTTTATCATGACAAGAATTCTATCTTGGAAAGATTTCCCATGAAATCTGGGATATTTATCCCTAACAATAGGATGCAATTGCTAATTACAAGCCTAGCTGATAAAGCCTTCCAGTCACAGCAGAAGATGAGACATTAAAAAGTCAGAAGAAAACAAAAGCAGTGTCTCATCCTAAAGATGAGAGAGGACAGCAGCAGACTTAGTGGACATCTCATGGATTTAATGTCTGTGTTCAGCAAACTCATGATAAAGACTTCATTTATCACCATAATGTCCAGTCAGGTCCAACACTCTTCAGGATGGTCTTCGAAGACAAAGTCTGCACATGGTGATCTCAGGGATGGGAAAATGTGGAAGAAATGAACATTAGTTACTGAACATACCCAGTTCAGTACCAGAGAAGTCCTTCAGACTATGAATGAATAAAGGATTAGGGTTTTAAAGATTAAACCCCTAATGAATGAGCAGCTCCAGCAACCATTTTAACAAGAAAATTTGGGGATGTTCCAGTAATCACCTTTCTGGTGTTCTTAGACAAAGACACTTGGAACTCCATGTACTATTTAGAATATCCTGAGTGGGAAGGGCCCCACAAGGATCATGGAGTCCAACCCCTGGCCCTGCACAGACACCCCAACAACCCCACCCTGGGCATCCCTGGCAGCGCTGTCCAAACGCTCCTGGAGCTCTGGCAGCCTCGGGGCCGTGCCCATTCCCTGGGGAGCCTGGGCAGTGCCCAGCTCCCTCTGGGGGAAGAACCTTTCCCTGATCTCCAGCCTGAGCCTCCCCTGGCCCAACTCTCAGCCGTTCCCTGGGTCCTGTCCCTGTCCCAGGGAGCAGAGATCAGAGCTGCCCTTCAGGAGGAAGTCCACAAACATAACCCCAAAGATCATCATGGGGCAAAAGGTGGTAACTGCAAAATCTGTTCTCCACATAACCAGGAAATGTCAGGATCCTTCACACCAGAAAGCTGCAGTTTCCTGGAGCTCTCCCTGCAGCACACAACAATCAATCAGGTCATTAGGAGAACCAAAAACCTGGATAAACCATAACAGCTTTTATTAAGGTATGACATTTTCTCAGTTTCTTATCTCTCTGCATCTTTGGCACACACAGAACTGAGAACAGAGATGTCTTTTCCAACCTACTCCCACAGGCAGTTCACTTGCCATAAAATCCAAACTTTCTTTCACCCCTCCAAGATTTTAGCTTTACATAAGAAAGTTGAGCTCACAACTTCTCCTCCAAACCAGCAGCTGTTTAGAGCTCCCTTTTCTACACTGTTTATCCAAGATACTGAACCCTCTCCCAAAGGACAGGAATTCTCACCTCTCAATAACCAAAATACCGAGCTCCTCTATGCTGGAGGAAGCACAGCTCTGAGCAAGACCCTGCCAGCTGCTTCCCACAGCAAGAGGAGATGAGAAAGAACAAGTCCAAAACTTTAGAGGAAAGGTCTACAAAGGCAGCAGCCAGATGAGTCCATTGGGAGAAACTCAACCCTCTGGAATAAAGCATCAATGCTTCAGCAGAAGAGGGTACAAGGGAGCAGCTCCATGTGAAGGTACCTGTTCTGGAGCCAGGCTGCCCTGGTGCCATTTTTCTGGCCACATCCAGAGAATCCTGCTCACATGGACACACACACTTGGCTCTGCAGGCCCCAGATGAGATCACATCATTCTTTTGCTGGTATTTGGATTTCAAAGAGAACACCAAGGCCTTTGATAGAACCCTCACTGTCTGATCTTTCTATGAAATGAGATGTCACAGATGTGAGGGAGGAATCCCTCCCCGTGAGGGTGGGGAGGCCCTGGCACAGGGTGCCCAGAGAAGCTGTGGCTGCCCCTGGATCCCTGGAAGTGTCCCAGGCCAGGTTGGACAGGGTGTGGAGCACCCTGGGACAGTGGGAGGTGTCCCTGCCCATGTGGGTGGAATGAGATGAGCTTTAAGATCCTTTCCAACCCAACCCATTCTGGGATTCTATGAAGTTTTAACTACTTGATCACTGCCTTTGAAAACTGTAAAAGCAGCTGCTGAGGAGAGGCATGAGGCAGGGGGGACCTAAGGGGTCAAGCTTGAAAGACACCCAGAAGTGCAGATCAATGCATCTCTGAAGAGATTCAAAAAACAGCTTTCCCTTGAAAATGTGGAGAGGTGTAGTCTCATCAACATGCAGATCCTCTGCCCTTCTCTTCAAACAACAGCTTGCTAAGCTTCAAGAGATTTCTGGTTGTAACTTTTAATTTATGGATCACTGATAATCTCTGAAATAATACGGAGATCTAGGTGCCTGGTCTCCATTTCAGATGGCAACTTTTACTCCAACAGCAGAGATATGCAGGGTATTTTCCACCACCATTCCAGGTGAGGGTTACTGTTACCACACAAAACTGATTAAAGAGGAAGGTGGTCCAGGAAAAAATTACTACTAAAATTGCTGATTGAATTATGACCAAAACTAAGCTCTTTCATCTTTCTTACCCACATTTGCTCATGTTCATTATTTTCTTTAAACTGAGCAATATTAAACCACTACTGCAAGACTCGAAAGGGATATCCAGAGCCTGTTTCTTTGTGGATAGTTCATTTGACTATTTTCTCGGGGACCTGTCCGGTTTCCTTCATATTCACATGATGCTTTTGCAGAGTAATAGGGCAAAGGAATCTGTTAAAATCACGGGGTCACCTGGAGTGTTCAGCTGTCTAATGTAAGTTCCTCTGTGACCTCTGCACTCCCTGAAACTGCTTCAGCTTGTTTTTGGAAAGAGATCCAAGTTGTATGTTGGATTCCTTTTAGGAATGCCACTCTTACCGCCATCTGCAATATCCTGATCTATGGGAGAATAGCAAGGACTTGAGGGCCCCAGATCCTGGACTGCACCAGCAGGAACAGCTGTGGAGTGACCAGCCTCAGACTTGGTGCTTTTCTTCTAAAAACACTGCCCTGGTCTCATGTTGGGGGGGCGGTTTTCAGCAAATCCCATAAAAGGAAATTTTTACACACAAATATCATCCCATATGATTGAATTTGGATCCAGAACTCCCGTTTTTGATTCTCTGTAATACAGGCCCACTTGATGCTCCCAACTGCACAACCTTTCTGTGCCTGGGAAGATGATCCCAGCTGCTGAGAAATGGGCAGCAGCCAGGATGTAGGGAACCATCAAAGCTTGCTGGTTTGCTTGTTTTTAACCACCGTGGGATCTTGAGCACCCATTCACACAGGAAAAATCTTTTCCAGCTGCCGCTGAAAGAGTAAATTAACATGGAGAGATGAATAAAGCCTGAACTTCTGGGTTTGCACTATAAATTCCAGGTATGTTTAGGTCCTTTTCCCAGTGTCAGCTCTATGACTGACCTTGCTCTCCCCACAAACACCAGACAAGGAAGCAGGAAGAAGTTCTCCCTTGGCCAGAGCAGCAGCAGCATTCAGCACTTCTCCCCAGTGACATCATCCATGCACTGAATGGTGGCAGTGATAAAAAGTGCTCCAACACAAGCACTGACACCCAGATTCTGTGCAATGAGGTTTAAACTTTTCTTTTTCCTCCTAGATTTCCATTTTGGAACATGAAGAGGTGGGAATGGAAGATTATTAAAGGGAAAGCTCATCACAATGAAATATTTCTGTGGCAAACACATGGACACTTCTGCCCCACCACATAACCTCAGAAGTAAGGACACACCAACACCTCCTGGAGTGCTCAGGTGGTGTGTTGGGAACTTCCCTCTACACTGGGAAGGGGATATGTGTATGATGGGGACAACAGAGCATGTTCCACAGAAAACCCAAAAAAAATAGAAGGTCTCCAAAAAAGCTTTCCATTTTCCCCACCCAAAATTAATTTTATCTTTATCATCACTTGGTCACTGCAGCAGAGAGATTCAGTAAATCCAAGCAAGTAAGGAATTAAGGCAGACACAATCCCAGCCCCACTGGAGGCTGCCATGGGATTTCGGAATGACCTTGGGCTATCAGCTGTCTTCCCCAGAGCTCAGGGATCTGGGAATACCTCACACCCCATACTTCCATTAGCTCCCAAAGGGGCCATGCAATCCCTTCAAGCCACCCAAGTAGCCCAGGAGTGACATTTCCAAGAAAGACAGGAGTTATGGGCTCTGCTGCTGAAGGCAGGACACAAGGTGCAACAGCTTTGCTCAGGGAGTAAAAGAATATGAATATATTCATCACACATATCAATTTATCAATGAAATTGTATGTCTGGAGTATGATACATGAGTCATTCATAATTTCTTCCCTCCAGCCAACCTAACTGGGTCCTACTTTTATCTGCTCAGTGCAGGCAGTAGAAGAGCTGACACTACACCGGGTGCAAACATGCACACCAAAAGGAGAAATTCCCAGGGCAGAGGGTCTCCAAGAGAGCAGTGATCCTGCCTCTGTCAGGTGTGCTTCATGAAGTCCTCTAACACACACATTTCTAGGTCACTCTTTAAACTGGGGGGGGAGCAGAGGACATCAGCCCGGGGAGCACTCAGAGTATGGGCACTCAGAAATACACCTGCAAAAGATGGGATTCAGATGCTCCCAGGAAGCATCTGGGCAGAAGCCCGAATGCCATGGCATCATTTTAGATTTTAACAGCAGCAGCAGCAATCACACAGGAAAATTTGGGCTGCTGGCACTGCTGCTGCTGCTTCCCTCCGCTCACAACCTTTAGCTGTGGTCACACACACCGCCCTCCCCCCAGTGTCTTGTGCATGCAGGAATGGGAAGCGATTCTGGGGATGCAGAAATGGTGGTCTGGAAGGAGAACCCCCATGGTGGAGGCAGGAGAAAGCGGGAAGGGGAGGGCTCGCTGGTGTAATTTCGGGGTTGGTCCAGGATGATGTCATAGCACTGAGCAAGTGCCATGGCCAAACCATGGGGACTTTCTAACACTCCTCATCCATCTGACCTCTAATACCAGCGGGCTGAAATATTTAATAGGACATTCATTTTACCTCTGAAGGGCCATTTTTCACTGCTTTCCCTGGAAAAGGCTGCTCCCAGCCCGGGTGGATGCAGGGTGGGGGAGGCGGCACACAACTAACTCTTCTGGCACACACCCCTTTCCCTACTACAAAGGCATCCACAGCAATCACATTTGCAGTAGTACAAATCTTGATGGATTCATCCCATCCCCCTCCCCTTTGTAAGCCCACAGCCTGCTGTAAGCCCTCTCTCTCCCTCTCCATTATCGCAGCCCAGCAATCCTTCCAAGGGATCAGGCTGGAAAATGCAGTCACGGTACAGTTGCTTGAAATACATGAATGAATGAAAAAAAAAAACAGGCAGCGGCTCAGGGTGGGCAGCAGCGATCTTATTGTTCCCAAACCCATCTGCATCTGCATCTCCACAGCGTTCCAGCAGCTTTCACACACCTCACACACACTTTATGCACATGCAGATACATATATTAACAAAAGGGACAGGTGGGAAACGGACGGGGGGGGAACGAGATGATATTAACTTCACCCAGGAAGGTAAGTTATCTCACACTGGAAATGCACAGAGAAATGAAACATATTGCACATTTACATCTCTCTCTCTCACACACACACAGAGGTAAAATCTCTTTCAGTGCAATATCCAGTTGCTATGCCAACAGCACCAACAGCACGGGTGGTGATGGCAGCGAGGGGCCGCGTAGTGGGGTGGGATGGGGTGGGGTGGGGGCTCTTACCAAAGATGCTGATTTGATTGTGGCAAAGCGCTCTCGGTTCCGGTAGTGGAGGGCCTGATTCTGCACTGACTGGGTAGGCCGCACCTCAGGCCTGCGATCCCTGTGGCCCACCTCATCCCTTATAAATACATGATCCTGCAGAAATGGATAAAAACAAGGAGAAAGTCCAGCTGTGCTCTTCCCGCGGCGGCTGCCTCTCTCTCACCCCTCTGTCTGCACAAGCGCGGCTGTAGGAGAGGCATAGTTCAGCTCTCTGCTTAGCCCCGGCAGCTCCCACCGTACAAAATGAATAAGCAACACATTGCAGCTCGGCTCGGCGCGTCAGCTGATCGCTAGCGGGAAGCCTTCGAATCCCTGGATCGGGCTGCCTTTTTTTTTTCTTTTTTAATCTCTGGTTTTTTTTTAAACCTCCAGTATTACATATGTGCCAGAAAAAAGAGAGCTGGAAGCAGAAAGCGGAGCAGGGCGATCGGAGTCCTCGGGAAGGTCGGGTTCAAGCACTGCAACCCAGCGATCCTGGTGAAAACGTGATTCCCATGTCTAGCCACGGAGATCCTGTTCCCTTTTAACACCAGAGCAACATCCTGCCTCATTCCCTTTGCCGAGCGGTGTGTCCTCAATAGGGTTTCTTTGTCCCTTGTTTGCTATCTGCTGTGGGGGACGAGCATCCTGGCTAAATCCACGGCAGGCTGGAGAGGACCAGGAAAGCCTCCGTGACCACTCAGGGATCCTGCTTTCCAGTCATGATCCTGCACAGTTCTAGCACTTTCTCTCCACAGCCCACAAAGGATTTTTTTTTTTTTTTTTTTTTTTTTTTTTTTTAAAACAACCATCCCCACGGTTTAGCAGGCNTCAAAGGATTTTTTTTTTTTTTTTTTTTTTTTTCCTTTTTAAAGCAACAGCTCCCAGGTTTTAGCAGGAATGGTTCCCGGTGCAGCTTCCCCTCCTGCTCCTTGGCAAGGCTCCACCGGGACCGGCTGTGCCTTTCCCAAACGGCATGGGCAAATTTTGCAGTGGAACAAAGCTCCAGGAGAAAACCTCCTCAGAAAGGCCAGCAAAAAACCACACCATCACAATTTTCCCAATTGGAATGGTGACTGCCAGAAGTCAGCGCACCTGGAGGCTACACCTTGGGGATGGAGCAGCCTTTGGACACCAGGCACACCCCGCTCCTGCCCGGCAGCGTTGGCTCTGCAGGGCCACATTTCACCCACCACAGTGTCATGACTCCCATCCTCAACCTCAAGCTCCCAAAACCTCAAAGGAAGACTGAGATTCTTCCTGAATTCAATCGAGTTTCCAGTTCTCAGGGGTGCAAAATAAAGGCTGCCAGTGCCTAAAGAGCCCTTGCAGGGAAAAGCTGCCCCCATGAGCAGGAGCAGCTCTGCCACCCTGCCATGCCCCAGCAGAGACCAGGAAGGTCAGAGAGCCCCACAGTGAGAAACCAGCCACCATGGAATGGTGTCCCCACCAGGACACTGTTGTCATCCCCATGCTCCTTTCCCACCCCACAGACACCTGGTTTTCCTTTCTGCTGGCCTCAATTTCCAGCTGCTTCTCACCTGGACCCATACACATTCAGTCCTGTTCAACAGGATTCTGGAAATGAGTTCAAGCAAAAGCCAATTTAGGTATAGAAATGCTGATATTAAGAGCTGAACACCACATTGATTAAAAGTGCTTTAACCCCAAAACCTTTCCTTATCCTTCCTTTTGACTGTTCCCACTCCACGCTCACCTTTCCCTTGCCTTTGCACAGGGAGCACAGTGCCCAAGGCCAACACAGAGCCAAGTCTGCACCAGCTCCTCTACACCTGCCTAAGGGACACAGAATGAGCCAAAACAGCTAAAAAGGACAGTCTTCCACAGAAATATGGGGTGTCACGAAAAGCTGCAGTTTCATTTTATATTGGTCATCCTTATACGGGGCATTTGTGGCACTGTCTGACAGGGAAGGCAGTGAGACCCCAGGAGAAATCACTGAAAATTGGGTTGATCTCAGATTTCCAACTTGTGCACGTTGGTGTGACAGGCAGGGCTCTTGGACTTGCCCACTTTCCTGAGAAAGGCACACCTAAGGCTCTAGAACAGCCATCCCCAAAAAATCCTGATTAAACATTTAAAGTCCAATAGCATCACTCAGTTTAATCTGACTCATGGCCTCACTGGAGGGATCTCAAACCCTGTAGGAAAGATCTACACCAGACTCACCTGAACCACAGAGGAAACAACAGCACACAGGAGCCACCACTCCCGCACACCGCCATGAAATGAAGGTGGGGAGACAACAAATGTCACCCCGGTCACACAGAGAGCCTGCAGCAGCACCTGTGAGTGCACGGGGTTCCCAAGGTCTGCTAAGCAATACTCCAAATCCCTGGATCATCTTCCCTCTCTCCATTACACTGGTATGGCAGGGGGAATGGGAAATACTAAATCTAGAGAAGCTGCAAGCCACTGAAAAAGAACCCCAACTTTTAGAATGGGCATTCAGACTTTTCAGAATGCTCCAAAACACCACCTAAAAGAACAAGTTTAAGTTGCAATTGCTTCTTATGCCGGAAAATTAGTCTGTGATTTACTTTCTGTCATCCAAGAGGTGGATTTTTAGAGGGCAGTGTGTCACCCTGGCCTTGTTTTATGGGATCTCTGGTTACCTGGTTACCTCAGTGCACATGAGAAGCTCAGAGCAGAATTAAATTGCCCTTCAGGAATGTGAATTAACCACATTCTGCATTTCAAACTCAGCTGGGCATGGAATGGGCAAATTCCTTTGCAACTGAGCAAGCCAAATTTTGTCGAATTTCAAGTGGACAAAAAACTCAGTGGTTGTCCTTGGCACCCCTTAATCTGGGATCTGAGCACTCTGCAGCAGACAGGCATCCACCAACTCTCAGCTAAGCCCAGGGAACCTTAACAGGCAAAATATCTTTTTGGAAAAGCTGTCCCACTACCAAAAATAAAAACACCTGGCACGAAGAGTTACCAAATCTAACAGGTTACACTGCCCCAGGGACAGCTAGTAAGGAAATAAACCTAAGAGTAGCCACATCTCCACCAGCCTTCCACAGACGAGGTGACTGATGGCAAAGACAAGCACCTCCCTACAAACTCAGAAAACAGAATTTTGCTACTTTTATTTTAAAATAAAATTATTCTTCTCCCAAAAACTTGCTAACAGACACTGCAGTCGTAACTGTTAGCACAGATAAGGAAATTTTGTTTCCAACTTTCAGCTTCAGATGCGTGGGAAACAAAAACCCCAAATTGGCACCTCAGCTCAAGGTACTCAGTAAGTAAAATCTGACTGAAAGCACCCCAGAAACTCATCAGGTTTGGGTCAGGGCACCTCTCAGCCCCAAATCTGCACTTCAAACCCTGGTTTGTTTTTAAAGTAACATATCTTCTGTATACATTTCATTTTCCACCTGTTTTCTGTGGTTTTTTGCAATATTTGCCTTAAGGATGCCACTTGGGGCATGCTCAGCTCACAACTCACTCATTAAAATCCTTCTCTTCAGGGCCAACACTCCAGAATCTTCAACCTCCTACTGAAGGAATAATTTGTTCTTCTGACTGTATCATCCACATAAACAGTTTTCAGGTTGATCACAACAAGGGAGGGGCGGGATTTGGCTGGGACATTGTCAGGACAAAACCCCTCTAAAATATTTCCACAGCATTATCTGACCAGAGCTCGTGGAGCTTCCAGCGGGTTCCAGCTGGATCTAAATGGCTTCTCCTGGTGTATTCTCTGAGCATCTCACAATGAGTTTGCGCTCAAACCACGAGTTCAAAATCTGCTACAGAGTGGATTTTGCTCTGAATCCCATCCGAGTTCTACCACACACTGTCTTTTCATCTTTCTCCTCACTGAAAAAAGGCCTTGACCATCCAAACTCTGCCCAGCCCCAAGCTGGGACACCTCCACCTTCTCCTCAGGAGGAACACTCCCTTTCACACTGGGTTTTTTTGCTATGCACACCAAATAAAACCTTCACAGACACAGGAGGACTCACTGACTGGAAGGGCTGCCCATCTCCTACACGAACAGGAAAGGCAATTTCCAAGCCATAGTAAAGACTTCTATGAATTGCAGCAAATCTCTGCTTTCTAGGAATTTAAAGAACAAGGAAAACAACAGTGTGGTATTGTTTGTCTTAATACACTCCATTAAGTGCCTTGATGACTGACAGAGAGGTTTAAGCATCGACAGTCTTTCAAGACAAAGCTTCCTGTCCCCAGCTTGCTCAACACGATTCCAAGAAGGCACGTGAGGGGTCATCCCTGCCAGCACATGCAAGACAAAACCAAGCCATTGTCTAAATATCCTCTACATCTCATAAAAATCATCTTTTTCAAGTGTGAATCATAAATCCTGACACACAGGACATTGCCCTCAGCTTTCCCTTGGCTGTAACTCATGTGGAGCAGCCACCCCAGAGGTCTCTCCATTAACAAAACTCCCCACAAATGCTGAAAATAATTGTAGCAGCAACAGGAGATGTGCACAGGTTAATTTACAGGATCTGGGCAGTCACTCAGGTTGCAGCAGTTATTACAAAGGTACTTTACTATTACAGACATTGGGCGAGAATTTGTGATTATCAATTACAAACATCCTCTCCATCTTTTTGTTATAAACTAGATCTTAATCACAAGATTTCCCTGACATTTTACTGCCCAAGTTTCAGAAAGCACTGATGATTTTAAGATTGAAGCAAGAAACAGCAACAAGTGAGTATTGCAGTTGAAAAAAACCAATATTGTACTGGCTTTTTGTTTAGATTAGAAGATTACAACATCTTACTACTACAGTTTTGTGGAAATAAAATAATAATAAATTCATTGGGGACAACGAAATAATATTTCTGGGAAGCCACCTGTGCCCACACTGCCATTTACCAGCAGCAGAACAAAGCAGGTGCCAAAACATCTCTGATGCATCAGCTGATGCCTATATTCATTTTATTGTCTTACTCTGGGAGCCAAAAATATTTATCCTCATTTTTTAGGTGAATTAACTGATATTTATCTGATTTTAAAATCTAGGTTATGTGTCTTTGAAGCACAATGTATTTGGAGTTTAACTCTCTGCCCCTTTTTGTCATTTTTGGGGGCTCTGAGATACAACTGGGTTTGTATCAGAGCTGTCATTTACTCTTCAGCTCCCAACCTGTGCAGCTGAACAACTCCTAAAAGGAGAAGGATGAGAGAATGTGTGTCCACAGGCAAGATGATCCTTGGATGGAGTAGCGAAGTTATTTAACTATATTCAGAAGAGACCCAGAGTTCTTACACTGAACATACTGAGATGCACATGGAGGAGGTCATCAACCTGGAACCTGCAACAAGGCAAGGAAAACTTCCTCATCCAAGCCAGACATCTGAATTTCCTGAAAAGAATATGCTGCTGATTAAGGTGTCCTCCTGAGGGAGCAGGGTTTGATCCCAAGGATGGGCTTCCTGCCTGAGTAGCTCACATTATTGCCATTTTTTTTCTCCCAGGAGTTCAGGACGCAGCTACAAACTAAAAAACATAAAAAGCTCCACATTCAATTATGGCTTGTAATTATTTTTAATATTTTATTCCTGTTCAGTGATTTTTCTTCCAACCTAACAGGTGTACTCTGACAGGTGGGAGTCACCTTTGTTCTAAGCACAAGTTTAAAACCATGGAGCTCCACTGTGCTGTGGAAGGGATAAGGCTGTGCCTGTTTTCCAGAGAGGATTTATCCCAAATGTAGGCAAACCCCAAGCACCTTGGCTGCCATGAACTAGCATAGCCAGTGAAAATTAACCAGATCAGAACAGGTCATTTCACTTACCCTGTGACCACAAAACATTTTTGGAAGTTACAACTAACTAGCAGCTGTTAAAAAAAAGAAAGAAAATGAGGTGTTTGTAAGTGCTTTTGCTCCATCAGCCTCTTCCCTAAGCCTGTGCCTCAGGGTAGCTGGTCACGGGACAGATGCCAGGAGTGCTCCATGGAGATGTCTGAGGCTTCTCCCAGCCAAGCACCACACAGGGAATGGGCTGCTCCTGATTTCCTGCAGGCCAAGGCCACCTCAGCCTGGCTCTCCACACCAGGCAGCAGCTGGAAGCTCTGAAGGCTGAGAACTGCATCCCACACAACCACAGACTCCTCCATCCTACATTTTACTTGCACATGACATTCTGGGGCTGTAGCCCAAACACCAAAAGGCACTTCAGAGCTTTGAGCCATAGAAAACACCAACACTCCAGGCCATTTTGCCATCTTGGACCCTTTACACAATCTGGAGGTTGTTAATTAACACATTTGTGAAATACTGCAATTTTACACAACACTTTTGACTTCACTCATGTCAAAACCATCTCACGTGTGACCCTACACCCACATCATGCTGATTATGTTCATCATTATTTTCTTTTTAGCCTTTAAAGGCTGATGAAATGCAAAACAAGAACTTAAACTTGAACCCCAGGTTCTTTCCAATGTGTTTGTGAGGGGCTCCAGAGTGATACCCAAAACTCAGCTTCATCACCACTTCCAGAAACACAGTTAAAGCATAAAGACAAACTGAAATCTTGGCAGAACAAGGAACTTTACCTTGAAAATCAAGTGGGATGCATGTGGCTATAAACCCCCTGAAGTGTCCTGCTCCAATTTTAGTCTCTTCACTGCACGCCATATTAATACACACACAATACACACATGAAGCAGTTTTCTATTTAAAATTGCATTCCCCAAAGTAACAAAGAATTAAAAAATATTGTACTAAATGAAAACAATATATTTGCAGACTGGAATATGTCCTGTTACACAGAGTCCAAATCTGCTTTATGAATTACATACAGCAGAAGGGAACATTTTCCAATGGAGAAGGAATCTACTCCACTCCAAGGATCAGCAGTCCCAGCCAATCAACTGTTTTGTGAAGACCATCAGTGCAGACCTAGGCTTTCTGCACTCAAAATTACCCTAAAACACCTGTGTTAAGTGATCTAGAGGGGATTTCTTTTACAATACTTCAGATGTAAGTGTGCAAGATACCCTTTTTTTTTCAAACCAGATAGAAACTTCCATGTGGTGTCCTGTTTGAGCATCCTAATCAGCTGAACAGCTACACCCAAGTCTAAGAGGATTGAATTCACAGCATCAGAAATCCTGTATTTGTACTTTACAAGTGTCATACAAACATTATAAAATACAATATTAGTCTTGAAACAAGCAGGAACTCTACTCCTTCCACAAATGCCATTTAAGTCTGGTGGGAGCAGCTCATGTTTTGTTTTTATCAACTGTAATGACTCTGAGCAGTCATTATAACCTGTGACTTCTGTGTAAATCAGTCCCTCAGACTTCCATTTTAATGCACAAGTAAACATGGCCAGTAACAATGTGAAATTAAAGTTAGCACATATTTTAAAAACAAAACAAGAAAGAACTCCAATCATAACCACCCAAACATCCATCAGTGGTGCTGCTATTCATTCAGGACAGTTCCATGGGCTGGCATTTGGTACCTAGCACCTTGTTTTCACCTTTCTGAATTAACAATCTTCTCTAAAGATGCTGTCAAGTGTCTTTAGGAAAGAGGCAAACCCCTAAAACCTTTGTAACTTCTCTGCCAGTATCTTTAAATATGTAGGATCATGTTTTGTTGAAGACAAAATTTTTCAATAGCTATTAATATTCTATGACACAAACCCTGCGCTTCAGGAGGAAAAACTGCTTCCAAATATTTAGTTAGCTACAACCAAGCTTTACTGTAACCTTACCAACAAGAAATTCCTACTTTTCATGCTGCTGCAATGTTTTAGCTCCTCTGGCGAAAAGCAAACGTACACTTTGAAGTTCCTTGCAAATGAAACCAACACAACCAACCTACATTTTGCTGCCCATTAGCAAATGACACTGCTAAGGCCAAGCCAAAACTGTTTTAGTCAGATAAACAGTGGAGATGAGATGCTGGCTTACAGCTAGACAACCTTAGCTTGATATCCAGCCCTAGGAAAATGAAAGGCATCAGATCACAGCATGCAGCGAAGGAGCAGGAAAGCACTGAGTGGAACTCGACTCCAAACGTACCTCGTGGGAAGGGTCCAAAGTTCTGCACACTTCCACTCCTCACGAGGGAAATCCAAGTGCAGGCAGGTTTGAATCACACACTGTGCCTGGCAGAGGGTTAGCTTGGCTGCTAGGATCACTTGTCAGCACAGCACAGAACATAGGACAGGCATTCCCAAGGAAACAAGGATGTCCCAAGCAAAGAGGAAGAGGTGCACATGCAGGGCAGGGCATGCAGGGAGTCTGGGTGACCCTGCCTAGGCACTGACAGCTCTTTCAGTAGCAGCCTCTTTTCATGAGCAGAGGTTATTTAGATGCTTTTAAAGACAAAAACCCCACAGAACTTGACTCTGGCAAGCCCAGCAGCAGCTCCTGCTCTCAGCACGGAGGACCAGGGCACACGTACCTTCTTGTGAACAACGGAGGAGGTGGAATTAATGGTGCTCTCATCACCATGCATCATGACCAGCTCAGGGCTGCTCTCATCCAGGACCTCCTGCATGCTGCTCACACTGCTGCTCTGGCTGCCTGTGCTCACAGACATGCTGGGGATGGAATGGTTGCTGCCCAGACTGTCCATCTTCCTACTCAGGTTTGATCCATGCTCACTGTCCTATAAAACAAGGGGCATCAGTTACAGATCCTGCAGGAGATCACCTGCCCAGCACGTGCCTGCAATGCCCAGAGTTTGTTTTAAAGGTGACTCTGCAGACTTCAAGGGTCTTTGGGCATTATTTTGCCAACTGCACATCTCAAAGGGCTGTTTGGGTTCTGGAATGCTCCATATTGGGCAGGTAGCTTCTGCCTTTTCCCCTGCAATCTGATTACATCAGGCTTCAAGTCAGTTTTTTCCACATATCCGTAAGTTTGGGCATGGCTCTTAGCTTGATAGGAGACATCCAGGAATACTGGATGACTGTTAGAAAGAGCATCATAATTAAGAGAAATTATCCAAGTTTGAATTAAAACAATGCTTCGAGCCAGGATCTGCTATAACACATTTCCTGTATCAGAACATATGTAAGACAATGAACCCATTTTTTATTATTTGATATATTCTACGTGGTGTAGAGGTGTTAACCTCCATGTCCCAAGCAGTCAGCAATTCTATTCTATCAAGCTAAAAACCCCTTGAACCTTGTGTTTTCAGCCAAGATAAAAGTGAGTGAAGAATCTTAGCAGCTGACTCAGATGAGCCTGCATTATTATAGGGGTTAAAACTTGGATATACATAAATAAATATGTCACTGTTGTACCTGGGACAGTGAGAAACGACACAACCAAGATCTGGAGAAAAATGGCTAATTTAATTAATTATCAATCGGATTATATAACTTGGTTCGCAAGAGCAGCATAGTACTATTGGTCCCTTGGTCAACCACCTTCTAGAATGTTTGGTGGAGGGTATACAACACCCATTTCAAAATATTTTCCTCAGTGTACCATAACAACACCAAGTGAACAAGAGCAGGTGCAAAGATAGAGAATTAGTTTACAAAAACCCGTAGCAGTGTTTTGCATAGTTTTTGTGAGAGACACAGTTCTCACAGAATGCTGCAGAAAGCTGAAAAATCCCTCTACTAAAGCTTTTCAGTGTCCACATAAATATTCCTTGTACAAGAGGTATTTTTGATTCTGCAGACAAATATCAGAAGTTAGCAGCCTTTTTTCTTCTTCCATACCCATACGAGTACATTAATCCCAGAATATGCACTTAGTCTGGACTCATTTAGAGAATTTATGGAGTCCTTTGTAATTAACTAGTGGCACCAAAGAGGCTTGCAAGGAGCTCACAATGAGGACAGAACTCTGAACATCCTTCAGCTCCTGGTGTGAAGCAGCCTTGACTCACTAAAATGAGCAGCCTGCTGCTGCATCCAGTTTGCCCTGGCCTCTGAAGGGAGCTTGGGGAGAATTCCATTACAAATCAATTAACGGGGAACTCATTTTGTTGGAGACTGACAGAAAGATAAAATTGTGACTTGATAGATTTGCCTTTGATTGTGTGATTATGTTTTAAGCAATCAGCAGATCGTTCAGAGCCTGCGTGAGAGCACTTAAAATCCAGAATAATACTATTTTACAGAGAACATAGGCACAGGGGAATGAAAATATTTTCAGGATGCTCATATAAAGTTGCAGAAGAAATCACATAATGAAGGATCTGAGGCTGTGTAATTAATGAATGTTTATGCAGGAAGGACAGGGACGAGATTGCATTTGCAACCTTAGCATTGGCTTCCTGACTTCAACTTTAACCTTCTTGGAAGGGCTCTGAGGAAAGCATTAGTAATATTTTGCATGGTAAAGATTTGTAAGGCTCATCTTCCACCTTAGAAAGCTCGAGGTAGTAGGGGGAAGTGCCTGGTGGCATTTCCAGTGGAGCAGGTTCTGTCCCTAGTGAAGCAGGAACTGCAGCACGTGCTGGGTCTCCTTCCCCTGCCCCAGTCAGTGACACACATGAGCAATGAAACCTCCTGTGGTGGGACAGGGGCTCAGGGGTCAGTGCAGAGCATGCTGTGCACATGCAGAGTGTCATCAGCTGCATCCCTGCCAGTCCCTGCAGAGACAACAGCTCTTCCCCCTGCTTTTTTGAGGAGTGGGGACAGGAGGAACAGAAGACACACCTTGGAGTCAAACACTACCATGTGTTTCCTGTTGAGCTTGGAAGTGCTTAACAGCCAAGTGGGAAACTCATTCCCTGGCACTTTGCTGCCCTGTCACTCTGCTGACAGCCTGTCACATGTGGGGACAGAAACTGGAAGGTTTCAGTGCACGAGCCTGACAATCCCCCACTCCCCAGCTAAGCTCCAGGTCTGGAAGCTGGAGGGCACCTTTAATACCAGCAGTTGCTGTTCTTGCTCCTTTGGGGCATCTTCACAGGGAGGGGGAGCACAAAGTGCCAGTCCCCTCCTTCTGCAGCTCCACCTGAGATCCCGGTGCCCATTTCTTAAACCAGAGCTCCAACTTACCTTTAAATGAGCATTTGACACACCCAAACCTCAAACCCAAGGCCCTGCAGATACTCTGAGCTTGGGCACCTCACTGTGTGTTATTGCCTCATTCCTCTGGAGCAAAAGGAATACAGACATCAATTTGTCTGTCAGTGTTTTTCATTGAGAAGCAGTCATAGATTTATTTATGCATTGTGCCTGCACCAAGTAACATTAATTTCCATCTAAGCTCATCAATTGAAAAATGACTGGTTTCCTTCTCTCAGCCACAGTTAGGGTCAATTATCATACACTGATTAAGTGGGTTGTTTATTACAAGATTTAAACTGAAGCTGTGTTTTAGGTCTTTAACCTTTTTCTTCTTTAACATTAAAGAATTTTAAAAAATAAGTCTTGCTAATTTGGTGATTTGCTTTTCAGCTCATGAGAGGCCAATTACTTTACAGTAAAGTTATGGTAATTGAAAAAATATTAACATTAATGGAGTTGTTCTGACTGTGCAGATGAAAAAGAAAAGCTTGGGCTGTCAAAGACCCTCCTCCACACAGGCTGGGAGACACTTCTCACAGAGAACCTCCCTCAGAATGAGTTTCTTCCCTAAAGCTTCCAGAAGAAAGGACAGCACTGGAAAAAATCCAAAGTTTTACATGTACAGTAACTGGCAGCTTGAACACTGAGTAAGGGCTACTATCACTCATTATCCTATCCTGTCTCTCTGCTGATCCAGATGATATTCCAACAACATTCCTCACCTAGGCTGTGCTTGTTCTGCCACCCTAAGGACAGGAACATCTCCCTGTTACTTGTAAGGGTGTAAATGGGGTAACAAATCATAAGTACCTCCTCCTCCTCCTGAGACTCGTTCAGGGGGCCATTCCGTGTCTCCTGGAACAGGATTTTCTTCATTTTCCGGTACTGAAGGTTGTCCAGCTCCCTCACTGCATCCTTGGTCCTTTGGATGAGGTCTATGAGCACCCTGGGTGGTCGCTCCCGGCGGACAAAATCGTGCTGAGTTAAAGGAAATAAAACACCTGATTTCAGATGCCGGGGTAAAACCAGGGACAGTGGGGACTTTTGAGACCCCTGAAGTGACAGTTCCCATTCTGGAATGTATCTGTTCATATTCAATAACTGGTAATACCCTTTCTGAAAGACTCTAAACACACTGAGCTTGCGCTGGAGTCAGGTTTTCTGAGCTCTCCAGGTTACACAGACAATTTGTCCCTTCCTGAGCTGGTTCACTCAAAACACACAAGGTGACACTTCAAACCTTGGAGACACAAGAATGAACAGAATGCAGCCAGGACAAAAAAGAATCAACCTGCAAAGATTTATCCTGCATCCATCTATTCCAATTTACACATAAAACCAGCAAGGAGATCACAAAGTTTATCTATACCTAAAGCTTTTGTAGCCAGAGTTGAAGTAAAATCAGGCTCTTGCCAACTCCTGCACAGGTTTTAAATGCAGACTTAAATTCTTTAATGATATTTAAGAACATGATTAAAGCCTCTTCTCTGATTTATCAGATACATTCTCCTGAACTGTACAGCTGGCAGTGGATATAAAAGTCTCCAGCTTTCCCATTTAACCTTGGCTAAAGCAGACAACCTGAGTGTCCACTTGCCAGTATTCTATATGGGATCACTTACAGCCGGGTGTGCTGCTTAGTAGTTCCCAAGGGGGATGGCTTTAGGGCACATCTCTGCATGCTTGTAGAAAAATTTACAGCGAAAACAGAAATATTTGCAGTGAAAAAAAAAAAAAAGAAACTGGGGGGAAAAAAGTTGTCCTCTGCTGCACATTGCAAATGCCACAAGGGGCTTTTGTCAGAGCCTCCACAGCTGGACCCACCTGCAAGGAAATTCTCAGGAGGGTCACCTTTGCCTGCTCGGCCTCACAGCTCTCCTGTGGGCTCAGCTCAAGAGTGAACTCATCCCCTGGAGCTGAAGTAATCAGCACATGGAGCCCCAGCCTGCCCTAAAACAGGAGCCTTCAACAGAAGAGCTGAAAGCATGAGCTAATCATCTTTTAATGATTTGTAAATAAACAAGGAAAGCGTCATGCCACAAGCTTGTTTCTTGTTTTTAACTGAATCCAAACTTGTGCATTTGGGTTTTGCTAGTGGGGACAGCCAGTCATTTCAGAACCCATTTTTTGCTTGTAGTGATGGTGTTTATTTTTGAATCAGAGCTAAAAGTTCTAAACATCATTTCACACAGGAACAAAATGAATCATTTCTGCTCCTCAACGCAGATAACCACCATTTATTTCTCTGTGAACAATAACAATCTGCAGCTTATTTATGATTAGGAAAAAAAGGAACCCATTTTTATCTCATTGTAGATAATTTTTAGAAAGCGACAAAAGCATTTGGAACAATGATCCTGAACCTAAATCTGTTCTATGTGTGCACTCAAATATTAAAATGTGACCACATAAAAAGCATAGGGCAGACATAAATATAAATAAAATATAAATATAAAATACGGAATATACAGGATTTCAGACTCAGATCTCAGCTCTAATTGTTTGTACAGACTCCAACCTAAGGTACTCCTGAAATCACATCCTTCAACGAACTAAGCCTGTTCCTAGAGAGCAACATGGCTGCCAATATCCAGGAATGATTCATTCCAAAACCCACAATATAAACCTATTAGCTGGTCAGGGTGCTACAAGTAGAACCAGGGAACAAATCACTGATTATTTGCCACAGCACAAATGTACCACAGGAAAAAAAAATATACCAGGTGCCAAAGGGAGCACAAACAGCTCCTCCATCATTTACCTGGAGAGGTCACTGGCACCAGCAGCCAGAGGGAGAGCAGGGCTAATAATCAATTTTAAAGAAAGGCAATAGTTAAAAGAAAAGCCAAAGCCTGATGGAGAAGGGGCTGGACAGGATTTCACACCCCCTCACCTTCTAATGGAAGGCTGCTCCTGAATTTCCCAAAAGCAAAGCCCTTGGAGCTGTAAACAGTGCCTCTATTTCTCAAGTAAACTGAAACCAAATGACTTACACTGGAACTGATTTATGATTCTATGATTCACTGACAAAACCTTGGCAAACTCTACACACATCACTCCCAGGTCCCTCTCCTACAGGCTCTTGGCAATTATGGACCTGTAAAAACCCTTTCCAAAATGATCCAGTTATTTCCAAATCAAGTTTAATTAATTGGGTTCAGTATAGAAACCATTAAAGGGATTTAAACAACTTTTGAGTCTGGTGGTTTGATTAGGGGAGAAAGTCAGCCTTGGCCTATCCCCTTAATGCTACTTTTAAGTACTAAGTGTGATGCATGAATGGAGGAAAAAAGAAAACCAAAAAAACCAGCCAAAGAGTGGATTTTTGTAAGGGCAAATATTTGTTCACCATCTTTACAATTATTTTGGTAGACAAACAGATTTCCCCCCAAATTTCTGGAAAAGATTTGATAAATTACCCGTAACAAATCTGTTGATGATGGCCTTTCCTGAGGTATTTTCTGTAAGCAGTAATCAACAAATCCCCTAAAGGAGTCTGACCTGCAAGTAAAAAAAAAAATCCTAAATGAAAAAAAGAAGCTTAGGATCTAGAATATATTCAAACTTATTAGTGCAAAGCAAAGGGAAAACTTTGACTAATTTGTTCTTAAGTTCTAAGGCAGAGAAAGTAATTGGGTTTTTCCAAATTCCAAGTTGATCCCATCAGTTCTTTCCCAGTTAAAGGCTGTTGAAAAAACATGGACACACAACCATCCCTGAGCACAAACTGAAAACCAGGTTAGAACTACGTGTACCAGTCACTATTTATGATTTTACTTCACCCGCATAAGAAAAATGACAACGGAATTATTGGGAACTCCAGAAATGCACTCACTGGTCTCTGGGAGGTTCCAGAGGTAACCCTGCCTCGGGGTAAAGCCCCTCAATGCTCAGTTCAGCAACACCTGAGGCTTTCTGTGAGGTTTTATCACAGCTGGAAAGAAGGGAACTGATCTTTTAGGTGCCACTGGACTCAAAAGCAGCACAAAAAGCACCTTGGTGACTCCCTGTGCCCTCTGAGAGCAAACAGGGCATTGTAAACAAGGGCTTGCAATCAAGAAGTCTGATCTGGTGCTGTTTATTCAAAGCTGTCTCTGCTCTGCATTGCAAATCCTGCACAGAACGTGGGGACCATGCTGCAGGCAGCAGAGCAAGCTCCTGGAATCCTGAAAAATGGACAAAACAGAGAGGATGAAATAGGGAAATTGGAGTGGTCTTGATAAAATGCTCATTTGATAAAATGATCAGCAATTTAACAGTTGTGCTGCTTAAATGCCCAGCAGGCAAATGGGAGAACTTCACACCTCTCCGGGAGCTTTTGTTTTAAGCCTTCTGCAGACTCTGCCAAGCACCACCCCACAGCAAAATTCCAGTCCTGGGTACAGGAAACAGGGCAAGCTCTCTGCTCCCACAGAGTAACAAACTGTTCTTGTACCCAAGCTCAGATTCTGGAACACGCCTGAAGCATGGGGTGTATTCACTGGCCACGGAGCTCTGAGGGCTTTTGGAGTCACCCACTGACAAAAATATCCAGTTACCTCCACATTCTCCTCCCTTTCTCCACGTTTCAGCTGCACAGCAATGCTAACACCTCTTCTACTAGTGGGGATCTTTGGCAGTTGTAAACTTTGCTGATGCTGAGCCACGGCTGGTTTAATGCATCTAAGGATATTTTAATTCCTACAGCAGCTACAGCCCCAGAATTAACACCTCCACACACTTAGACTGTAGAACAGCCAGACTGACAGAAGGTCAAAATTGAGCCAGCCTACACAAGATTTGAGAACACACACAAATCACTGCACTGCAACCAACACTTTCCTTGTCAGGCTTGAACTGTGCAGTGTCACAGGGCATTTTCAGGGGAATAAACAACAAAAATCAGCTGTTAATGGTTCTCTTACCATTCATTTGATTGTAACCTAGGGGAATCGTTCTGGGCTATGTGATATAAGGCACTCATTGCATTCATGTTGAAAAGTGGAGGCTTCCTCTCAGCTGGAAAGAGAAGAGAAAGGTATGATAAGGCTGTCCGGAAAGAAAGGAGAAATGTATGGAAGTATGAGCAGAGTATCACTGCTAAATCAATACTCAGTGCTATTGTCATCACACTTAGGCCAATTGTTTTAATACCCCAAGTTAGACCAGGACACCCACTCAAGGAAAGCCGCTGTTCACTTGGAGCGAGATTACAAAATCCAAAGAGAGCAAGATACAAATTATAAGGAAGAGTTTGCAGTAAATTTTACTTTAACTGCAACACCTCATACCTGACCTGCTGTGGCAGAACCAGCTGAAACTGAGTAAAACTGAGCTTAGGCACAGTTCAGGGCCAGGACATGCTGTATGAGTCCCTACAGGTCTTTGATGCACTGCTGGAACATCTGGATTACAGGAAAGAGTGTCTGCCTCATTTGTCACTGCAAGTGGGACAGGTTATCAAATTCACTTGCCAGACGTGCCATGAACTCCCTCTCAAGGAAATCTTTCCCAGTCCTTGCACCAAGAGGGCACCTGCCCAGCAGCCCCTGATCTCTCAGGAAGGCAGAACTCACAGAGAAACTGGGGGAGGCCGGTTCTCACCAAGGTCAGTGGTGCCAGGATTTTTCAGTTCTTTCAGGTCAGGGCAGTCTCTTGCCCTTGCCATGCAGCATGAAGGCAAAGCACCACATCTGCTTTTCCTTAACCACTACTTACTCCAGCTACACAGGGAATTAAGACATCAGCATTCAAAGAAAGCCAAGTGCTGCTCAACAAGAGATTTCCTCCCACTGCTGCCTGACCTCGCGTTCAGACAGGGAACCATGCAAAGGCAAAGTTCAAATTTTAAAAATGTTTAATGCTTCTCAAAAGGGTATTTTTAAAGAAAGCAAATCCATCATCTCTGTAAAACGGCTTTGAGTTCCTGAGTAAAAAGCTCCATAGAAATTCTGGTACCAAGACTGCGTCTACCTAGGGTTGCACAGTCTCTCCCCTACTGCTGTGATTTACTCCTTAGAGGTTGTGACACACCTGAACTCCATACAAATAAAAATCATTGGCCATGCCAACAACAGAAGTCTAAAACTTCCAATTTTGGCGTTCTTTGTATTAAAATACAGACCGTGTCAGCATGCTGGCACATGAAATACAGCCATGTTAGTTACTAGTTACCTACACCATCTCAATTCTGGAGACAGCATTTCTTCTGCACATCCCCCTCTTTGTTATCTCACACATATTTCTGCTGATTAAACATTCACCAATGACATTTTCAGTGAACTCATGCTCACAATAAGTTATTGATGTACTGCTGTTAAATAGAATCCCTATCAAGACTAATTTTTGAAAATAATCTACTCAGCACATGCAGTGTCAATATTCAAACTTGAAATACACACTTAGAGTCTGCTCTGTGTACCTGCCATCACATCCACCTCTGCTCCAGGCTCTGTGGATGTGTATCATTTGCCCTTTGCAGTGCAAACCCTTTTCTTCTCCTCAAGTAAAGAACCTGTCCACGATGATTCATGGCACAAACTTTTCAGCTGAGACTGAAGATTTTTGTTGCAGAAAGCAGGGAAGTAAGAAGAATTGAAAATGAAATGTAGGTCCCCTTCTAACACACAATCCTTAGGACACCAGTTCCCTTGACACAACAGCTGGGACAACTTTCTCAGAGTCCAGCTTGGAAAAGTCAGATGACAAACCATGATCTCCTCTCATTGAAGAGCAAAGTGCTCTGGTTCTCCAGGGAATAATTGAGCACACTAGACTAACACGAAAGCACAGTGCATTAGTGGCTTGCTCTTGATTTGCCAGCGAGTAAAAGATTTAACTCAATTGTTAGAGTTTTCCAAGTCAGGCGTTTTAAAGGGGAAAACTTACGAGGAGTAAGGATCTTTCCTTTTTGCAGGAGTTCCTAATACACTGCAGAGTTCATTACCCACCTCAGCTGCTGTGGCTTTACTCACCTAACTCGATGCACGTGATCCCGAGAGACCAGACATCCACCTTCCCATCATACTGTCCCTCATCCATAGCAAGGATCACCTCTGGTGCCATCCTGCCAAGCACAGAGCAAAGGCTGCGTTAGGGGACACACAGCACACTCCAAGCACACAAACTGAGGTGGTTTCATCCCCTTCAGCAAAGGCACAGAGCAGGACAGAGAGACAGCAGGGAGCTGAGGAAAAGTGTGCTGGAATGGAACAAGGACTGACCACACCAGCAACTTGTTGGCAGAAAGGGGAAAAGTGAAAGAGGAAAGGGGGTCAAGAAAAAAAGAGGAAAGGGGGAGAGAAAAAAAAGAGGAAAGGGGGAGAGAAAAAAAAGAGGAAAGGGGGAAAAAAGCGTCAACCCAATCATCTTCCTGTTAGCAGGATATGCTGGCACATGGGATACCCCCCCATTTCCAAAGGCATTGTAGCTGCAGGCTGACNAAAAAAAAGAGGAAAGGGGGAGAGAAAAAAAAGAGGAAAGGGGGAGAGAAAAAAAAGAGGAAAGGGGGAAAAAAGCGTCAACCCAATCATCTTCCTGTTAGCAGGATATGCTGGCACATGGGATACCCCCCCATTTCCAAAGGCATTGTAGCTGCAGGCTGACAGCAAGGGCTGGGAGAGCCCTAAAGGCACTCCTTGCACCCTCTCTCAGGCTTCCCCTTGGCACACCAGGAGCATTTCTAGCAGACATATGCAGCCTGAGGGTGCAGCTATGAGTGGAACAGGGAAATATGGTGGTCCAGGATAAAGGGATGAAGTGGGGACAGAGAAGCAGCAGGCCCAGCCTGCAAAAATTCAGCCTCTTAAATTGGATTTTTCCAAAAAAAGGCCTCCTGCCAAACGGCCTCATTCCAAGGGTGGGCCACAGTGACATCTCAGCACTGCCTGGGGCCTCTGCCACAAAATCAGTGGAGCATGGAGCTGTGCTGGGAATGCCAAGGAACTCAGATGACCCCTGAGCAATTCCTTCAAAACAGGATTTAAGTAGCCGTGTGACTTCCAGCCAGACTAACAGGATCCCCTTTCTCCATGAATGTCTTAGTCCCATCACCTATGGCAAGTGTGAGCTATTTTTAAGCCAATGGCATAGCAAGAGTGGAGCCATTTCCAAGCACTGCACAGCCTAAACCTCTCCTTATGGACCCTGAGGAAGGACACGCTTCCTGGAGATCTGGACACAGCGATGCCAGGAAAACTGCTTGGCTAATGAAGATTTTATCCAGGAATTATTTTTGTATTGCGAAGCACTGGAAAGAGAAGAGAGCAGTTTTATAAAGGACTAAAGCACTGCAGGCTTCACTCACCAGTAAGGCGTTCCTACAAAAGAGTTGGCAGGAGACACTATAGATGCAGACCCAAAATCAGCGAGTTTCACTTGACCTGGTTCTGTTAGAAGAATATTTCCAGCTTTAATATCCCTTTAACAGAGAAAAAAAGAGAAAAAACCAGTGATTTAGCATGATACAAACTCTGATGAGATGCCTTCGTCTGCGAAGGGCAAGCATACGATATCCTGTCACCCACACGGTAGGTGATGCTGGGACAGAGAGAGGAATTCACTGACAATGTTTCAGCAGCAAGCCCAGAATAACCTCTATTCCCCCATTCCCAGGACAGCACTGCTTCAAAAGGAATATTGTGGAATATTTCATACACACGTGCTACTCGTACAACCCAACACTTCTGCTGCAGGACAAGTGCTAAAGTCTTGTGTGTGCAAGAATGAACACCTCAAAAGTACACGAGAGACAGCACAGGCTGTCCTCCTCATTGTCATCTCCACTGCCACCTTCCCTGTACAACAGCCAAAGGGATAGAGCATCTCTCCTACAAGGAAAGGCTGAGAGAACTGGAATTGTTTAGCCTGGAAAAAAGAAGGCTTCAGGGTGACCTAATTGTGGCCTTCCAGTACCTGAAGGGAGCCTACAAGAAAGATGGAGAGAGACTATTTACAAGGGAGGGAGGACAGGGTTAGATGGGAAATTAGGAAGGAATCCTTCTTGGACGGGGCTTGGAGCAAGGTGGAAAGGGGGTGGAATGGGATGAGCTTTAAAGACCCTT
This sequence comes from Eulacestoma nigropectus, assembly GCA_013397775.1. Lineage (NCBI taxonomy): Eukaryota > Metazoa > Chordata > Aves > Passeriformes > Eulacestoma > Eulacestoma nigropectus. Next base: position 187,882 of record VZTE01006372.1, on the reverse strand, counting down.
CCAACCAAACCATTCTGTGGTTCTATACAACAGCCCAACAGCCACATCAGGTATCAAAAACCTATTTGCCAGCCTTGTGCCTGCAATTAAATAATAATAACAACAATAATTCCCTCCTTTTCCACCCACAGCACGATGCGGGACCAGCGGGCGCGGGGCCTGCAGTGCCGTTGCCTCGCCACCAGGTGGCCCCCCCGCGCCAGGTCCCGCGTGGGGCCGGACCCGCGGGACCCGCTCCCAAAATTAAGTCCCCAATCCCAACATTCGGTCCCCGCTCCTTAAATTCGGTCCCTTCTCCCTCAGCCTCGCCGTTCCCACTGGCACAGGAACTTCTCCCTGAGGTTGTGCACGGCAGCACAGCACTGCTCCCCGCCCAGCCAGGTCTCCCCCTCTCGCCTCTCCTTCTCTGCCTCAGCAGCCACAAAATCAGGAATGTGTCGCTGGTCCTCATTTCTGGGTCACCAGATCTGCCTTCCCACCTCAGAGGTTAAAAGGTGGAATGCCCCTTGGATGAAACCCAGGTCACGGAAGCACAGGATAGCTGGGGCTGGAAGGGACCTCTGGAAATCACCCAGTCCAACCGCCCTGGAGCAGGTGACACAGGAACATGTGGGTTTGGAATGTGTCCACAGAGGGAGAATCCACGCCCTTCCTGGGTAGCTGTTCCAGAGTTCTGTAACCTTCCATGGAAAGAAGTGCTTTGATTTCTCCTCGGGTAGTTTTATCCTTGACTTACACTTCCATCACCTGATTTTTGAAAGCATAAAGTCTTACTTATCCACATGTAAATAAGAAAAAATATCTAGTCTTAGAAATAGTCTAGCTCAGTGAACTCCAATTTGGCAAATTTAGGGTGATACTCTTCTATTAGTGTTTAGTGCAAAATTCCTGTGTAGCCTGCATTACCAGGGTCTGCACAGAACAACTGCCAACAAGGCAGAGAAAATTTTGGTAGAACAGCTTTTGCCAAGATTGTTTAAACCCAGTGAAGCAGCTTTGAGATTCCAGGGAGCAGCAGGTGGAAGGGCAGCAGCAGCACCATGCTCTAGCCTTACCTGTGGATCCTACAGTGGGAGTGCAAGTAGGCCAGCCCCTGCAAGGCACCGTGGGTGATGGCAGCAATCTCCACTTCCTGGAGTGGTTTCTTGTGAACTATGGAAAAAAAAAAAATATCAAGAAAATAAAACAGAAAAAAAATAAATGGGATATTTTCCTGAGAAAGTGTTTTTTAAAGAAAAGGAATCCCACCAATCTGCTACAAAGAGAAATTAGGGAAAAATTCTTCCCTGTGAGGGTTTTAAGGTCCCTCCCAACTCAAACCATTCTGTGATGCTGTGATCTTGGCCCTCAAGGAACACTAGTTTTTGTAAACTTTGGCTTTGATTCCCTATTTTGACTTAGATTCCCCTATTTCTTTGCAGGTGCAGTTCTAGTTTTGAGGTCACATCAACCTCTTTTTCTAAAAACCATCTGTAATTATTCCTGCACACTGCAAGGCAAGGACAAAGGTGAACTCTGCAGGATTTTATCATGGATATTCAGAATACAAGCAGCCTAAAAAGGGACAGATTACAGGAACATACCTGTACACTTTTATACCTTAATTTGACAAAATTAAAATGTGCAGGCCAACTATCTGCAGCACCGGGAAAGCCCCACTTTCTACCTAGAGAACGAAGCGGGACAGACAGACCACCTCTACCATCTGCAAAACCCCAGTCCGTGAGGAAAGTCTCTCATTGTACTCAGGTGGGGGGTACTAGCAAAAAGAAAGCCCAAGAGATATAAAACTTACCTTCTAGCAAATCAGAAGCTGATCCTAAACAATACTCCATAACCAACTGCAAAAAAAGAGAACATCATGCCTTCAAGTATCTCTTGAAGCATTCTGAAAGTAAAAAATGTCTTTACATTCAAGATTCAAATCACGTGGTGGCTTTAACACCCTGATTAAGAAAAGAAAATGTAAGTAGTAGATGTTGTTAGTTTTCCATCAGAAGATGCAAAATTGGACTTTGTTTTAGTACTGTTCACCATAAACCCAATGTGATTTCCCTGCCTCCGCTGAGGATTTGAGTGTGGCAGTGTCCAATTTGCTCTAAATGCCCCTCACTCACCCACGCCGTGTGCTCCTTCAGGTAACAGCCCTTGTACTCAATGGTGTTGGGGTGCTTCAGCTGTTGGAGAAACTTGACTTCTTTGATGATATCCTGCCATTTCTAATGAAAAAAAAAAAAAAAACCAACAAACAAAGCAAAAAGTATAAACACATTTCTCTTCTTAATCCTCTACATCCTTTCATACACCACACACTGTAGGACAGTCTGAAAAGTGACCATGAAACTATTTTACAATATGAAGATGCCAAGTCAGAGTTGCAAAAGCACAGTTGTGAATCAGCTGTCCAGGTCCCTATTGCACTGAGACACCCCCAAGACATATTTAACAGCTTGAGCATTGCAAAACCAATTTTTTTTTCTCATTTTAACTGCAGTACATTTTACTTAAAGGCTGCTGCTTTGCAAATTGAACTGTTCAGTGGCCTCAAACTTAGCAAGAAACCCACTGCCCCGAGAGACACCTTAAGTGCTACAGAGAGTAGCAGTGAGCTGCTCACCTTCTGTAACACAGCACAAAAACACTGACATTTAGGAGACCAACAAGCAAGCAAGGAAAAATGAGTTTAAACCACCCCTGTTTGCTCTTAACAAACAAACACACCCTGCACATCCATACACCAGTCCAAAGGAACAGTGGGTCCAAGTTCAACGCAAAAATAAGATGAACAATTATCAACAACTGAAATGAGACTGACATTAGCAGGTCTATGCAATTTTATAGATCCTCAAGAGTGTTTCTTACATTTCAGAGAGATGTGCTCCAGCGGCCAGCGTGCTCTTAACACATTTCTTAACAAAATTATTTTTGAAACAAGCCCCATCCAGGCATTCTGAATCCCCATCCACTTCCTTAAACTGAACTATTTGTCAAAATTTGCATAAACTCATTTTCCCTCCCCAAACCTCCACGATCCCCATGGAAGGGAGCAGCAGCTCCTGTACTAAAAGCTGTTCTGTCAGGGTCAAATCAAAGCTGCAGCTCATTTCACTGCTCAGATTTACACTGGAGCTGCCACAGGTCCTGAATGCACAATTGGCTTTATTCCTCTTACCTCATTTGTTTGCTTTCCACTATAGGACATCTTCTTGACTGCCACCACCTCATTAGTGTGGGAATTTGTAGCCTGGAGAAGGGAAAGAGAAACATTGAAAAAAGCAAGAAATAGACTGAAAAAAGCTTCATTATTTCCCCCCTCCCCACGGAGTGAGCTGTGCCTGTGGCAAATGCAGGCTTTTTTCTCCTATATCCTTGCAAGCTCCTACACCTCAGAGACATCTTCCTCAGGATAAGATTTGCCACACAATTATTAGGACACTTTTCCATTATTTTATTTGTCCATATCCACTGTTCCTCCCTCAGACTTTGTGCTACTTTTCTGTTGATACATTAAAGGCCCAATACTGTACCTACTGAGAACATGCAAAATACAGTTTTATTGGAATTTCATAGACACAGTTTTAGATAAACCATTGGCAAAATGTTTTCCAAAGAAACAAATAAAGAGGTGTATCAAAACCACCATGATTTCATCCAAGAACTCCATACAACACTGATATTCTTAAAATAGCTATTTCATTTTCCAGCTTCAAGCAGATGATTCAACACGGAATTTATCTCCATTAAAAAACTTTCCTTTCACTGCACCAGATCTTAGTTTTGCAAAAACTACTATGCAGCCATCAAAATTCTACTTTTCTGCAGCCTGGATGATGCAGGGATGGTAACTGGAGGCTAAAAACTCAGTCTTGGAAAGATCTCTCCTTGCCTGGACCGGCACTGCCCTCATTTCTGCATGTTAAGGGCAAAAAACATCAAGCTTTTTGGTCTTAAAACACTTGCTGAAATCTCTGTACATCCAACCATTTTTGGGACAAAAAAATTAGTGACAGTTAAAAGCTTAAACTATAATAGGAGCTAAATGTGGTAAATCCTCCTTTTCAAGTAACATATTAACTAATGACATTTTTTTGAGGCATGTGGTGACTTCAAAGAAAAACTCTGTTGGGTGAACCAATGGAGCACAGGAATTACTGAAGGGAGGTGACACAGGCCTCTCACAGCACACACTCCTCAAATGAGATAGAAAAAGCTGAAAACAAGGAACTTTAGGATAAGGCAAAGCCCTTCCCCACCACTTGCTACCTTGATTCCGCACAGAGAAGATCAAGAGCATTTTGCTCAGATGTATTAATGCTTTATTTCTGTTACATTAATTCCAAACAGCTCCACCTGACCATGGTATCTCTCCTTCCAGCTGTGATTTGTCACTGAAGGACACACTGCCACATTCCCAGAGCTGTGGGGGAAGCTGTGGCTGCACCAAGTGCTTGGGATGCTCCTGGCTGAGACAACTCACTGTATGAGCACACTTGGGGAACAGCCACTTGCTGAAGCAGTTTTGGCCATATTTCAGATGATACCTTGAGAAATCATATTGTTATCCCTCAAAATACACATGAAATACTTGTATGACATAAAATTTAAGGTTCCTCTCGTAACAACAGCTCCACCACACCTCCATCACTTCATACAACTCCAAACAGTAAACTGGAATGCTTAAAATAACTCATGCTACCTTGTTGCCAGCTAGAGGTGTAAGGGGTCTTATCTAAATACTTTACTGTCTGATATTCAGAAACCCAATTCCAGTGAACCTGATCCTCCTGAGTAGCTGACCACTGTTACCAAGCAGCTTCAATTTGTCTTTAACTGATTTTTTCAATATTGATTCTATTTCAGTCTCACTAATACCAATTGGATTATAATTATTTCCAAACCCAGTATTTTGGATTTGGCTTTGTTTGACACTAACTGCAAAAGCACCATTTTTCTCATTTCCAGGTTAAATTCTCTTGCCTGTATCAATGAATGCCACACATCCTTCCTGCTTGAATTCCCATTCCTCTGAGGACTCTCTCTTTGCTTTTGCCACAAAGGAATTTGCAGTGATTTCCACACATACGAACTCCAAGTATCTTGAAATTCCAGTTTGGCAAATTAATTTTCAGCTGTTTAAATTCAACTTTCAGCATCAAACAGCACAAAACACCATATACTTGACCTGGATGGCTGGGTGCACTATTAAGACTATAGTAAACTGCTACTATAAATACAGCTGTAACATTAAAGAGATACGGAGTGGTTTGGAAACACTGATTTCTGAGATGTGTTATCACAAAACTAATGCACACAAAGCACTAAAAACTCAAAGAACACCTCCTTCTACAAATGCTGAAAAACCTCCAAAACATCACTTGAAATGATTCCGTTTTCCAAAAAAAGAAAGAACTATACTTACAAAGTAAACTGCTCCAAAACTTCCATGTCCAATTTCATGCAAACCCACGAATATTTCCTCAGGATCATCTTTGTAGAACAGGTCAGCTATTTCTGGGTCCTTTGGCACCCCTTTGCGCATGGTGAAGTGTGTTAGGAACTGGTTTGTGCTCTCAAGTCCCAACCAATTTCTTCCTTCATCGACAAAGCCGTTTGCAGACAGCTCTCAGCACCTGGTGGAAAAGCTCATCTTTAATCTGCTTCCCTTCCATGTGTTTCTGTTCACATTTCCTTGACAGCAAAATGAGAGGAAACACTTCCAGCAGCAATAGGCTTCACTATCACTTCCTCCAGCTAATCCTTTTTATTTATTAGTCCTATTAAGATAGAGAGATTAAAATGCATTCAGGGTACAACAGCTCTTTATCTCACACAGGAAGCAAGTGCTGCAGTGACACTGAAGTCCACTTGAATTCAAGAGTCCTGTTGCTATGCAAAACATCCTGTGACAGGAGTTTGTTATTCTTCACGCAGGGCTCCCAATGTGTCAGTTTTTAGACTCTCTCTGTTGTTCCTCCTACTTTTCTGCGCTGTTTGCTTTGTTTCTCTACTCCCAATTGCCAGCTGGTGCTCATAGAAAAGTCAGCTGCTACCTCACAGCAACACTTTGCAGCCATGTAATTGTTATTTCTCTATTTATTTACTCAGAGCTTCCAGACAGCCAGTGCTGCTGGACTGTGATTGCTCCCAGGACAGGTATTGCTTTTGAAGAATCCTAAACTCCATCATATAAGGCAGATCTTTGCCTTCTTAACATCTTCCCTTAGCACAGAACTGAGCTGCATCTAAATGAAGATTTTCAGTATTCATCCCCAAAATTTTATTTATGTGGGAAGACAAAAAAAAAATAAAAAAAAAAAGGAAGAAACATCCAAATATCAGAAAGTTTTCCATTTCTTAACAAAACATCTTGAAAAATCTGCACTGACTCATTAAATACTGGTGTGCAAAGCAATGATGGGGGCCTTTACCCATCTGCTTTTGGCTTGTGAAACCCAGCAGATAAGCTGCAGCTGAGTCACCTGGAGTAGTTTCCATCAGTCTGGAGCAAGTCTCAGAGCTACTTTCACACCTGTGGTTCAGCACCTCCTTTACTGAGGCCACATCTTGTCTGTGCATAACAGACTCCTGCAAACACACACTAGGACCTTCAGCCTATGCCATGGTATAAACCAAGGCAATATTTAATGAGAGACCAGCTGAAATGTAACAATCAGAGAAATTTAAAACTAAAACACACATAAAAGGTTTTTGAAGGTTTTGGACTTCAAGTGCCATCTGGATGAAAGCAGAATTTTGGCCTGGCACTGAGACAGCCTCCTTGACTCAGGGTCAGTGATCGAGCAGGCCAGGAGAGCTGCAGTGAGAGGAGCCCACCTGGATAACTGTGGCACCAATCATGCTCTGTGGCTCACATTCCTTCCAGCAGCATTGTCCCGTGCTCCCGGCCCTCCAGACTCCTATTCTGCAAAGAAAAACAAATAACAGTATCTAGAAAAATGATTTTTAAGTTTTACACCTTATTCTAAAACACAAAAACACCACATCCAGTAAAGGCCAGCGACTCCAGGGCCCCATTGGAAAGCACGAGGAGAACTGGCTGAGAATGCTAACAGTGTGACTTTAGGTGAGGATAAGCATTTCCTGTGCTCCATAGCCCTCAGACTACATCATTGTAGGACAGAAAACCAGGGAAAGAGGTTAAATGCCAAGTTCTTAGGCTTTTATAAAGACTCTTAAGCTTGCTAGGGCACAGGAAGTTCCCTCTCAGCCCATGCTTTTTAGATTATCTAGAAAAAGGACAAAGCTCAGAAAAAAATCCCCATCCCTGGAAGTGTCCAAGGCCAGGCTGGATGGGGCTTGGCACAACCTGGGATAGTAGAAGGTGTCTCCGCCCATGACAGGGGAGTGGAACTGGATGGGCTTTAAGGTCCCTTCCAACCCAAACCATTCCGTGATTCCACGAGAAGCTGACAAAGCTGCATCCATTATTTGGTTTTCTGTGTTCTACCTGATGACACACGAGATTCCAGGGAAAGTCCTGGGCATTAGTAAATCAAATACTGCTGAATTCCACCAGCAAGAGTATGAGAGACAAAAAGATGGGATAGGAGTGCCAACCAGTGAGACCTATCAGCTGAAATTAGGTCACAGTGAGGGATGTCACCCACTGCAGCCACCCACTCCCATGGCTGTAGGAACACCCCCAAAGAGCCACCACTGTCCCCCAGGGGAGTGGGACACAGAGAGAGCTGGGAATCAGCCTGAACTCACAGAAAATGTAGCTACATGCACAGTAGAAATGCTTCCAAGTTAAGCATATTGCAACAGTTACACTGCCAAAATCTGAATTAATAGGCACCTGATTTAATGACACACTAACTCATCCTCTCCTTTATTAGGGAAAAAATAAATGAGCAGAAATCTTCCTGCTAATAGCTAACATTACCAAAAATGTTATTTTTGTTACTTTATCTCACCACAGGCCAATACTACTGAGCTGTTAAAAGGCTATTTGAAGAGCACCAAAAAAAGGTTCTGCAATGTTTTGCTTAAAAAAAAATATCTCAAGTATAAACAAAAGCCAGATGAATGAAATGATTATTCATTTTCAGCTGATTGGCCTCACCCACAGGTGCTATATTTTACTACAGCCCTGCAGACAGGGCAAAGAATGCAGTATTTCAGGTCTGGCATTCTTCAGCCAACAGAAAAATCCATCTGGCTTTAAAACAATAAAAACAAACTGACGGAGAAAACAATTAATCCATCTCCAGTCAAAGAACCTCTCTACCATTAATAAAGCCTGTGCAGCTCCAGTATTCAAGGTATTTAAAATGGGAAGCTAAATGTCAATACTTAGAGTTAAGCCTTAAGTAGTAATGTCATTTTCCAATTAGGGCAGACACGAGTAGTGATGCAAGTAAATCTTCTCAGTAAATCTGCTCAGCAGGACTATTATTTTCCAGTAATGAATATAAAAAAAACTTAGGATGGAAAGTGTATCAGCAGCAACCTGAGTCCTGTTGACTGAACATGATCAGAGAATGATCCACACAATCCCACAATGCCACGAACACTGAGAGCCCTCTGCACTGACACCACCAAAGCACCAGATAAACAATTTGGGTATTGGACAGCGTAAAACACCACAGATGCACATCACACCACTTCCATTTAGGCTGGCAAGGTCACAAATCCTTAATATCACAATTCTCCTCTCGGTATGTGGAGACTGAAACAAAAATGGTTTAAATCAAGGCCAAGCACTGTAAGAGTTGCGTGCCATTAGTAGAAAAAACTCAAGTTCAAGGTATGGTCAATTTCAGCAGGTTCTTTTCATTACCAAAGTGCTGAATTAATACAGCAAGAAACAATTTCTATTAGAAGCCTGATTTCTGCTTTTCATCCTTGTAAAGCAGCATTTGAGACTCTGCATGTCCTGAAGACCTCAAAAGGAAACATTAATCACACTGGCAGTGACTTAGGGGAGTGACAAGTGACTCAAGATTTTGAGGGTCTGGGAGATGAGCATTTTGTTCAGACTGCAGTTTCCTCAATGCTACGCAACTCTCCCATTTAAAAACCATGAATTAACTCCTTTTGCTACAAGTGTCTGCACAAAGATTCTCTCCCACCAGTTACGACTTCCAGGTGCTGTATTAATAATAACAGAAAATACCTTGGCCTGAATATAAAGGAAAGAACAAAATATAACTGGAAGCACCTTCAAGAGGAGCTAAACTACCCACATTCCCAAATAATCCATGGATCTAAAGTTATGTCTGTCAATAAGATAAACTTGAGAACTCAAAGTGTGTGGCTTGTAAAAACACAGTTTGAATTGCACCTCACAGCACCACAGGGCTGTTTCAAATGTGCCCAGAAATGCACAAAATTAATTTTAGTTCCTAACTACACCAGGGTACTTCCCAAAACAAGGACAAAGTTTTCCACTTCGTGCAGAAAAACAAACTACAGGAAACAGGGTGGACCAGCAGCAGATTCCACTCGGAGGAGGAGCAACATGACATGGCTCATGCACCCATTTTTAGATGACTATTTTGAGGGGAATAAATTCACACCAGAATTATTTTCCCAGGAATGGCAAGCACAGAGCCTGCTTTCATCACTTCAGTCTCTCCAAAATCTGGAAAACAACATAAAGAAGGAAATTCTGAGATAAATTCAGCTGATAACTGTCCTGCGTAAGAAACCTTTCGAGCTTGAAGTAAGAACGGTGCTCAAGTTCCCCTGCAGTCCTCGTCCACAAACTTTGACATGGTTTTGTTGGTTTGATTTGGGTGGGTTTTGTGTTGTTTTTAAGAAGTTGGAGCTTTTCCCCTTCCCTTTAATTGGTACATATGGCTGGCTGGCCAGGCCAAACACGAACACTTCATCCTGGGCCGAGTCCCTCACATGAAGACCATGACCTTGGATGAACAGCCCTTTATTTTAGAGAAGCTTTTTGGAGAACACTCTTGAATCTCCACATTTTAAGCTGTTCAGTGTAATTTCTTTGAATTACTTTCCCAGCTAACTCGATGTAAGTGAACACAACGTACTTTTTTGTTCCAGGCACTTTGCTTATTTTAATGCTTAAACCAGTCATATTCACATCCCTGGCACAGAAACTCAAGCTACTGACAGGGCATACAAAAAGCACCTCTACTACAGCCTTTGTTTGCTTAAATCAATCACCAATTCCAAGCCACTCAGGAAAGATTTCACTCTGGTCTAGAAGCAGCAAGTCCTCTCACGTCCTTCCCTCAGATTTCTCTGAAGCAACAGAACCAGAACAGAAGGTACCAGTGACCTTCAGCAGGAAAGACAAATATTCCTGAGCATTTGAGGCTCTGCAGATATCAGGGTAGCGTTCCCTGAGGGCACACAGCAGGAGGAGCAGACTCGGGAATCAGGACATAGTCTGCCAGGAGAGCTGGACAACGTCACCAGAACCACACGAGTGGCACCAGCAGCAGCACCAGTTCCTCAAACACCACCTCTATTGCTTGGCTTTTCCAAGGAGCAACTTCCCAGAACACCTAAGTCAATGCCACACACTGTCGCCCTGGTTTTTCTACTGTTCTGTGTTTTTACTTTTGTAGTAGAAGTTCTCACGCACTTTCTGTAAACATGGTCATGTTTTGTTATCTGTACTTTATTGTTTTTCATTCCATTCTTCTAGGCGGAGACATTTGATGGATTTTTCCTTTGACCAGTGTGATTGAGGGGTGGTAATTTCTCCCTCCAATCCAGGGTGGTTCTTAAGACCATATAAAATAAAGTTCGGGGTTTTGCCCCGCGCTCTCTTTTTCTTGCTTCCCACCTGGCAAGGTCTGCGTGGTTTTTTCGTGTCTGAGTGCGACAACACACCATTCTTATTAATATCTGGGTGCAACCACAGCTCTTCACCACCTCCAGCTTCTAAAAATAAGTGCAAGAATCTCCCTTTGGTGTGTTTGTCTCTGCAGTGCACCTGGAATTCCATCCCGGCACTTTGCACTGGGTTCAGGGCTGTCCAGAGCTCGTGTGTGCATCAGGTCATGTGGAGTTCACAAATTACTCATGCTAATAAAACCCTGAATCACAACTGTTCTGACCCAGGCCATCACTGCACGGTGCCCCTGGGGTATGAAATCCAGCTAATAACTTGCAGCGTTTGTTGGAGATAAATACCTTAACAAAACCAGCTTTTTCCTGATGAGGAGCAGTAGTTTTAAAGGAAACATTCAATTTATAACTCCCCTATGACCACTATTTATGCAGCAAAAGACAATAAACTTATTTAAAAATTAAAATATAAGACAATCTTATTAAAAAAAGAAAAAAAAAAAAGAGTAAAAGTGGTGGGCTTAAAGTCAAGAAACAATCAGTTTTAGTCATCAGGAATGTTTCAACAAGTATGAAGTCAAGCCACAGGCCAGCCCTCCCCAAAGGAATAGTCCCAGTCATTCTCTGGAATTCCACTGCGTTGCAAAATATGTATAATCACAGCTACCCAAAATCATGGGGTACAGCCTAGGCTTTAGTTTAAAAGTCAAACAGCATCATTCTCACAATAGATCTGTAATGAAAAAGCAAGAGGCACTGGGTGCTACTTCCCAATAGTTTTCCTGTTGAATTTAAAACAATTTAATGAAATACGTATGCCCTTGTTAAGTTTAAGGGTAATTAACATGTCTTGGATTAGAAGCTGTATTTTATCACAAAATCTAGAGAGCATTATTAGAGTTCCTCAGGTTTATTTAACAAGATTAAACACTTTCAGTCATGAAATAAACCTTGCCTAATTAAAAATAAAGGGAAGAAAAAAAGCTTCCTGCTCCCAGCAACAACATTTCATAATATTTCATCATGGCACACTTGAAATAATTCAGCAGTACATCTGGAAGGGAGGAAAGATCCATGAATCATTTTAAACCCTAACGTACATAAGCCCAAATAGCATCAGACACAGAAATTGGAATTTCATCAGATCTTCTCACCAAAACGCCTCTAAAAAGCATCAAAGATGGGTCATGAAATGGAGAAAATTGCCTCCCTATTTTCATTATTTTTTTTCTTCTCTTTAGTGTTTTTACCAGGCTCTTCATCATGTTGCTTTAAACTCCAGACCATTATAAATTGATGAGTATTATGCTGTGTGTGCTACTCAGAGGCACAAATAAGTCATCGGATTTGTTTGTGGAAGCCTCAAGAGACACCAGCATACTCAGAGTTTCCTACCTATTAATGTAATGGCTTCCAAAGAGCTGGATCCATTTTGTGGTTTAAAGCTATTTTTAGGTACTTTTTAAAAAGGGTTTGTATTTTGACCATCACATAATCAAGAAAAATAAAACAAAAACCCATCCAGCAACTGACAAATCTATTCCCAGAGCTTTCCAGAGTGTCCTGGGTCATGCTGCAGTGAGAGCTGAGCTGCTCCTACTCACCTGCATTACCACTCAGAGCTGTAAGATCCCCATGGGGGACACTGAAGCCACCACAGTGGCCACCAGGTCATTTAAATAGCAAACGAGGCTGAAACCTCATCTCCATCTCAAGTTTTCCTCAAGTGTAAGAAGTAACTGCTACAATAACTCTGAAAACAGTAAAATTCTTTGTGTTTTAAAAGTAGTTTCCTTATCATGACTTAGATGGCCTGACTTCTGAATTGTTCCTTAAAGCCAGAAACTGCAAGGACTGTTAGATTTAACTGCCTGAGAGAGGGACAGGAGAGGGACACGAACATATTTACATAAGAAAAGCCTACGATACCATTTGGGGCAAAATGGGATTTCACTATTTAAGTGCAGGGCAATGAGTAAGTGTCCTGGTGTAGCTTACATGGATTTTGTCATAACATTAGCTGACTTTGAAAAAGGAGTTTTCTATTTAAAAATCCTGTTTATTCTCTTTGTGCAAGAAAACGTAAACTCAGGTACTGGTTTTCTGGAAGCTGTATCACAGCAAAACTGGCCACAAGGAATCATGCAGGAGGTCCTTACAAAAAGTAAGGAAACACATATGGGCTGTGTGCATGGAGGAGGAAAAAAAAAAGACATTCCCTGGTCATGCAGGGTGAGAACACCTCTCACAAGAAACCAAATTGTAGGATTTTAACTTTTTTCTTCTCTTTGAAGGTATGTATGATGTTCTTGATGACTCTTAAAATCCATGGATCTTCATCATGACTGTCTATTAAAAAAACAACCCTAATAAAACAACCCCAAACATCAACTTTACAGCAAGTGAGCTACACAGTGCTACATATGTTCTTCCTCCTCTATTTGGATAAAAGGGAAAGGCTTGGGCATCCTGACCTCATCCTGCTGCTGGTTTAAGAAGCAGAGAGAGCCATAGCACTCCAACACATTTCCACCACATTCCCAGCCTGGCTTTCCATGATTCTATGATATATGTCTCCCAAGACACCTCCTTTTCACTGTGTTATACTTCCCCCTTTCTTTGCCTCCTGAATCTCTCCCTGCTACAACTTCTCCTTTCGCAGCGCTCCTTCCTTCCTGCCTCCTCTGTGCCAGCCAGAGATAACACTTTAGGAAACAGCCTTTTTGACTACTTCAGTTTATCATTTCTGCTTGGCCTGCCCTCAGTGACTCTGACTCCAGCACGTCCAGCTCTCCTTCTGACCTATTTATAGGCACAACCCCAATCATTAACATAAATAACAGGAATTTGTTCCACACTGGTACCATTAGAAATGGCTACACCTGTTTCATTCAGGTGCCGAAGTCTGCTTCAGGAGTGGAGCTAAAAGAGAAAAAGCTTATTTGGGAAACCGCAAAAAACTTGATTTCATGTGGGAATACTATTATTAAAGAATGATAGACTTAGTCTAGCAGGTACCAGCCAAGGAAATATCAGTCATTAATATTACATGACTTACCCACTGGCTTTCTAAGTTTATTCTTTTGTAACTTGCAATTTTTATGGGACACGGATATAAGTGAAATATGAGTGGCTAACATCCAAAAGCTCCTTATTATCATCTAATAACTGTGTCCAAGAAGAGAGTATTTATCCTCTATGAAAAGAGCACTGATGGATGAAAGTCTGAGAAGAAGAAAGATCACGTGCTGCTTTTATTCAATGCCCACAAAGAACTCAAAAGTTTGCTCTATCAGTCATCTTATGTATTTATAAGACAGCCCCCTCATGGATCCCTCTTCTTCAGGAACATTTTAACACCCTTATGACAATTAATTGCATGCCCAAGTTATCATGAAAGTACCAAAGTATCATGGTTAAGAAAGTAATAAATATATTTTTACCTGCCACAATAGAGCAAACCACCCCCAAACAGCATGACACAGACTGCTGAGATGGAAAGAAAACCCGCAGTGAATGATGCCAGTTTTCAGGCAGGGGTATAACTGGGAATGATGAATCGCTCCTTCTAGGTAGGAGGGTATAATGGGGATCACACACAATGGGTGGGGGAAAAGAAAATTTAAAAAGAGAATTAAGAAAAAATAAGGAAGAAAAACCTCATATATTGTCAAATATATCCATTACAAGTTCCAGAGTAAAGCTAAGGAAGAATACAAACAAAAAAAAAACCCAAATCAAAATCCTGCTGAATTCTGAACTGAAACAACTATTTTGCTTTAGCAGATAAAAAATTCTGAGTTAAGACTGAAATTACAGCTACCACACCATGTCATTACTTCCATTACATGAGAATATGCAGCACCCAGAGACTCTTTAAATAACTGGATAACTGAGGGGTCCAGGTCTGTGATTTCAGCATTAAGTTTTGTCATCTTGGGATTTATCAGGTCAGAAAAGGCCCTTAATGTTGCTTTAATGCAGAAAAACTGAAATTTTAAATTAGAACTGGAGGGGAAACAAAAATTTGCTTCACTGAGCACTGGAAGCAGATGTTTAAAATGAACTTAACATTGCAGGTCAAGTCAGAGCCTTCTTCAGGCAAACACAGTTTTGGTTCCACTGAAGGGAGACTGGCAGAGGCAGGGAAGAGGAGAAAGTCACCTGGATTAGGATGTGCCACCTGGCAGGTACCTGTCCCCTCAGCATTCTCTCTTTTCTATTTTTTTAATTAGCATTGCAGCATTGAAGAATCACTACACAGTTTTAAATGACTTTAATTCTCATTTTAAATAATCTGTGTTTAAATTTCATTTTTCCACTTGAAATTCCAAATGCAAGTTTCAGCACTGCATCCTTGTGCACAGAGACATCCTCTGATGAGCTTTAATGTGCTGAGATTTAATATTCAGAATGTTAAAGGCAGAGAGAAAAAAAAAGATCAGTAAACTCAAACCACTTGGTGTAAAGAAAACAAGGCAGAACTAAGGGGAAAAGAAAGGATGTGACTAATCTTCTCACAGGCAAAGAAAGTAGAGTCTGTCTCCCAGGACCTAGTGGGTCCTTTTAGGAAAAGTGGAAGGTAGATCACCATGGAAACAGAGTATTTTATGAGGCACTTTAGGAGTGCAATTTGCTATGATATGAACATAATCAGGCGAGCAGCAGTTCCCTTCCAACCAACTAGAAAAGCTTTTAGCACAAACAGTGAGCGCATTTTTGTGTGCTGGAATTCCCAAAAATGAAAAACGGATGCTGCAAAAGACACCACGGATATCAGTTGGAGAAATCATTATCAAAGCTTCAATTCAATTTTCTGGTCACTGGGCTCCCTGATGGAGACATCTGAAGACTCACAGAGCCCAGGAAAGGAAGCCATCAGGAGGGGAGGGTCAAACTTCTATGTCAAGTTCTCAAATCACATCAGATCACTGCACAAAAATACCAAGTGACAGCGTTTGGGAGGGGGGCCTGCAGGGACAAAGGGGAGCTTCTGTGGGTGGCAGTGACAGACACTTACGGCATTTGAGGGCAGGGGGGACAGGCAAGAGAAATTCAGGTCAGAGACATCATTAAAACAAGAAAATATAATGAAAAGGATAGCAAAGCAAAAGGAAAGGCCACCATAATTTAGAAACATCTCTATTTCTGCATGAGAAGCCAAGGAACTGGCAGCTGATGTTGGGATGTGTGTTCAATGGCTAACAAAAATCCAGGCTTATTGGCAAACACTGCACAGGAAGAACCATGTGGAGATTGCTCTAAGATATGTCTGAGCTTTATTTTTGCTCTAATGATAATTTACTATTTTGAATTGCCACCAAAAAAGCCATTTAGCTGTTTTCTATTTTTGAGACGGCCACTGGAGTAATGACACAGATTTGTGTATATTGAATTAGCACTGCCAAAAGGGTTTTGGTCACTTATCTCATAGATAACATTAATTCATAGCAGAAGTGATAAATCATTATGTTAAAAACACACGCAGCCAGGTCCATCTTAAGTGACTCAGACCTGAGAGAGCTCAGCAGCAGAACAGAGGCTGATGAAATGCATTTGGTACAAAAATAGGGTAACAGACAGCAGTAGTAATATTTTCAGCTACTCTACACATTGCTGAATTTTAAATTAATTGTAACCACACAGGAAAAAGACCTGGGGGTTGCTGTAGACAGCTCTCTGAAAACATCTGCTCAGCATGCAAAGGCAGTCAAAAATAGGCAAATGGAGTGTTGGGACAAATGCAATGACAAGGAGCCATGGCCAAAAGTATGGATGGACATGTTTCTATTCTGATTATAGCAACAAAATCTTCTCAATTGATGAATTCACCGATCTGCAATACTGAGCACAAGGCTCAGAACGAAGAGCTCAGGTAGCTGATAATTACAGTGGAAAACAAAAAAATTTCACTTCAGTGAGACCATGTGGGCTGCCCGAGCCCAGGACCAAGGCAAAATCCCAGCAGCACCTCCCAGGGTTTTGTCCCCATCCCTCAGGAAATCCAGTTCAGCATCCCCCTCAATCACACACGAGTGCACCACACACCACTTCCCTCTCGATTTACTTCAGGAGCTCTCTCTCCATCCAGAATTTGACAGTAAATCCCTGGCAGACTCCCACAGCAATCCAGCACGTTCCCTCCTCACTTCACTCTTTTCTTTCCTTCACATACACCTGCTCAAACCATCTGATTCCAAACCTGTCGTTAACCTGACAAGCAACAAAAAAACTGCTTTAAGCCACGTTTATTGCTCCTGGTAAGAAATTATCCTTGCCAAATATTATAGTTCTATTTGATATGGTACTTCAGTGTATTCCAACAATGTCAAGAGTGACAGCTGAAGATAATGAACAAAAACTCTTGATCTGTTTCCTATTTCTGTGGCAAATTTCTGAAGCAAGGAGAGGAAAAACCGCTTTTTCCTCTCTGTAGACTTGTTTTCATCTAACAGACAAATTCCAGTTATACTTTCTAGGGCTCTTTGGAACTGCCAAACTTATTCCAAGGATGTTCTGGGAATCAGAGCCATTTAAAGTATGGTTACTGTAGATAAAACACTGATCAAAACATCAAGCAGCATTCTGTGGATCCTGTCACCACCAAGGCTGGCTCAGGACTGGTCCCCACTGACAAACAGCTACATTTGAGCATGGCCAGAGCCATGAAACATCCCAGTGTTCCACAATTTCCCAATTTGATCTAAACAACTTTCTCAGAGCCACTTGAGCAGCTACAGCCCAGTACTTCCCAGAGAGAGATGTTCAGGCATCACTTGACCACTTAAAGCTTTGTTTATTTGGACAGATATTGAGATAAAATAGCTCCAAGCCAACAGGACTCTGTGAGGATGGCCCCGGTTACACGTGTGCTTATTACATCCTCTGCTGTAGCAAGGCTGTTTTTGCAGGGGGAAAAACCCAGAGCTCAAGACCACCAGATAAGGCTGGGCATCCTTGATTTTAAGTCTTGATTTTTGACAGAAACTCTCCATTTTCTATTAAAAAAATGCTCCACTACATTTTTTTTCCTGCAAACCTTGCCTTGAAAGCAATAAACAAAGCAGGCTTTGAAGATTGTAGTAGAATTTGAGTATCATAGTCTTAAATCTAATGCAATTAAGCAATTAAACTTTTCTAAGAGAAACCAAAATGGTCTTTTTGCTGAATACAACATGTGTAGTTCATTCACTGATATAATCTCGATGCCCTACTTGTTACCTTTTTAACCAGGGGGAAAAAAAAAAGCCTGAATGGAGATTAAATAAAACATGAGGTTTTGGTCTAAAGACAACTAAGCTTAACTGCTACAGTAAAGCTTTCATCACCAGGAACGTCTCTGCCAACAGTGTTTTCCCCTGCAGGCGATGTTGTTGGATTTAAGTCAGAAAAAAAATCAGTCATTTACGTCAGTCTATTCCAGTTCTGCTTTCTGTTAAGACAGACCGAAGTCCTTCCCCACCACTAAGGCTGGATAAACCTCCTGTTTTCCCACATTTCATTCTCCTCTCAGTTCATGATATGAATGTCACCTGCTTAGGGGGTGGATACTCAGCTTAAATTCCTCTAAGAAAAGTATTTATGTGAGATACAGGATTCTAAACCACAAAAACAGACCCTTCACAGCATTCAGGCAAATTCTTCTGAAATAATCTAACTTTTTTTCCCCCAGGTAAAAATATACAAACATCTATAGAACCACTCCGACCTTGTGATTACAGTTTCCGTAACTTAGATTTTGGGGAAGTGTGTGCTGAGGAAAGAGAGCAGGGAAATGAGGTTTGAGGGTTTTTGATACCATTGTTAAGCAAGATGTCAACAAATGAAGCCAATTTTCTCCTGATAAAGAACAACACCCACCCCCACTGTAGCCCCAGACATGCCCATAGGATAAAGGTTTTCTGCTGTTTGATGACATTCTGCATGGCCCTGAAGGTGTTTGTGCAGGGAGATGTCAGTGCTCATGAGAAAACACACAGCATTTTTGGATCCATAACAAGTTTATGTACAAGAAAAAGATGTTGAGTTTCCCAGAGAAACAATCCCCTCACTTGACCCTTGAGAGAATATAAATATTATTTTGTTTTGCAGATGGGAGAAATTAAAGTGTTTTGCCTGACAGTGAACATTTTCAGGATCATTTTATCAGGCTTAGCCATCCTCATACCACAGCAAAGAGCCTTCTTTTTTGTGACAGATATACACTTTAAATAAGGCCATTCTGTGTTTTTTTATAACCTAGAAATGCTTTTAAGTATCTAAAAGAAAGTCCATGTGAAGGAATCTGCACATACACTTGTCAATTCAATACCCCAAATAACAGTAATTCTCTAAAAAACACAGAAGAGGTATTTTTAAGTGAGAGAATAGACACAAACTTACTCAACTCAAATGCTGGTACACCCTTTGCATTCCCATTCCCTGAAGCCAAATTCCTGCCTGCCTCCCCATGCTCCTTCGGAAGAGCTTCCCTTTTCATGACATGTTCTGTACAAGAGTCTTAAACATTAATTAAGCCTAACAGTCCTCAGAGATGTTAGCACAGCTATAAAAAGATTTCTGGATCGAGTGGCTACTGAAGGAACTGGCATCTGATCAAATTTTCAAGAGTTATGCTCCCTGCTTTATGAATAAATCAAGGAATTACCAGTTTTTGAAAGTCTCCAGCACTACTTGGTGCCTCGTGTACATATTAACAGCCTTATCTTACGGATTCAGCATCCAAGGCATAATGAACCTAAGGGGATATTTGTAGTAAAACTATGAAGGAATCCAATCCCAGGGTCTAAGGGAGGAATATTTTTAGCTGGAGACAGCTTCTCAATTGCAGGGCTCATTATTTTGTTCTGGTTAATTTTAAGCACAGCCGAGACACTCTGTGACTGAAGTATGTTTTTCTGCAGACTGAGGTATATTGCCACTAATTAAAGGAATGAAAAATTCTAGTATTAACTAAGAAATTCATGATAGTTTAGTCTTTTACTTTATGATCACATCAGCCCAAAATGCTGAAGGAGCTCAGAAAGGACTTTAGAAAATCACCTGTATCGGTGTCATGACTCAGGAGCTTCTACGATCCTAGAAAAGGATACTCTAGACAGGAAGAATGGGGAAAAGACTCCTTTATGGGTCGTCCTAACTAATCAGTACCTAGTACAAACGTATAACTAAATCTAATATGACAACAAGAATGGTCTTAGAAGAGCAGCTCTGAGTTTTACACATGTAATTTTAAAGCTGTTGCCTCCAAGGAGGGAAAGCCTTCAGAGGAAGCTGCACTGAACTCTTCTGCTAAGGTTTTTTGTACTAAGTAACTGTAAATTTTGGTGATTTTTCTTTATAATACTGAAAAGAATCAACACTTTCAAAAGCATAACTACAGGAGAAAAACACTGAATATTTGTATACAAACAACACACACCAGAATGGAGCATTTCTAATGGAGCATTTCTAACCCAGCCAAATTTAAGTATTATGTGACTTTGGAAAAAAAAAAAAATCAGAAATAACCACAGACTTTATCTTGCAAACTCAAACACAGAAGCTTCCAACGGTCTGAGATGATGCTGCATGCAGCCACTGTCAGAAAAACTCAGCTACACGTTTCTTTGGTGAGAAGCAAACTTTCCCGGAGACTATGAGGAGCACAGCAAGGTTACAGAGCAAGCCTATACTGTGCTTAAACTCTCCATTAATCATACATGAAGCCCAGTAGAGGAACTGCCTCTCCTCATCTTGCTCTCTAGGGAAGTGCAGCGTGGCGAGGTTCAGCTCCAGGCTTCCTCTTTTCCAGGCACGGCAGGGACAGGGCCCCCTCCCTGTCCCACTTACCCCAGTCTGGGGCTGGGAACCACCAGCTGGGCCTGGCTTTGCAAAACTGGCTCCTTGGCCAAATGCAACGCTGCAGTTTCCCACTGAGAGCTGCTGCTGCTGCTCGCTCCAGTGCCACTACAGGAAAAGCCCATTTCTGCAATCCAGAGGAGGCACCAGAGTAGGAAAAGCACTTAAGGACTCACCCTTTTCCCAGGAAAACCTCAAGTAACAATGTAATTCCATCCTTCCTCACTTAATTCACCGCCTGTCCCAGAAGATGAGGCACACATGGTTCATTTAGTGTTTCTGAACAAAAGAGCTGCCACCCAAAATTCAGGGCTGAGAAGCCCAGCCAGTGTTTTTCTGTTCACTTCCAGATTAGCCCCCAACACTAGGATAGGCGACCTTCCCAACCTGACAAGCCCCATGTTAAAATATAGTCACAAGACACATCAGGAAGACAAATACCACACATCTTGGACAGCCAAAGGAGAAAATCAGGGAATATTCCCCAGCATGAGACGGTCCTGTGTCTCCAAGTCTTATATACAGCTTCTACTCAAAGGAGATGGGTAAGGGCATCCCACAGAGCCCTGCACACCAACAGCCTGGCATTCCACTGCTTCCCAAAGCTTTAAATTTTACTCTCAGCAAGCCACCTCACTTAGCTATGGAAAAGGGCAAGCCGTAAGGATCTCTTGGATTTGAAGTGGGTCTGGACATGACAGCACTCCACTGACACTCCAGGCCTCCAGGCAAGACCCATCCCTGCGTGGGAAGCCAGACTTCCACACTGGAAGAAACAGGCCCATCAGCTGCTGAAGCAACAGGTTGGGTTTATTCAGATAACACTGAAATGAGAACTGATCCCTAGACTCATCAAGCCAGAGCTAGGTATCTCATCTCGCACGCTCAGCTTGCAGGAGAGCCACTCCCTTCCACATCCCTTCACACTGCCTCTGTCCTCTCCTCCTCCACGGCAGAAGGGAGCTGTGTTCCATGCCAGGCACCCCCAGCACCTGCAGCCCAGCAGCTCCTTGTCTCTTCAATTCCCAGCATGCTGGACATCCCAGCAGGGCACAGTACCAGGACATGTTTAATCCCATCCTCCCTGTGCTGTTGCACATCCAAGGTGACCCCACTGAACGCAAACCTGCCCCATAACAGACCCTTCAGAGGCCCTTGTGAGCCTGCTGGCCATGGCACAGCGCTCCCAGACTCATTTCTGTATCTGGGATCAGCAGGTACCCAGGAACTCCCCAGGAGCACAGACCCACTGCCAGCAACACAATCTGCTGCTGATAAGGGACTGGAGCTGCTTGTAAGTGACATGTGGCTCAGGGGTCACTTTCAAGAGTGTAAAAACCAAAAAAAAAAAAGGAAAAGAAAAAATATGGGGAAGGTTTCTCAGAATTATAAAGTACTAAAACTAGAGTTACCTCCCAGTGACAGCAGGGTAAAACTGAAATTTCAAAGCAGAAACACATTTTCACAGCAGTGCCACAGGACAGGAAGGGAAGAAAGCAACATCACCTTTATAAAGATTTTGCTTAAGTATCCTCATTAAAAAGGGATAAATAGTAGCAGTATGTAATCATTACAGTAATCCAATATATTTTTGTGTCCCCAACACTCAATTAAATTTATTGAGACTCCAGAGCTACCATACACAGCTTGAGAGCATGTAGCATCTGCTACTTCCAAGATGAGTCATGGTAGGAAATTCCCCTGTATTTTCTAGGAACCAGTCAGGCAGCCAGTGATTGAAACAGTGATGTGACTATATATAACACCCACACAAATGAGAAGAAATAACTTCTATCAATAAATGTACATTATATTTAACATACTGCAGATTTCAAATCAGAAATTACAATTAGGAAGATTATTTTGGGAAAATATTCCCCAGTTTAATTTGAATGCAATGTAAATTTTGCCAAGAAATGTTAAAGGTCAGAAGAGACTGAAGAAGAGAAACTAATTTAAATAAATTGCAGGAATTTGAGGACTTTTTGAAGAAGGGAAGTAAATATGCAACAAAGCAACACCCCACAGAATTTGCCTCCGTTTTCAAGTGCTGCATCCCTAACTCCGTAATCTCTTGCCACATCTGTCCCTCCCCAAACTTTAAATAATCTCAGCTCTCCCTCAGCATCTTCTATTTCAGACAAAACTACAGAGGATCAAAGTCTTTCTCACCTTCTGATTTCTCTCAATTTCAAAATACCAGACTAGAAATGCCTCATTTTCAACAGCCACACTGCTTCCTGCATCCCCAGATGTTCCCAATCATGGAGATACTTCGTGTTCACTCTGCCAACAGCTGGATCTGTCGCTGTCCCCTCATTCAGACGTGTGACAGCCCCACGAAAGCCTCTCCGAGGACACATCCACAGCAGCTGCTGCCTCTAGACTGGCCTCTGGAGTAAATCCTGAACTCAAAAGCATCCTGGTCATGTCCACCTCTCACTTCCAAACAAGTTATCACTGTAACAGAGGGACTGTGATGCGCAAAATTTAAACTCACCTGAGGTCTGAGGCTGGTCAGTCAGAATAATTTGGATTTTAAGAGTCAGGTCATGTTACCAGATGTCCTCTAAGGAAGGAACACAGCCTCACTGACAGCACAGGACTAGTTCTTACTTTAGCAGGTCCTGAGTCTTTTGCTAGGCACAAATTCAAGGTCCAAACCAAACTTAGGAAGTTATTTTATATTGTGTTGACCTATTTCATTATTTTTAGTCCATGATCAAAACAGCTGCAAAGAAAGTGAGTGGATGTAGGACTGTGATGAAGATTCACGCAGTTTTGGAGCACTGGTTATATATTTCAAGCTAAAGATACATTTTTGGGTTTGACTTCTAATCTGACGAGAGCTCAGACATTTGTGTGCAAGTAGCCAACTAATAACCCTTCCAGATAAGGCCTGGGGCTCCTAGAATTACCAAAGAGCAGCAGTCTCGCCTTCAGAGAGTACATCATGGCCTTCTTGAATTACCAGGACTCTTGATAAAAATCCAGTAGGACAAAAGAGAAATTCCACCTCACTTTTGAATACCTGAAAGTCACATCCTCATTCATCAATGGAGAGAGCCTAAAACAAATCCCCACCACAAACCAGCAACTGGAAGGACAGCTGCTTACACAAGGACAGCTGCTTACACAAGACCATGGACACAGAACAAGATTCACTAATTTTCACCAAGTGACTGCAAAGAGGGTTACAAGCCCTGGGTTTGAGGACAAAAAACTATTTGCTATCCCAATAAAGGAATAAATTCAGAAGAGAGAGTTTGCTTTTACTGAGAATGAGTCCCCAGACTCATGCACGAGCTCAGTCTTTAGCTCTCTTAAGACAAAACTTGGTGGTGACACCACCAATTTATCTGCAATATTTATACTGACAATGAAGTTCTCCAAGTATGAACTTAAATATGTATTTCCACCTAGTTTAGATAAATGAGGAAACCCATTTGAACAGTCTGCCATGTTATTACAATAAATTAGCAGTAGTATGTCAACAAGGACAAAGAGAACTACCAATACACAGTTTTCCCCAGCACTCACAGAACTCCCTCGCCAGCATCAGACGTCACTTAAAATGATTTTTTTTTTTCCCAGACACTCAATTTTCTTCAGAAGATTTCTGGTCAGGGGCTTTTCAGAAAACACCTGATGTAAAGTAAAGCTGGAATTCTTTGCAAATATTTACACTAAATTAAGGGTTTGTTCCGAAGTATCAGATCACTACAGATGGCAGCAACAAAGTAAGGCACAGACCAGGCTGCAGGAATCCATAGTTGGTTTTAGTTCTGAAGGAGAGTATCAATTTTATTGGGATTTCTTCTCTTTTCAGACATCATATGGCCTTCAATTGCACAGCAGCATTCATTCAATACCAAAGTAGAGTCCACAGATGCCAACACAATCATAATAATATAGTGTCTTGTTTCTAGCTGCAATCCGTGCTGCAAAGAGGAGATGAAGACACAAAATCTGAATATTATAACCAAAACTTCTATGTTCACAAGCCTACTCAATCCCCAGGTCCCTCCTGCTTTCCCAAAAACGCAAATCCAAATTCCCTGAAGCAACAGGAAAGTGCATACACAGGCCTGTGCATACAATGGCCTCCATCTGGCCTTATGCATTTTAAGTTATGCTACAGGAAGCACTACTGAAACACAAACCAAACCAGATCTGTCAGAGATCTCTGGGAGTCTGAAGAGCAGCTCATGGGCAGCTGTTAAAGGAAACCTGTTCAGCAAAATGGCCATAACACATTTGTCATGTGTCACCTTTCTGGGGAAGTGCCAGCTGCATGCCCAGGAGTTGGTATCAGTACAAGAAGTGTGGGTAATGTCAGTAATTATGTGCATTATATAAGGTGTGCTTGCAACACTCCCATTTCCTTCTCCATAAAGATTAAAACTTGGCTTCTAAGTAGCTTAACTGTTTGATGGAGACAAGCAGGGCACTGCTGCTCCCAAGAACTGCAGGAACTGATTTTCCAAACCAAGGTTTAAGATCCAGCAGTGTCTCCAAGCAGTAAGGGCTGCTGGGCACACAAGGTCACTTGTGGCTAGAAGCTCCACCTCAGAAACATCTGCAGAATCCGTGCAGTGACCCGGCTGCCCCAATTTGAGTTTCAGCTGCCAGTGCCCATGACGCACAGCATCCCTGAGGGGCCCTGATGGGATGCAGGAGGAGCTCAGTTCTCAGCACAGCACTGCACAGCCTGAATTACACTCACAGGAATCTTAACACTGCACCTTGGCACTCACCTAGCCTGGATAAAAGGAGGACCCAAAGATTTTACCTCTGCCAGCACTTGATGAATAAGTAGATTTAAAATGTTCTTTTCCACAGAGAATGATTCAGCTACCCCACTATACACACACGGAACATGTACAGCTTAAAAATGCTTCTTAAAAAAGCAGCAACCGACCCAGAAATACATCTGCATGAACCCTTCAACATACAGACCACCAGCTCTCAGCACTGCATCATTCATAGCTCTGGTGAAGAGCTGAATGTGAGCAGTGCCATTTTTATACCGTGTTTTAAAACTCATTTCTTGTCCATTACTGCTGCATGAGTGTTACTCAGGAAGACACAACAATTCCCACAGCGTGTGCAGAGTAACACACAGGCAAGCATCCCCCAGCCTGCCATGGGGACATTTATTAACCAACCACTACACTGTAAATATAACGACTGACTTCTGTGTCTGCAGTGTAAAACAGCTTCCAAACCTGGAAGTGAAATGTCAGTATCAAGCTTAAAAGTTAATAAATGAGCTGAGGAAGCCCTTTTGCTGTGCAAGGGCAGGACAAGGAGTGTTTTGTCACCAAAGATGAGCCAATACACAAGAACACCAAGGGAAGTACAAGCAGAAAGGTCATTTCACATATGAATGATTAAGACATTTAACCATTTAATTCATTTCTATCATCACAGTACCTTTACAGCTCTTTCAATCATATAATCACCACACAGGCTAAGGAAAAGAACCAAAAAGCGCACCCTGAAGCACCCTGAAGCATTCCAAACACAGGCTCCCAGAACTTCCTAATCCTCCCCTCCTATCACTCATGGCCAGAAGAGACTGGACTTACTGAGAAAGTGAGATAAAGTAACAGTCAAAACAAACACAAACCACCCTGTAAATCTCAAAGGGTAACCCAAGGCAAACACCCAACAAACCTGAGAGATTTTAAACGCTGAACAGAAAACATGTCCTTCAAAAGGCTGCACTGTCTTCCCAAACAGGGACACACACAGCCCAAGCACTTTAGGGACAAGGAACAAGATGACCAGCACATAAAGAGAAGTGCATTGCATTCATTTGAAGCACATTTTTGACAGCCAATTAAAATATATCATCATTAAAATTAAATACAGGCCAGCAAATGTTCTAATGCTTGAAAGCTTTTCAAACAAATTCCACAGCAAAATTTGTTTTCTGGTATGGTTTGGGATCTGGGTTTAAGTCAGCCCCAACAAAGGCAGCAGAGCTCTTTAACTACCTGCTCTGAGCTCCACATCTCAGCAAATAAATTTGGCAGCCTTAAACATGGGCTCAAGATTTCCATTTGAACCCTGAGAGGTTTCTTGATTCAATTCAGTAAATGCATCATTTGGCATCTAATTAAGGAGGGAGGATAAAATTTTAAAGCTGATTCTGAAAACAGTGGAATATGCCCAGATTACTATAGAAAGATCCTGGAAAAGCTACAAGGAATTCAGACAGTTACAGGTACTTCTGCCACAATCAGCCTGGAAATGCCCCTTTGCCCAGTCCTTCCTTCTAGAGTGGGTTTATTGAACCCATAATTGAAAGCATTCCCCCTCTGGTCTGTCTGATTTCAGATCAGACACTCTAGACTTCAATGCAGCTTCTTAAACAAAAAATGTGAAAGGGCCACCACCAACACTGGCAAAGACAGACTGATCCCAAAGCTCAGCGAGTGAAATGGTATTTGGGGAAAGCAGTTCCTTCAAGATCAACATAAAAAAAAATGTTTTGGTCATAGAGAAAAACTGATCTCCAGGGCACACCTGTTCTACCAGCAGAAAAAAACCTTGCTCTATATCATAAGGACTTCGGCCTTTTACAGCCAAACTGAGTCACCATGAGACAGTTTAAAGCAGTATGAAAATAATTTCAAAACCCTAAGCCCTGGTACATAAACCGCTTGTGTGGTACGTACTGTGGCAAGAAGAAGACTTCAATTTATTAAAACATCCTTAATTTTCCTTAATTTTCTTTAAGAAAGCTGGAATAACCACTATTAATGCTGCAGCAAATGCACATGGCTATGCACTTGACCTAAGGATCGCTGAGTTTTGGTGGCATTTAATCACATCAGTATAGGGGGAAGAGGCAGGGAGCCAGGAAAACATCACTGTGCGCCTTCAGAAAACTTGGTATTTTTAACAGTGCAGTTTAAGATCAGCAACCCTGAAGCAAAATGGTCAGAACATTTTCTTCCACCGGTGTGGATAGCACACCAAGAGCTTTCAGAGGGCGATTATTTTAGGCCAGTGCAGCAAAACAGAGATCTCAGGAAGGAAAGCTCACCCACTGTGGCAAAAACCAGCATAGGAAGGGTGAGTTTATTCATCCATTATGCTGAAGAGCTTAAAATAGAAACATTCTATATGTCTCACCTCAGGCCAGGATGAACAGCTGAACAGAAGTGAATCACTCCTACAGCAAATGACTGGAAAACACTGATGGAAACTGAGGCTACCTTTTGTCTCTCCCTCCAACCCATGAAAAAGTCCTTATTGCTGCATGTTTTTACAAGGAGGGAACAAAATCAGATCCACTATTTTTTCCTTTTTCTTTTTTTTTTTTTAATTAAGCTGGAGAAACAGAGGCTGATCTATAAAGCCTCACCTGTCCCTGCAACCCCTGCTATGCCTCTATCCTTACCTATGGATGCACAACTGCAAAAACCAACAGCAGATAGAGACACTTGTGAAACGCATCACACCCAGTCCTGCAGCTTTGGAGGTTTAAAAAAAAATTAAAATCTTTAATGAATAAAATTGGGATGAAGGACTCATCTGTTTAGTGCATTTTTGTACAAAAAAACCCTCTTTAAAAGAGTAACTGAGAGCTTAATTTACCAAACACTCTGATTAACAAGAAAAAAACAAAATTCACCTTCACAATGAGGTATTCTGAAGCTAAAAATACCCAGCCAGCAGCAATTCCCACCTTATGCCAGCAGGCAGAAGCGCTTTGCAGTCCCCCTCCCCAAGGAGACACGCGCTCACTTCCTTCTTCATTGCAACATCAGAGGCTTAACCCGATGCTAACAAGCCACAAAGTTCTGCCCAGAACTTGAAGTCACACCCCAGCAATTACATAAAATAAGCTCCAAGTACAAGTGGTTCAAAAAAAAAAAAACACAAAACAATTTACTCAGCTTCAGTTTTGCTTTTAATTCCAAAATATTTTGACTTGTCGTAAAACAGAAAAGCAATTTTCATTTCTGAGGTTTGCTCCCTCCACCCAGATGTCTCATTAACTCATTTTTTTCCCAATCTCTCTGTAGAACATCAGCACATTCATTATCTCAATGCTATGCCAATACATGGATCAAACCCCTGAACATGCAACCTCTTCAGGAGGACATTTTAAGGTGTATTTGATCCTTACTTTTTGTATGTAAAACATAAAGGATGATAGTAATAGTAGGGGGGAGGAGAGAAAAAAAAAAAACAACCACCAAAAAACGGAAATGTAGGATAATGTAAAACTAAAACTCAGTTGTGCAGGATGTCCCTCTCAAAGGTGGTCCAAGACATCAGAGTAACCTACAAAACCAGCAAAGATCAGCCAAAATCTTTGCAAGCTCCCAATAAAAAGGCGAAGTGTTCTTCCCTGACCTGACCTAAAAAAAAAAAGCAGCACACAAATTCCTGAACAAGAAAACCCCGCTACACTGCATACAGATTTTCCCCTGAGAAGACAGAATACATCACGTGACAGTTTATGGAATCAAAATTTTAAAGATAATAGGTTTTGGTCTACCGATGCCCTGACACTAAAAAGACCAATAAACCCCCAAATAGCCCAGGAGAAGGCTCCAGGTCATGGAGCTGGTATCATCTCGCTCCAGAGGGAACACTACCTGCTAGGCACAGCAGCCTGGGCAGGATGTGGACATCCCCAAACAGGAACCAAAACCTTTCCCGTTGCACAGACACGCAGCTCCCTGGCCACCTCTTACCACCAGCTTTTGCTCTTTGGTGGTTAAACATCCTGCTTTTTAGAGACCAACCCAAGCACCACAACTCCTCCAGCGGCCCCAACCAGCACAGACCCCAGCACAGCCATCCTTTCATTCATTTAGACAACAAGCTTTGCGAGGTTTCTTCACTCTGTGCTCAGCTGGGGGAGGCAGATTCTGCCCCACATCCCCCTGCTACAAATAGTAGTAGCAAACCCTTGTGGTTCTGCTACATCAGCACTCGGAAGTTCCTCCTGCCAGGGTGAGTGGTAACTCTTCACCTCCACAACCCCACCATCTCCGACACAACTTCCAAGCTGCTGGAATGCAGAGGCACAGCATACAGAGAGGGTTTCATCCTGACCCCCAGCCTTTCAGCTCTGCTTTGCAAGAGTTCCTAATTTATGAATGATGACACCAATTAAGCGTCCCCTTTGTTCAGGCAGAGATCATAAATATGAAAGTTTTCTGACTTCCTCTCTCCACGCCCTTGAGGCTCTTACCCACAACTTCACTGACAGCAGCTGCAAACGCTCTCTGGATGGGGAGGCCCTGCCATCAGGAGCCAAATGCTCTTTAAACTGAGATGTTTTATTCTTTAAACACCCACCACAAATTCCCTGGATGGCTTTGCAAGCCAGGTAGGCTTAGCAGCACCCAGAAAGGCTTCTCTTGCGCTGCACTGTATACCCAAAACAGTGATCTTCCTGAAGAAAAAACAAACTTTCCTCATTTGTATTAATGAAACAGTCTCTTTGCAGACAACTAATATAAATTGGTGCTTCCTTTTCTAACTTTAGGATCTTGGTTATATACTGCAAGTAATTCTCACACTTGAACAACAAATAGGTCTTAATATTACGAAGTAACTTTTCACCTTCATGTGATTCCTGTCATATGGGGCCATGGCCTAACATTTTAAAAAAGCCACTGTATACCTGAAATATGAAATACAACTTTATGTTTGAGAATATCTGTATCATCATCTAGTCAATATTGTCAGTGCCTTGAGACAAACATTCTGCTTGGGATTTTCCCCCACTTTTTAAGGCAGGGATATTTCTCCACGTAGGTTATAAAACACTGAGCAATGAACATAGAGCAAAATGTGTCAGCCTTTCAGAAAAGCCTTTCCTCGGTTAATCTGAACACAAAACCTTAAAAAAAAGAAAAAGCAGGTGCAAGTAACAGAAAGTATTAAAACTGTGATTCCTAAAAAAAACCACATCCAAAAAAATAAAACCACCAACCCAGTGAAAGGAGGGAGTGTTAACAATGATTCGAGTCTTCCCTAGGACAACCCAGATGCTGCTGGACCCAACCCATGCCTAAGAAACAGAAAGTGAAACTCATTAATTTACTCATTAACTGAAATCCAACAGTGGCATGGGAGGGTTTTTGTTTGGTTTATATATTTTTTAGAAAGATACTCACATTATAATTTAGCAGGAGAAGTTTGTACCATCCAGCCTCATCCTCACCCCCCTCCCCCCCCCCCCCCTCTTTCTTTTTCTCCCAACACTTGG
>VZTE01006372.1:58936-143923 GCA_013397775.1 Eulacestoma nigropectus | reverse complement strand
GGGGAGGGTTGGTGCCCGGGGACGGGGTGGGACAGGGGGATGGAGCGGGGGAGCTCTTGTGGGGGTATGGGATGGAGGGGACCGCTCCGCACGGTGTTTGGGGAAGGACAGGGTGCTTAAAGGGTTCGGAGCGGCGAGAACACCCGAAGGAAACAAGGACTTACCTGTCAGGTTGCAGCGGTTCCCCGCGGAAGAGTAGAACAGTGAAGCCTCTGGAGAGGGGAAGCTGTGGCTTCCCAGGTGAGGAGGAGGCAGTGGGACACGAGAGAGCGCCGAGCAGGGGGATTGAGTGGGGACAGCAGGGTGAAAATAGTGGAGAAATCCAGTATATTGGTTCTATTTCCGTGGTTTGGAGGGCGAAGGAGGCAGCTAAGGGAGGAGAAAGCGTGGACAGAAGTATAGCAGTGCAGGAGGATGTGACAGTAGAAGAACCAGAGAGCGGGGGAGAAGAAGAAATTAAGTAAAACCCGGGATATCCAGGAGTGTAGAGGGCATAGAATAACAGATAAGGGGGATGTAGAAGAAGTCTTGGACAGTGGCTGTTGCTGGCAGCAGAGCCCTCCATTCCCTCTGGACTGGTTATGGATGGGATGATGTTAAAGATGCAGAGGGTGACAGGGTCAGTCCCGGCTCTCCCAACAGAGTAGGGAAGTCCTTTGTGGTGGCCCAGATGCTTAAGTACATTTCTTGCAGTTAAAAAACTTCTTGGTTTATCTTTGGCATGTTAAATTTTATCTTAAGCTTAAACTGTTTTTTGTAGTTTAAGAAAAATCTGAGAAAGATTTGATTTAAGGAGCTGGGCCCCCCTTTCATGTGTAGGGAATTAGTTGTGGCTTAGGTTTCTCAGCCATACCCTGTGAAGTCTGAACACACTGACCTCTCTTTGGAAAGGTAATGGATTCTTGGCTACCCATGTGTTGTAAATAGAAGCCTGAAAAGTCTTAGCAGAAAACTAGCAATCCCACAGTGTTTTACTTTATTTATAGTTTATACTGTCTATTTATAAAATGCAGCTATCTTTATAGCAGTGCTGGTATTTGTTTGAATGTTGAAGTACTTCTGAGTGAGGTGTAGCTGAGAAGTTCAGATCCCAGCCAGTAACTACTCTCTTTGGTGAGACCTTTGTGGTCAACCTGAGGAGCACTGAGTGGGTGGAACTCTAGCGACAAGTTTGTGATATGTCTTTCAGAGTCTTTAGGCTGTTTGTGTCTCACCTATGTTTGTGTGAGTGTTAATGCAGAGCCCGTTGTCTTAAATGGGAAGAAATTCCCAGGCTCTCTGAAGCTGAAGTTGTTCAGACTTGATGTAAAGCTGCACTGCAAAACTCACAGTTGCAGGAAGCTGAGATGTTTCATTTCACTCCTGAATTCATCTATCAGGCTGTGTCTTTGCTGTTAAATTGCCTGAAGTTTGGGGATTTTTTTTGTTTGCCTGTTTTCCTTGTTTTTAAATAATTTACTGCTTAGTTTGGGGTTTTTTTAAATACTTTTTAAATTTGAACAAGTTGGTTTTTGCCTCATTTAGACACTGAGGATGCCAGTGAAACAGACCTGGCAAAGCACGAGGAGGAGGACTTTGTAGAAATGAAAGAACAGTAAGTAACCCATTCCAGTCACAAGTAAGGTGATATTCTGTTTATTTGTGGGTTTGGGGGTGTTTATTGCCTAAAACTTGGCAGAGTTTTGGGCCGAGATTGGGAGTTTTAAGTGTTTACCCCAGTGGAATAGCTCATGAGTCCATACACTTGTATTTCTGCTCTCCCCAGTTAATTTCTCTGTTCTATATGAATTCAGGGGATTAAGGGCTGCTGCTGTTTTGGGCAAAGAAATAATATGAGTTCTGGGAGCAGCTGGAAATGGATCCTGCTGCAGACAGATCCTTTAAATAAAATAAAGGCTCTGCTTTAGATAAGCTGTAGAAAAGTAAGATGCCTATCCCAGTGCCTTAAACAACTGAATTCTAGTCCTGAACCAGAAATGGACTTTTGGAGACTTGAAATAGTTTCCCCATGGTGTTTAGGAGCATTTGCAGTATTTTGAGTTCTTGCTTACTGGCAGAGACCTGTTTTTGTACAAGTCAGGAAGACCTGGCCGGTGTTAAACCACAGATGTATGGTAAAAGAAAGGCAGGTTTGCAGCAGCACCAGGAATAGACTTCGGTGGTTTTTTAAATAATGTGGGGAGCTAATACACAGATAATAAAACTTGACATAGTGGAAGAATGATTCTGCTGTTAAGTTTCTGGTGTTTGTAGATCTAAATGTCATTTTAGAGTTCAACATTAAAAAAAAAAAAAATCCCATTTTATCCCAAATTGTAAACCCATTGTAGAACCAAAGAAGTGCCAGAATTTTTAAAACAGCATGAGATGTAGTTCATTTGTTTCCTGAAGTTTTGAAAAATTTTTGATTCTGTGTAAACATGTAACTTAAAGAGATGGTGGAATAAACTATGTGTGTTTGGTGTTTAAAGTTTCACGCTGTGTTTGCAGGATGTATCAGGACAAACTGGCATCTCTGAAGAGGCAGCTACAGCAGTTGCAGGAAGGTAAGCTTTGAAGAGTAGCTTTGTTTTTTATTTTCAGCACTTTCCAAATGTCACAGAAGGAGAGGGGTTTTGAAAGATGTGAGCAGCATCCTTCACTGCGCGTTGGCTCTCAGCTGTGCGGCAGAGTTAAAAATTCAGCTACTTCCCATCTTTTCTCCATCTTGACTCCACTTGTAGTTAAGCCTCTGTGCTAAAACATTTCTTAAAAGGAGTAATCCACTTATTAAAAAAGCAGGGAATGTGCTTTGAGTGGTGTATGGCTCCTTGAGGATATTTAATACTTGGGGAAAAAAAAAAAATCAGTGGGAATCTACAATTTATTTCCACTAGGTACTCTTCAGGAATATCAGAAAAGGATGAAAAAGTTGGACCAGCAGTACAAAGAAAGGATACGAAATGCAGGTTAGTGGAATTTCTTTCTAAGACACTGCAAATAACTTAAATGTGTGTTTTGTATAACACCTGAAGTAAAAAAGAGCTAATTCTGCCCTTTAAAGGAAAGGAACTTGCTGGAGCAAAGGGATCTTTGGGTACATATTAGGGTTTTTTCAGAGTCCACCAAGCATGACAGGATCTACCTTGATTATTTTCTTCCCTTGATCAGCATTGTTTGCTGACTGATAAACAGTTTTAGTCTTCGTTTGCGTGAAACAGCACAAGTAAAAAGATTATTTTGTTTTTATCTGCCTAACACACAGTCTCCCACTTGAGTTTGTTGTCTTGTGGCCCTTGCTGAAGCCTTTGGGTACCCTGTCTCCTTCAGATTGCAGGAGTGGGAAGTCAGGAGCACATGCTTTCCCAAAGATCTGTTTTGTGTCCTGGAACAATGAATACAGAAGATTCGTTGCTGGAACTGTCGTTCTGCATGACTCTGACATGGAATGGGCTGCCTGGACTTTATGTCCTGGCTCTGTTTCAAGGAGCAAAGGCCCAAGTTAATTTTTAAAGTGCCCAATGCTCGTCCTTCTGGGTGTTTTTATTGTGTTGCTGCAGAGGAATGGCTTGGAGATCAGATCCGTCTACTTGCC
Source organism: Eulacestoma nigropectus (assembly GCA_013397775.1). Taxonomy (NCBI): domain Eukaryota; kingdom Metazoa; phylum Chordata; class Aves; order Passeriformes; genus Eulacestoma; species Eulacestoma nigropectus. The sequence goes on along the minus strand of VZTE01006372.1, from coordinate 140,349 downwards.
CTCACTCTTTCTTGTTCACTTTCAAGTAGTTTCTTACCTTGGATATTGAAGCAGGGCCTTTTATAGAAGGCATTATGTGGAAATAGGAAATACAGCTGCTCCTCCTTTAGAAAAAGAAAGCAGTTCTGCGTTTCTGGAAGTGCTTGGGAAGGTAAATGATTTGCTTGAGGAACTGAAGTGCTTGGAACAACTTCTTGATGACAGGAATCTGTCTCCTGAGATGAATTTCACTAATGGTTTAGGTTGGAAAAGACATTGAAAAAGACCTTTCATATGCACTAGAGCTGCGTCCTGGCAAGCCTGGGCTGTTTTGATAAAATTAAGCCTAAAGTGCAAACTGGTGTTTCTGGCTGGCCACGAGCAGTGCTGCAGCAGCAGAGTTCTTCCACAGGAGGGCAGGTGGTGATCACTTGGAATTTTATGATTAAAGAATCCATCTGCCTTGTGCTACAGGAATAAGGGTCTTCTATGTTTGTCCTTGCCATGCTGAGGTTTATTAAAACAACAGTTTAGATTTAGCTGTATTTGATTTTCTATATAATGCTGCTTTCATGCTTTGCAAATAGAAAGTTTGATTTTTATTGCACCATTCTCATATTTGGTGTATATCTATTACTGGTTTTTAATTTATTTTTTTTTTAAATAATGGGGTAGTACAGTGTTGCTACTACGGCCTTCTCCGAAACATGTTTGAAGCTTGTGATCTTTGCAGAAATTTTTACTATTTCAAGTATTGCCAAAGCTTAATATGCTGGTGAAGTGTGGTGACTTGAGGGCTCATCAGGGGCCTTAGTTTGCTATTGTTGCCACTTTTTCAAGTAAAAATTTTGGTTTGGGCATTACTCCTCCAAGAAATGCAAGAAGGGTCCCATCCTGCTTAATCTCAAGTTGTTAAAGATGGCACAAGCATCAGCAGCAGGACTGTTTCACACCCAGAAATCCACTCAGCTCATCCATAGGCCTGACATGAACTGATCTTTGCCATATGTTGGCGCTTAACCCTCAGTGCTGCTCAACAATTCCCTTGTTGCCCCAGGCTTAACCAGCCTGAAATCACACATTTGAGTTGAGTAGATCAAGCCTCTGACAGCTGCAGAATTATTTGTGAACCAGTCACTGCTGAGATTCATGAAATTGGCTAAAACTTTGAATGTTTAGCTGCGTATTTCAAGTTTCTATTATTAGTTGATTGTAATTAAACTGGAAGAAAGATGGACTGCCTGCTTAGTACTTCTGGGAATAGTAGCTGAACTGAATAGTGTGGAGTAGTGGAAGCTTTTCAGTGTGGTGACAATCTGTAAAAAACCTCTAGTAATAATGTCTTTTTGTGGAACTTTTTCATAGTCACTTTATTTTCACCATAAAGCTGTGAAGTCAGAGTAGAGGTTGGATAAGTACATGCATTATTTGGTTCACTGCCTGTCTTGGCTGCAATATTCAGTGGCTTAAAATGTTAAGGAAGTAATTTTGTGCAGCTTTGAAGGTAATAAACTAAGTCTTTCTTGTGTTTCAGAACTGTTCCTGCAGCTGGAAGTAAGTACTCTTAATTTATCAAAAATATGCATTAATTAAATGGAAGAGACGTGAACCTTGTTTTATCAACCAGTATTTGAGCTTGTTTTCCCAGAAGGCTTAAAAGAAATTTTCTTCCTCAAGCTGGCTTGTTACACTTGGGATATAGTAGAGCTTACTGCTGGTACTGTGTCAAGTAACTTCTGCACTTTGTTGTTAAAATAGAATTAAATATTTGCTGTTGGCCTCTTGTATCTGGCTGTGCGCTGGGCTGGTCTAAAAAGGGTGTTTAGGGTGATAAGTGCTCTTTATAAATCTGCAGAGCTCTCTGGTAGAGACTTGATTTGTTATGTGACATTAAAGTGTCTTTTTACGAATAATTCTTTTGCCAATATAATAGCACAAAGTCATATTTAGATGTTTTTCTGTAGATTGTGAATATTGATAATCTTTAGAACTCATGTTGGTTTTGAACCGAAAAGCTGATCAATAAAACGTTTGAAGAGCTGCTGTGATATCATTAGCTTGAGTCCTTAATTAACCTTCTTGCTCTTTGGGTTTACCTTAGACAGATCAGGTGGAGAAAAATTATGTGAAGGAAAAGAAAGCAGCAGCAAAGGAGTTTGAAGATAAGAAAATTGAGCTTAAGGAAAATCTGATAGCGGAGTTGGAAGAGAAGAAGAAGATGATTGAGAATGAAAAGCTAACCATGGAATTAACAGGAGGTAAAGAAGATAAGCACCTGTCATTTGTGTTATCCACTCTGCTCCTGCTTAGGAAAAGAGCTGTAAAGGTGGCAGTGCTGGTTTACAGGGACAGCTGGTGGGAAACGCCAAGAGGGGCAGAACACAAATTGAGGGTCTCTTAACGGAGAAAGCAGCTCAAAATTCAGTGACCTGAATTGCCACCAGGTGAATCAAGCAGTGCCAGTGGAGCAGCAGAGTGGATGATGGGCTTGCTTGTATACAGGGAAAGAGGCTGCTTTGGTTCCCTGATGTAGCAATAAAAAACTATTTAGAGATGTCACAATATTGACCTAACCAGTGATGCCAGCTTGTAAAGCTGTGTCCTGGTCTTCCTCCAGGAGTGGGTGGTCAAGTAGTTGAATAAAGCCAAACAATAATGGTTTAAATATGCTGCTTAAAGCCAGAAAAAATAGATTTGTGGGTCACATTTGTGTCCAGGCTCTAGGAAATTTACGTTAAATGGACAGATTTCTTTGAGACGGTTTGTACACTTGGCGCCTTGCAGTGCTCTGTAGTAATGGACACAGGGGAGCCAAGTCAGGGGTTAATTATTCCTGCAGAATTCTGTTGCTGTGATGCTGAACCCAAAGTATGATTTGATGCTCTGAGAGCAACTCACTTCATAGACTGATAATGTTGGTTTTGTTGCTGAGGCCTGTCCATTAGTTACACCCTTCATATATTTCTTGCATAGTATCTACAGTTTTTATATAAACTAATAATTTAATTAGTACTCGGAAGTAAGAATTAAGCCCTGTTTTGGCATATTAAATTGTGCTCTTGGCTTAGTACAAACTCTTAGGGCTGATGTGGACTGGAAATCAGCTTGAGTTATGCTGTTTCCCTGGTAACTTCTTTTATTTATTTATGAAGTCTGGTCTCATGGTCATCTTTGTTCACCCTTGAGATGAGCAGAGAAGGAATTTGGTGTATTTTCCACATGCAGAGCTGCTCAAGGTTTTAGTGTCTAGAGGGAGCCAAAGGGGCTTCACAGATTGAAGCACTACCCAGGCTGTGATTCAGGGGCACTTAGAGATAAGCAAATAAATCTCAGCACACAGAGAGGTGGGATGATGTGTTTGGCATTTATGATGTGGTCTCTTGGCTGTGCCAGTTCAACATATCTTCATGAATTAAGGAATGAGTTGTGAGAGTTTCAGTGAAGTTGCTCGGTAAAGGTTACCTGTTTGGACAAACTAAGTTCAGATAATTACTTGGTGATGAAACTGGTGTTTAAGTTTTTAACAGACTTTCTTCTTTTTCCTCAGAGCATATGCTGCAGTTTACTTCCTGTTAACTGCTGCTCTGTGTGTTATTAATTAGGCTTATTTCATTAATCATTCTTAGATAATGTGAATTTAAATACTGTTTGTTTGAAATCACTCTGGCAGACTTGTATCAGTCTTCACTGCAGAAATTTTCTCTAATCTTTTGACAGGGCTGTTTTTCTGCCTTGAAGATGAGAGAGCAATTGATTTGTAGCTGATGTTTTACATGCTGTTAATGATCCGAGTTGGGTTGAGAAAGAACTCCATGAACTTGGCCTTTTAAATGCTCTGTTCCCAAGCAGATAGCATTAGCCTGAAAGGAATTTACCTTGAATCCTTGTAGCATCATTGTGCTGCTTATCTGTACCTGGAGCAGCTGTAACCATGGCATTGCAGCATTGAACAGTGACCTGATGGGAGAGAGAACTTGGATTCACTGTCAGGACTTCCATGCTGGAAGCTATCACAAAAAAAAAAAAAAAAAAAAAAAAAAACAAANCCAGCTGGGAATCTATAAAAAAAAAAAAAAAAAAAAAAAAATCCAATTTGTTGCATGAAAGAGGAAAGATTATTTTCCTTGTGCCTTGTGTAGAAAGCTGCTGCTGCTTACTCCTTTCTCTCTGGTCTTATCAGCTCTCCGACTTCATTACTCTACAGATTCAATGGAAGTGAAGCCTATTATGACAAGGAAACTGAGACGGCGACCAAACGATCCAGTTCCTATCCCAGACAAGAGGAGGAAACCTGCCCCTGATATCCTTTCATGGAGTCACTGTTGGATTTGCAGCCACTGTGCTACCCACACCTCTGTTATTTTGTACAGCAAGGAAAATGAAATTAAATGCCAGGTTCAGATTTTAACCTGGGAAATACTGAAGCACAATTGTCCTGTATAATGTGTGCTAAAGCAATATAGTAGTTGTATAATACAATACATATATAGAAACCAAGGTTTGGAGATCCCTTGGTATCCTCAGAATAGTTTGAATTCTCCAGGCAATTTATTTCACAAAAGAAAAAATTTAAAAGAACATTACATATATGTATATATATGCCAAGATAATTGATTCCGTAGATAGTAAATGGCTTTTTACATGAGCCAAAGCTTTTCTCGTCTCAAGACATAACAAAGCCTTTACTAGAAAGAGCATATTTGTCATATCAAACTAGTTTTTCCATTTCTGATAAAGGCTTCAGATCTCTAATCCAGAGATGCATAGCAAAAGCAAGGAGTGCTAGATTTGTTCTTTGAATAAGAAAAGATGAAGATTCACCTTGTTTTCATGTATCACAAGAGACAGAAAAACGTGTCTGTGTATTCCTTAGGATCTGCCTTGCTGCATGTCTCGGAATTAAAATGTTCCTTGGCTTCTGGAAATACATTTTTAGCTCCTCTGTGATGATAGGCACTTTTTCTATTTGTATATTCCTGGAGAGGAAGGCAAGGATATTTGCTTTGCAGAGGCTTCTTATTGGATTCTAAACTTGTATGTCTTAGATTAAAAAAAACTTACCTGAGTGACTGTCATTTTCTGAAGGCAGTATCAAGCCTTGAACTTTAGGAGTTCATGCAGGATGGTCATGAGCATCTCCAGTTTCAATTAACCTCCTTCTGGTTGGATTCTGTTCACTCTTTCAGGAAAAAAAAAATCATTTATTAGTGCCCCTATCTCATCCAAATAAATGAGTTTCATGGTGAACATGACCTACTAATTGAGCATGATACAGCAGCCACAGTATGAAAGTCTCTGCCTTTGCTCACTGGGAGAGAATTAAAGTCCATCAGAACCAAAATCCTTGAAATGCCGCCCTGCAATTGTTAACTTCAGTTTAATACTTTGAATACTTGTGGCTAAATGCTTGTTATGAAGAAACAAAAGTACAGCAGACCTCTAATAAGACTATAATACACTAACGTCTATTTTCTGAGGTTTTGGGTTTGTTTTTAGGTGCGTTGTAGGCTCTTATTTATCCCCAGCCACACAAAGTTTTATTTAACTAGGTTTAGGTGGGATTTAGCTTAACTGTAAAAACCTGAAGTGAGTCTGTTTCAGCTCACAGACTCTTCTCCACAGAAATACAAGATGAAAAACACTGAAAATGCTGATGCTTGATGCCCCTATGAAGTCAGTGGCAATGCACTAAAGGTTTTTCATTGATGGTTGTGCCTGAATAAGTTAAAATGGTTTTGCACTCTGCTGCTAAGACGGTGGGGATGGACTTGTATTAATTCCTCTGACAAAAAACAAAGCTCAAGTAAGACACGTATTAAAATCCTGGAAACCTTTTGGCTTACACTTAGTCAAGTGAAATGTCACTGACCTTTAATCTTTAGCCTTGCTTGTCAAGAGTTTATGGAAACCTTAATTCTGGATACCTCAGCTAAATTATTTGTTGACTGATGAGCAAATAATGGAGGACCTAAGGACGCTGAATAAGGTAGGGATTGTTGCTTGACTTTATTTCTTTGTTTTAAAGAGAAGGCAAATGCTTTCCCCTGAAGAGAGCAGAGCTCTCTCTTATGTTCCTTTTTGAGATGTGGGACTGTTTCATCCCTGTTGGCTTTCTGAAGTAGCACAATAAAAGATTTAGTGAGATGGTATCTCCTCCTTTTTATTGAGGTTTAATTAACCTAATTAGAATGACCGTCATCTAAAAATGTTACTTTTTGTCTGAACCAAGGGATGAGCTATGTTAAGGAGTTTCTTCCTCATGGCTGAACGGATGTCAGTGTGTTTTTCTGGGAGATCTTAGGCTACCTTTGGTTTAGGCCTTAGTGTGGGGTAGGTTTTTTAATTAATTTTTTTTTCCCCTGCTGTCACAATATTTCAGCAAGCTGGATAGGGGGCAGTGTGCGTGTTTATAGTTTTTCTAGTTTTGATTAACATACTGTTTTCTTGCTGAACACTTCAAGGCTTATCTAATTGTTTAGAATATAAGCTGCTCCTTAAGACATTTGAGGATGGTAGTGGAGCACTGTTTTTGTGCCAGCTGTTGAGGTTTCTCTAATGATTTATCTCCTGTATTTTGTGTACCCTGAGAAATGTTCTATCATGTTCAAAAATAGTATGTTAGATGGGTTTGACTTGTTTGAGTGGGTTATCTGAATGCTTTGAAGTTCAAGTTTTTGGCCTTTTGTATCATTATACTGATTATCTGCACCTTTGGCTGTTTACAGCATGCTGCTCTGGTTATGTGTTATGCCACTTAACAGAGCATTTAAAATAGAAATATTCAGAGCATGGAAAGTAAGATACCTGAAATTATCACTGCAGCTTCTGTGGCTCCTGTGAGATCTCTAACACTGCTTTGCTCTCTTCCCATGTAGCTTAAATCACCCAAGAGACCAGGTGAGTTACAGATGCATTGGAACTTGTTCACAGGGGTGCTGTTCTGAACAGAGAATGGTGGTGTAGATGTTTGGCTGTGCTTTTTGGCTGTATAATTGTTTTGGCTGTGGAATTGCTGTTCTTTGTGAGGTGCTGATGTTGGTCAGGGATGGGAAGGGGGGCCTGTGCATCTTTGGTGGCTGAAACACTTGGGTGTGGGACAATCCAGCTGTGAAAAGAGGTTTTCCATTATATTCAGGTGCATCTGGGCACCTTGTCTGCTTGTCAGGTCCGTTGAGGGATCGACCACTTACGGGTTTGTGCCTCCAGCTCTCTAGATGTGCCTGTACACTTTATTTCAAGACAGAGTGGGACTAACTTGCCTCAGTTATTTTAACCATATTTAACTAATTAACTGTGGATTATAACTAAAACAAAATCAAGGACATAGTGTCCATCACTTACCCCTAAGTGTTTTTTCAGATAAATGCTGTATTGCAGTGAATATTTTAACTCAAGGCAGAGGTTGAGTTACTCATCACAATATATAATATTTTCCTGATGGATATTTGAGTTTGCAGTTTTCTCTGCTTGTTATTTCTGCACACATGACCTTATTAACCGTAGTTTTGCAGTCAGGGGTGCTGCTGTGTGATGGGCACGTGCTGGTCTTTAACCAGAGTGTCTCTCCTGTCTCCAGCCTCCCCCTCCTCTCCTGAGCACCTCCCAGCTACACCAGCAGAGTCTCCGGCACAGCGATTTGAAGCTCGGATAGAAGATGGAAAACTCTACTATGACAAGAGATGGTGAGGCCTGGGGGATTTCTCTTTTCATCAGCCTGAATGTTGAGTAGTGAGGAGGCAGAGTCTGCAGAGAGAAATGGCTTTGATCAAAGAATTGGTGGACAAAATGCTTTTGGGCAGAGGTTCGGTGCTCCCTGCACGGGCTCAGCATTGGTCCAGTAAAGCAGAGGTGATGATGGAGTGCTTACACTGTGCAGGCTTTCAGAGATAACTGGTGGCTCCAATAAAAGGAGACTTGAATCTTTTCCATGGCCCACTGTGGCACTTAGGAAGTCAAACCTAATATGAGGTAGGAGAGCCAGCAGCAGCCACAGTGGGATGTGACTGAAGCTGCCCGGCTTGGATACAGACACTCCATGATTTGCTGTCAGCAACACTCACATTTCTGAGGTTCAGTTTTCCCAGCATTCCACAAGGTGGCAGAAGAAATTGTTGTCCACCAGCTGCTTAGGGTGAAAAATGCTTCTAATAAATCCAAATAACCGTTGAAGATCAAACCCACCTGGGAGAGGCAACTTCAGAATTGCTGATTGGATTTATCTCGGTTGAGTTTTATGGCCGTACAGCTGTACAAGCCTCACAAAACACAAGGAAAATAATAAATTCTGCAGAGGAGTCTTAGTAGATCTTAAACTTAATCCATGAGACTTGCAAACCTGGATAATCAAGGGGGCAGTCTTGAGCTCCTTGACCAGAAAGCAATTTGCGAGTCATCTGCTTATTTGTAGCCTACTTCAGTGCTCTGGTGCCTCAACATAGCATGTGATGAGGCTGTAATTTTATCACAGAAGTAGGTGTGAAGCTGGTTTTTCACACAGCAATCACCTTGGCCAGTTGGTCGGTTTTTCCTTCTGACTGCAGTTTAATTGAGAGTTCAGTGTACACAGCTCTTATAAAAGCTACTCCCTGCAGTTTAAACATCCATGAAGCGTAAAGCAGATAAGAACTGAACAGGCTACTTATTCCACAGATTCATCAAGTGCTTTTTTTTTGCTTTTATAAATTTTTTTTGTGTGTAAAGTGACTATCCCCAGGATATATTTGGATGAATAAACTGTTCTTCAGAATCTTGATGCATATGGAGTACTTGAAAAATGTTCATGAGTAAAAAAAGAAAGGAAAAAAAAAGGCATCTGAAGTAATCTGTCAGTAAAGCTCAGAACTTCCCATTAAATTTAAACCTGGAAGAGCTTCAGTGAGCCCAGATGAATCTCACCAAAGCACCAACTCTCTCTGAAGGGTATCTAGGTGGGACCAAAAAAACACTTAACAGATATTTTCATCTTGCTGAATTCAGTTGTCATGGGCTGTCAGGAATTCCAGCTGTTGTCTTTCCTGGCTGCCTTGTTCTTATGTTGTTTTAAGACCAGTATTTTACATTTTTTTGGTTGTAATAATCCGGCTTAGATTTTTTTGATTGATAGTGATAGTACTTGTGCAAAATACCTGGTGTTGTAAAATAATGAAGCAACTCTTGCCAGGGGGAGGGTAATTCTTCCTAAGGTGCATAAAGAGTGGTGGCATGCACAGAAATCCTAAACCTGACAGCCCAGGAATGACTTTCTCTGTTTCCTCATGCAGCCCTGCATGACAATTACCTGTAAACAAGGAATGTTTAAGGCCAGTAATGAACCCTTTGAAGTCTTGCAGAGACATTTCACAGATGTCTCCAAAGTGGAGTGTTTCAGGTGAATGTGGAATTAGACTCAGTTTTTTTTATCCTCAGAGCTCTGTGTTCCCCCAGCAAATCCTAAACCACAGTTCACTGTAAAGGAACCATCTTTTTGCTTTTAGTTTTGCTGCATACAATAATGCAGAGGGATTTCTTTCAATCTTCTGATGGAGTTGCAGTTGGAAATCTTGGCCTTTCAGCAAAATATTTTATGGCAGGAAATGGAATTACTTCTGCTTGCCTCACTTGGTGTGTTTTACCGGCTGCAACAGCAAGAGTTGTTTGGCTCTGCTTTCTTGAAAGCCAACTTAAACCCCATTGCATTTTTCATCTGAGGGAATCTCCTCAATTCTATCCCTCTGTGGATATATAAACTTGGCAAAAGGGTGAGACCTGACCAAGTAGCTGATGCACCAGCGTGCTGTGCCTTCAGCTGCCCTGTCTCTGTGAGTGTGGAGCGTGAAACAGCTAAGACAACTCTTGAGTGAAACACTGCTGACTTGGTTCTTTGCCTTTTCTGTGCACAATTAACATTAATTTCCTGATGGAGAGTAATTCATGATGTGAAATCCAAGGGATGAATGAAGCCTCTGATGTGTGTGTCATCAGCTTTGGAATTCACTGGTAATCAAAAATTGAAAGTGGGGAAAAAGTACTTCATTGTCTGTGTGGGCACAGGTAATGCTTGAGAGCTGTTGTTTGCCCTGGTATCTCCTGCACTCCTGCTGATTGTATCAAGATCCTTGCTTAAGTACTCTGAAGCATGGCGTGGTAGGGCACTGCTGGACTGAGATTTTTGTCTCATCTTAGTGAGGCCTTGGGTTTGTACTAGCTTACTGAGTTCCTTGGTATCATTTAATGACATCTGGACTTGCTAAACTGGGATTTTTTTGGCTCAAATCATTGTTGCTGTTGAACTGCCCTGGAACCCACTGACATTGTTTCTGTCAAAATGAAGGAGAAAGACACCTGTGCCCAACCATTGTTTTAAAGGTTGCAGGATTTGGGGATTTTTTTATTTCCTCACCCCCCCACCATGGGTAATGACTATGTTTGGAAGGCTCAAAGCTGACACTCTTTTCCAGTTACTGGCAAGCACTGTGAAAATTCTGAGTGCAGGAGCCAGTAGGAGGAGATTGTGGAATAAACCGTTGGAAGACATCCACATGTACAGTATGGTTATTGTAGCAATAACTGTAAAGATTAAATAAATTCATGCCTTTTGCAAATGGCAGTCAGGCTGCGGGGGGTTGCACTGGGTAGCTACTGAGGGAATATCTGTGCAGGGATTCTGCAGCTTGGATTGCCCAGGTAAAATCATGATTAGGGGAAAGGTGGAACTACAGTCATGCTTTTATAACTGTAAAATATTTTGGTGCTTGCTTGATTAAGATGATTTACTTACAAATCACCTGTTGCAGTGTAATTAGTTCTGTCTATGGAACGGAATGAGGCAGAATGAACAGAAACTGGGATTTTGGGGCTGGCACACTGCAGCATTTGGACAAATGTGGGCTGTGAAAGAGGCAAGTCCATGGAATCACACAATTCAGAGTTACAAATTTCAAAGGCTTTGTTTTATACACAACACATTAAGAACAATATAGAGCTTAAAATATGATCTGAAATGGGATGAAGTGGATATGCTTAGTCATGGCCTCCTTATGGCAGACATTTACAGCTCCTTACAAAGTCAGTTACCCATTAGTTACCATTTTGGGCATTTTCACAAAATAGGACAGCATTAGAAATTTGAGATCTCATTGAACAATGCACAGACTGCACTGATTGAGGGTAATTCACTTTTGCTGGTGGTGGTGCTCTAGTGATTCTGTATTGGGGAATTACCTGAGTATCTGTGATTTGCTCTGTCCTATTTTGTCAGGCACGATAAGCAGTTGCCTTCTGAAATCCATCCTATGTCTGAAATGGGAAAGGCTGCTTGGATTAAACCTTGAAGCCTGGGTGTGTTGTCAGTCACTGTTCCCCCAGATTGTGGCTGGGGCTCTGCCTCTTCCCCTTGCAGTTGTCAAATCTGTTTTCAGTGAACTAATACCCTCCTGCATTTCAAAATATCATTAAATGCAGAGTGTCTGTGTGATCAGATCGCCTGCGATTTTGCAAAGATGGAGAAAGTGATGTGGAAAGAAAGGCAGACTTCACATTTACTCTGTCCAGCTTTATCAATAATGGTTTCATGCATTTCCTTTTTTTTTTCTTTTTTTGTTTTTTTCTTTTTGCAGGTACCACAAGAGCCAAGCTATTTACCTGGAGTCTAAAGAGAACACGAAAATCAGCTGTGTGATCAGTTCTGTGGGCGCCAACGAGGTGCTGGGCTGCTTTTATTTGTCAGGAGAGGGGGGAAAGACATGGGTCTAGTAAGGGCTAAAGATAGATTCTGTCTAGTGTGTAAAGAAGCTGAACCCATGGTAAAACTGACTTGAGAAATCTCTTTTTTGAGATAGGAAGAGACTTGCTCTGTTTCGGAAGGATAATCTTATGTTTTGCAAGCTCTTGCAGCACTTGGGCAAAGGCAGCAGTTTGTTCTTTGCTTGCAGATTCCAGACACTTCAGGGACAGAAATAATAGACTTGAGTGCACTTCTCAATCAGGAGCCAATAAAGGAACTTTAATTTGTTGTAGCAGCTAAGGGAAAACACTTTGTTTTCCCCAGAATGAGTTGTATGTGGGATCTGTTTGTGTTACAGCTGTTCCCTTGCAGTGGCAGTTGTGGCACTCAGTTGGGTGTTCAGATAAAAGCAGTGGTAGTGTGCTCATGAAGGCATTAAAATTTGTTAAAAGTTATTGCTGTAATTTAGCAAAACTAATGTATCATTCCGTCATACTGTGGTAGAATATAAAATTGTACATGTTTGTTTCCTATAGTTGCTCAAAGTTTGTGGATTTTTGAATTCTTTTAGCAAGCAAAACATGCCAGATCCTTGGAAATGTTGCAGTTGGGAGATGATTATCAATGAACATGGATTTTAATTTCTCTGGAGAAATAATTGAAGTAGAAATCCCTGCAAATACTAAATTTATTGTGTATTGAGGGGTCCTGTTAATAAAGTCAATTTATAATTAAAATAATAGAGTTAAATCAATCTACTGTACCAGGCCCGTAGCTAATATATAAAAAAAGAAAAGTTTAGGGTAAATCATAGGCCAGCATAACTTTATAATGCTTTGCAGAAGGAAATATTGGACTTCCCTCCTAAAATACTCCAGTACTAAGAGCTGGGTAATTCTTACTCAGTGTATTTATTTAAATATGTTGAAATGCATTAGAAGGATATAATGCAGAGGAAATTGCTCAGACTTGATTTTTAAAGTACAGATTTTTAGATCTAAACACCTTGAAGGTGATTTCAAAAACTCTCTGGAGCGGCTGCCTTGGTGGCAGCACTTTGTCCTCTGGAACACGTGGTGTGAATCCTTCCATGCAGGTGTTTAAAAGAGAGGCCCTTTTATCTCCAGACACAATTTCTGTGGTCCATTGTGGGAAATGCTTCATGGAACAGAATCAGAATAAGCTTTTCATTTGACTAACAGTTACTTGTCTGGACAAATCCCCAGGATAGATAATTTTATGATCTGTGGATCTAGAGAGACTTATTCTTGATTAGGCAAAGCTCAGTGCCACGGTTCTGTTGTGAACTGTAGCAGGAGGAACCTGCTTTCCTGATGGTGCTTGAAAGAGTAATTTTTCTTGAGGACTGTTGTGAGCAGGAAGTTAAGGAGGTGAAGTTTAGACACCTTATTTCATTTTCTACTCAGGTTGCAAATGCCTCACGTGGGGAGGGGAGAAGGGATTAACCTCATTGATCTGTGCCCCCTGAGGTGCTCAGCTCTGGCACTAAGATACAGAGTTAATTTGTCTGTATATTGCTTGCTGCGAGTTTTCCCTTTTTCTCCCCTAATTCATCTCCCTGCCCCACTCTTTTTGCCCTTTCTCTCCTGCAGATCTGGGTGAGGAAAACCAGCGACAGCACCAAGATGAGGATCTACCTGGGGCAGCTGCAACGGGGCGTGTTCGTGATCCGCCGGCGCTCAGCCGCCTGACTCTGCTCTCCCCCGGTCCTTTCCTGGTTTTTAATGGATCACCAAACCTCTGCCAGGGGCTCACAGGCTGCTCACTCCTCCCAGCAGCAGGGAACAGTCCTGACCTCTGACGACAGGACACTTTGTGGCTGGCCACATAATCCCCAGTAGTCCTTAAACCTTTAGTGATGCCCAAGCACTGCCCTGGACTATTTCTGGATTTTGCATCAAGCTTCTGTACGCTCTCTTTGTATTTTGGGTGACTGTTTGAGAAGACTTTGCATCATCCTCCTTTTCATCGTTGTTTCGTGGTGCACAGATGGGACTCGTGTCAAAAACATCATATTTCTGTTGGGAGTCAGACCCATGGAAGAAGCTTTTCTTGTCAAGACTTGAGGTTATTTGTGCTTTTTGGCCTTGTTTTCCTGCAAGGCTCAGGATTTTGGGCAAAAGACTAATCCTGCCAGCTTTCAGCTGCAGCTGAGAGATGCTTCCAGAATACCTGGTGCACAACATCAGCTTTATTGGGTGGACTGTTGAAAGACTGGAGCACTGAGACTTTTTTAGGATGGTGTGAACAGCTCAGAAACTGCTGAAAATACAGTGATTTTAATGTAGCTCAGAGTCACGCGTGGTTAGTCAGAAGCTTATGTTTCTCTTCACATTAAAAACCCTTCAATGAACAAGCAGAGTATGTCTGTTTGCTGATACAGATTACCTGGAATAGGTGGATGACTAAATTAAAGGAACAATTACCTGGATTTTGCAGATAGCAAGGCTGTATGAACTCTGTGTGTGTCTATAATCACTCACAGATGTAGAGAGGCAAAAGATCAATTTCACTTTTTTCACTGATGCTCAGAATAACAGGTGGGATCCTGCTGACAGGAGATACTGGACCTGTAGTATCCTGCCAAGGAGCCTGGTATAGAGTAGACGGTGGCTTTGACATGCTGTTAGCTGGAACCTTCACTCCCTGAAATACTGTGCAAAGGGCTCCCCTTGAAGGCTTTTTTAGTTACTGGAGGTAACACTGAATTTGTACGCTTGCCCTCCTGCAGCACAAGTGAAAATGCCCGAATAATGACATTAAGGTACTCCCTAGGTGTTTAAAGATCTGACTCTGGCATTCCTTTATTATTCCCAGTCATTTGCTGATGGCTGGAACCACCAGTGCCACGTGTGACTGCCTTGGCAGGAGCCACATGGTTCCCTGGCAGTGCTGTCACATCTCTGCCTTCTATGCAGAACAACTTTGTGCTCTGTTTGATTACTAGTCAAAAAATTGTAAATTCTGTCTCTCAATATCTGTCACTTGGAGGCATCTTCTGGTTTTGCTTTTGAGCTGCCTTCTTGTTAACATCCGTCAAGCCTTTCTTTGGTGTCTGGATGAATGGAGTAAAGGGAGGAGAGCTGCAATGACTGTGCCCATTTCCTTCCTGCAGTTGGGTGGCAGTCACATCTCAAAAACTGACGCCTGTACGTGGGTCTGGAGTGGAGTGTGATGGCTGAGTTCCTGGTGTGACTGAGACACCTGACTTGATTTTTGCTGTTTGGAGTTTTGAGTGGATCGGGAGCTCTGGCAAGGAGGGAGCGGGTGTTTCCCACCCCTTGACAATGTGCCATCTCTGCTGCAGCTTAAGCAGGCAGAAAGCAGCAGGCTGGATTTTGTCAAGTTAACAGCTTACTTAATATAACTTAATATTCTCTGCACGTCACAGGTTTTTGATAAGGTGATGATGTACCAGACAGGATTTGTCACTGAGTCTTTAAATGAACATCGTTCTAATAATAAAAAGTGCTAAGGAAGTAGCAGGATTTATTTCCTGTCTGTATCACTTTATCGATACATATATTTGTGGGAATAGCTGAGGACTTGTGTTCAGTGTTGGGGAGATACTTTGCCAACAGCCATCTGCTGCCGTGGCGTTCCCTGTTCTGGGGTAATTTTAGGTGTTAATAAAAAACAGAAGTGTGGATGGGACGTCAGTGTGTGTTGGACGGGGAGAGGGGCTCCATGAACTGATGGTGAATAAGGAACTGCTTCCTCATGGAAGCTGCCAAACCCTGGTCTCAAACTCTTCCACACCAATCTTGTGTCTCCAGGAAGGATGTGTGAGGTTTGTACAACTTCCTTCTGTCAGAATTCCTTGCCAGTTTCCCCAGTGCCCCTGAGTCAGCCTTTGAACTGTTAATTTCTGCTTTTGGCAGCCCTGAGTAGGGGTTGTACTGTTGGAAATGGCTCAAACTTAACTGCTATGCTGAAGGAGTTTTGTTTATAGGCTACTTCATCCTCAGTTTCTTAATGAAATGAAAGTCTGCCTTGCCTTTGTCGATGACCATAAAGAGTAGATCTGTCTCACAGAGTACATGGATATTGTATCCTGTTTTTTTATCCCGGCAGGCTGTTCTGTAATGGCCTGAGCCATTTGCAGGGCTGCAAGTGATAAAGTGCAGTGCCTTGCTGTGTGCTCAGGGAAGCAAGTGCATTTTTTTTTAAATCCTAAAAGGATGCACAAGAAGTTCTGTGGTGAGAATGAGGCATGTGGAGATCAAGAGCAGAGACATCAGCTGTAGAATTGAACATTTCCTGCCACAGGTTGGAAAAATAGAGACAAGTTACTCAAGGAGATAGACAAGGTCTTGCTTGAATTCTAGGAGAAAATTGGCTTTTCTGTCTGCTCTTTGCCTGCTTATCATCAGTCTTGAAGGATCCCAACCCTCTGAACAGAAACAGCTTTGCTGCAGGTATGAAACAATTTCATCCTCATTATAAACAGCATTCAAAGTAAATTTAGGAAACGGCTTTAACTTGTTGTTACAGTAATTTTAAAGAAAGGTGAGCCTTCTGCCAAAAATAGACTTCTATTGAGGGTTAAATTGCAGTTGGCTGTTGACTCATATTAAACATTTTTTTTATTGCCTTGAGCAATGGACTGTGATGTTGATATGTGTAAAATAAAAGACATCCCCCCTCAGCCATTAGATGTTCCAATGGAAGGAAGCCAGATCAGGGAGCCAACTCCCAGGGGCTTTTTGACATCATACTCATGGAAAGGTTTCCAAAGAGGCTTCTTCCAAGAACAAATGCTAATACACTAAATTGTCTTTTTTAGTTTATGTACTCTGCCTGGAATTTTTTAAAGAGACAAAGGGATTTAATGACAGGGATTTAATTGTTTGCCTTGTTTTTTGTAAATTTCTGGGGAACTTAAAGAAAATAAAGCCTAAAAGAGCAAGAAACAGCTGTGACCCTTGTGAATAACTGAGGTTCTTCCTCCTTCAGAAAAAAGAAAAAGCAACTTTTGGGTTCTTCTTCCACAGAAGCAAACACTGAAATATTCAGAAAATCTGAATGGGTGTCTAAGGTTTGCTGTTACTATTTTTAGTTTGCCCAATTCTAAAATTAGGAATTTAATGTACAGTGAAATATTTAGAAAACAATGCATGTTTCTGTTTTTCTATGATTTATTGAAAACCTGTTGTCACTGAAACTCCAAATTTCATACAGTTAAAGAATTCCACTGTTGTAATGTTTTGCTGAATGTGGAGAACCCCTTTAATATTTAACATCAGCACAAACTTTGGGGATGCCAAAACATCTTGTAATACTTACGTACCTATCACTTTACAGTGGAGTAATTCTGTTTATTTAGATTCCTCCTTTTTATGCAAGAATGCTTTTCTGTAAAATATTGATTTTAATTTTTAAATAGGCATGAAGAACGGCTTGGGTTTATGAGAACCAAAACCCCCACAAAATATTTGGGGTTTTTTTTCCCCTCTGTTGTGATGCTAATAAATAAGCAGAAGGGGAGAGTGGCTCAAAGAAACCTTGAGACCAACATTTAAATAACATTTAGGTGACAGAAAAAATGCAAAATATTCTCCATGGTGTATCTAAACAGGATGGGTGCCTCAACTCTCCTCACATAATTAAAATGCTGAGCAGCAGCACAGGAAGAGTTACTTAAGCCTTTGGTTCTAAAATAGCAGTGCTCTGAGCAAAGCCAGGCATTTGTAGGGCTTTGGAACCGAGAGCTGTAACCCATGGGAAGCAGCTGCTGATTTATTCCATCAATCTCACATTTGAAAGCTATCAGTTCTCTGGATGCCTCAGGTAGCTTTGTCGTTTTTCATTTAGTTCTAATTTGCATCCCCATGTTCTGCCCCGAATCTTGAGAGGGGGAAAAAAGGCAGAATAGTGATGAAGTGTACATTTTTCATTTCACTTTATTAATGCTCCTTATTTTTATTGAGTTTAGGATTCTTTGGAGGGTGGTCGCTGCCTGCAGATCTCTGCAGGTTTAATGGCCAGCCCAGGTCACGAGAGCTAACAAGCTTTAACAAAAATAAATACAAATGCAAGTCCACGGGGGAAAATTGGTGTCTTCAGTCAAGGTTTCTGCTTGATGGTTTAAATCCTGTTTGGAATTGGTGACTGAAGGGTTTTAAAGTGAACAGACTGGTGGCACTGGCTGATATGGTTGCCAGTGGTTGTCACTGGTTGAGGACAGGCTTGGGACACATGGATGGAGCTCCATGTCTGCTTCCATCATTAAATGAGGAGGTAAGTCAAGTTTTTTGTTTGTTTTGGCCTTTTTCCTTTTTTTTTTCCCAGGGTGTTTGATAAAAAATTAATTGATTT
This sequence comes from Eulacestoma nigropectus, assembly GCA_013397775.1. Classification (NCBI taxonomy): domain Eukaryota; kingdom Metazoa; phylum Chordata; class Aves; order Passeriformes; genus Eulacestoma; species Eulacestoma nigropectus. The sequence continues at coordinate 122,330 of VZTE01006372.1, read as the reverse complement.
CTGTCAGACAGTTGAAGGTAGCTGCTGATCATGTCAAGCTCTTGTTAACACTGAAGAATTACTCATTTTGGAGAAGAAATAGCCTTTTGCCCATGAAATAAAATTTAGTAACACTGCCTAATAGCCACAGGAATTTTTTTTTCTGATGTGATTAGAGAAGAAACATTCCAAACCTCGCACATCACGAGGCATCATGTAATGGGGAAGACTCTGAATACTGATGATACTAAATCGTGTAATGCAGGTGCATGAAATGAGTATAAAAGCAGGAGGCAAAGGATTTCTGGGTTAGTAAAAATCTCATTCATTGAGATTGGGAATTGCTGAAACAATTGGTTTAAGACTGTCTGGTTTAAAGCTAAGACATAAAGGAGAGTTTGACCCGTTAACCTGGGACCTGGGGATGCTCAGTGTGTAATGGGATCTCAGCATTAGAGTATTGATTAGGTCTCATTTTGGACCAAGCCTGGAGTTTTGCAGTTCAGGAAAGGGAAAGGGTTGTTACCAGCCCTGCCTCAGCCTCTTGGTCTCATTCTCCCCTGAGAGAATTCAAAACTATTGGTTTGTTTCCTCTTTCATTGAAATAATGATTTTGGGAAGAGCTTTGAAAGTCTGGGTGAAATACGGAAATGCAGTGTCTGTCCCCTGATGATGGATAAACCCTTGTCTGTTCCAAGGAAGGGACAATTGGTGGCAATCCAGTGAGTGGCTCTGCCACAGCAGGGCTTTGCTCCTGGAGGATTTCATCCATCTGAGCAGACACAGGTGCTTGTCTGCCATTTCCAGGTGCTGTGAAGGGAAGTATTTAGCAGATATTTTGGGGTGCAAAGCTGCAATGTTGGTGCTCTCATACCTGGCCTGCCTGTATGGTGTGTCTGGGCAAGGGAGACGTGGGGCGTGGAAGGCAGATCCTGATCTGTCCTTGGAGGGAATCATGGAATCACAGAATGGTTTGGGTTGGAAGGGACCTTGAAGATCACCTTCCAGCCCCCTGCCATGGGCAGGGACACTGTCCACTATCCCAGGTTGCTCCAAGCCCCATCCAACCTGGCCTTGGACACTTCCAGGGATCCAGGGGCAGCCACAGCTTCTCTGGGCACTCTGTGCCAGGGCCCAGTGAGGAGTCTCTGGAGCAGTGAGCAGGGCCGGGCTGCTCTCAGTGCTAATCTGGCTTTGTCAAAGAAGTCTGAAGGTTTCATTTGCTCTGAAATCCCATGAGGGCCAAAAGGAGCATGAAGGATGCAGTAGAACGTGCTGGGCTGGCTTGTGCCAGCCTCTGCTACCCCAGTGCTGAGGGCCTCGGGGGGAATCTCATCCACGTGCCTTGTAATGGATGTGAACAGCCTCAAACACTGGCTGGGGCCTTCCCGAGGCCTGCGGGGCATCTTTATCTTGTCACCTAACCTGAGGTATCAATAACCCGCACAGCCTCCCAGCAGAGGGGTTTCTCCCTATCCATCCTGCCTGGCAGGTGCTCCATCTCGATTATGCCTGAGCTCTGCTCTATCTGTCATCTTCCTGGGCTGAATGACAGAGCAGGAAGGTGCTGCTGGTGGGAGCATGTCCTGCCTGCCTGATGGGGATGTAATTAATGGATGTAGCCAGTCAGCCAAGCAGAGGCACGAGCCCTCTCCTCCAGCCACCCAACCGTGCCGTGTTACACGCTCTGTTCAATGGTGGTGGTGCATATTCACTTAAATTCTGAGGCATTGCTACCTTTATTTAATTAATGTATTATAGTGAGCCCTTTCACTGCTTCTGCAGCCTTTTACTGCCAAGTACCTGGTTGAATCAATGTCTAGCTTCAAGAGGAATGTGGTGCATGGCCAGGCAGGCTCTGGGTACGTGGTTTGTCGCTGGGGATTGCAGGATGTGCCTCTGACCCAGGAGGTGCCCTGGTCCTCGACCCTGCCTGTCACTTGTCTGGCTGTAGTTGTTCCCTCAGTGAGCTGAGTGTGCTGCGAAGGGGCTGCCAGGACAATCACAAAAATGTGACTGTTCGAAGTGCTTCTTTAGCTCTCACCCTTCTTGCCCCAAGGTCTCCTTCAGGGAGCAGCTGTGTCCCGAATGCCTGCTGGAAGGGGCAGCTGTGAGGGCAGGCGGTGAAAGGTGAGTTTTGCTGCCTGGGTGTTTAACCCAGCCATCGTCATCATCAGAGCACATGGAAAGCCTCGCTGTTCATCCAAGAATTGGATTTTTACCTTCCGTGCCTTTTGGGATGTGCTGCCCGCTCTCACTCCTGGCACAGCTGGACTGGACTCCTGAGAGCTCCTGTGTCCCTTCGAGCTCCAGCCAAATGCTCGAATCCTTTGGGGTGTTGTTGCAAAGGAGACTCGGCGGCACGGTGCCAGTGCTGCTCCTGCGCCATTAACAGGTTTAATGATCCTCTCAAACCCTTTTGAGGCGGAGCACAGGCTTCTGCTCGGCCTCCCTGCCCCTGTTTGCTGTCTGGTTACATGGCTCGGCTGGCAATGGGGTTGGAACTCCAGCACCAGGGTGTTTTTCGGGAAGGCAGATCACTCTAGCTCAGCCCTGTGGTGGAGTTTGGGGACAGAGAGTGTCAGCAGCACTGTCTGCATTAGTGACAAGGTTTCCCAAGTGCTGAGACTCCACAGCTCTCCGGATCCACACCTGGCTCAGGTGTTCCATCCCCTCACCCCGCGTGTTGCTCACCGAACCAAACCCTCTCGTGTTTCCAATTTCACACCGACCTGCTCTTGACGTTTATAAACAAACTCTCCTATGCTCATCCACTTAAAAGCAACCGAATCTGTTCTGGAGAAATACTTTTCTCCTCTGTTTCCTGTTGCTGTGGCAATCACCGGCTGCTGAGCAGAGTGGGCGGGAGGAGCCAGCCCAGTCAGCATCAGTGCAGAGCATCCTCCTTTCCTGCATGGGCACTGCTGTGAAGGGCATCCAATGCCTGCTGCTGCCTGTCTCGCCACTGATTTTATCCCCAGAGTGGTTTTGAAATACAAATCTCAAAGGTTTCTACAGAGAGAAGTAAATGAGAACAAACTTGATGACTCAGTTGGGCAGGCTGAGGCACAGGAGAGCAGTGATCAGCCAAAGGCTGAGAGCTGGCTCTGTAACTCACCTAGAAATTACTTTCTCCTTCCTCAACTTAGCTTTTACTCTGGGCTTGAAGGCAACTTAACCTTCCTTAAGGCTTTGCTGTAGGTTTTTGGCTTTTTGAAGTTTTGTCAGAACTTCACCTACACCTCTGAGCGCATCGTCTCTGCAGTGTCGCCCTCTTGTCCCTTCTCCATCCAGCTGGACAGGCCAAGGCTCACTCCGGAGCACTGGATGATTTCTAGATACTGAGCTCACCAGCTACGTTTGGTAGTTGAGTGTGAGAAGCTGGTTGCATAAACCATTGGAAGAGAGCACATTTCCCTTGGCAGTAGGTGGAGATCACAGGGATGTTCTGTTAATCAGATCCGTCTGTGATTGGCTGACAGATGGCAGCTCCCTGGGGATAATGAATCATTTGTTTGTCCAGGATGTTGAGTGTGGAATGGCAATGTCCATACAGATTCTAGGTGAAGCTCAGAGAGGACCTGTGGCTCTTGGAAAGGAGGATCTTGCTCTCCAAGGTGGAACTCATTAGCTAAAAACAATGAAATCCATCCTGAAGGGATCATGGACTTTCTCCTTGACACCTCTGGCTCCCCCAGGGCATCAAGCAGCTAAAGGATTGCAAAAGGAGAGGGAGAGAAACTGTCTGACATCTGTGGGCTTCGATCTGCTGTGAAAGATTTCTCCCTCCAGCTTGGGGGGAGAGGGAATATGTTCAAAACCAGAAAGCAAATGCTTGTAGGTCGGGTCTGTAAGGAGCAATTCCCTCAGTCGACTTTTCTCCTGGGGAATGAGCAGCAGCAGCAGTGACATGGCCCTGCTGGTCACTGTCACTGGGGAGCTGAGCATCTGCCACGGGCTCTGCCAGGGGCACACGTGGCACAGGTGCCATTTGCAGACAGCATCGCTCTCCCAATGCACGTCCAGCCCCAGGAGGGAGGGGACAGCTCAGGCAACCTCCCTGTCGCGGGTTTTTTTTTTTGTAAGGCTTTCCTCTGGATATCTTCTTCCAGTCCTCCTTTCCAAAGGCAGCTGTCTCAGCAGGAAAGGTGGAAGCACAGGCAGGATGGGGGTGATCAATGAGGGAAACCCCCTCCCTTCCCCTGAACTTTGAGGCCTCTGTGTGCAATTTAAAGTAGGGAAAGAAAGACATCTGCACCAAGGATTTGTCAGGCTTGTTCCTGACAGATGAGTTGATTTTACCGAGCGGCTTGACATGTAATTCCACACAGTGCGTAGATGTTTGTCTTATGTTTACCTAGAGGAAGAGATTTTCTACCAATCCTAAAAAAATTAACCTTGTGTAATGGTGCATTTCCTCGGTGAAAAAGAGTGTGAAGATCTGTCAAAACGTCAGCCTTGCCTGGAATGAGGGTCCTGCAGAAGACAAGTAGCAATAATGTCTTTGAATATGTTTAATTTAGGAGTAATGGAGTCCCCAGGCTTTTGGGGGCCCTATTAATTGAGCTGAAGAGGTTATAAAGCCTAGAAGGGAAATGCTGTTCAGAGCTGGGCAGGCAGAGACACTCTCAGAGGGAGAGGGTCAGATAGGTTATTTCTACTGTAGAACAGCATCAGAAGGATGTGAAGAATTGTTCCTAAATTACACTCCTCTGCCTGGATCATTTTAGGGAAGTCAGTAAGACTTGGAGGTTTGCTTTTAGGGGAGAAAAGGGCTTGGGTCTGTGTTTTAGTTTAAAGATGTTCATGGAAAGAAACACAACCCTCTTCTGCTCTCTGAATCATCAGGCAGGTTTGAGGGACCACAGAAATCACTAATAATAAAAACAAAACACTCAGGAAACTTCTTGAAGCTTCCATATTTGTAATGCTGCGAGTCAGCACACAGTGTCTCCTCTCTGAGGAAAAACTTGTGTTCAGAACATGCCTCCTTTCAGAACCTGAAAATGGATCCTTTACATGAGTATTTTTCCTACCAGGGACAGAGTGTTTGGATGGAGATGTGTTTTCTGCCTGAGACACTGAGCAGAGTGTTCCTCTTGACAGCTTCATGTTGGTTTTAAAATGTTTTTTGAAATAATGCCATTTCTCTTCTGAAGGCTCTCAAGCTCTTACAAAAGTGAAGAAATGACACTGTGAGGAAACAGGCACGGAGCTGTGGTGCCTGCACTGCTGGCAGGTTCTCGTTGTTTGCCCCAATTTGCCAATAATCAAATACAACAGCATCTGTTAATTACCCTTTCTTTGCAAAATCCACTTATTTCATAAGCACCGGGGACTATGAGGGTGAGTCTGCGTTGCTCACGTTGAGGTTTGACTTGTAAATCCAGGTTTCTTGCTGGAGACCTGCTGCTGGTGTCTGGGGTCAGTACAAACAGTGTTTAGAGTTTGCTGTTTCACGGGAGGGGCTTTCTCTTGGAGATGTTGTTTTGGCCTTGGACACCTCCTCTTAACGAGTTCCTTTGTCCTTCTCCAGGGAAGCTTTCAAACCCGCCTGAGGTTCTGAATTGGCTCTGAATAAAAGGTGTTGTGCGTCTAAAGTGCCCGGCCCAAGGGCTCTCCAGCAATCTAAACAGCTGGCACACAAAGCCATTAAACCTGAAGTGCCTGGGCACGATTACCTGGAGTCAGTTTGCAGCTGAGTCCTGCAGGAACCGGCTTCGTCTGAAAAACCACCCCTGGCAGGTGGAAAAAGTCCAGGTAGGTCTTGTTATTCATCAGGGTGGGTGGTTTAGTCCTTCAGCGCAGCGCAAGGTGAGTGGGAACAAGCATAAATGAGATGAGGGAGGTGGGAGGGAGATGTTTTAAAGGGCATTCTGTGCTTTCTCCCCTCTGCTGAGGCACTGTTTCCCTGCGTGGTGGGTCTGAGCCACTGGAATTTCCAGCTCGCATGACTAATGGCACTGGTGTCTTGTGTCCTGAAAGCAGATACAGGGCCTGGAGGAGCCAGATCTGACCTCTTCGGTTCCATCTGCAGAGTGAAACCCCGGAAGTGCAACTCTTGTGCTGTCTCTGAGCGCCTTCATCTCCTGGCATCTCTTCAATGAGGAACGCGGAGCTTTATTTTACCTCTTGGTACCACACCAGCTGGAGCAGCTTCTTCCAGGATGGGAAGTCTCCTGTGCACGCTCTGCTGAGCCAGGAGAGTGCTTGGAGTTGAATGTGCACTTCCCTCCTGTGGCTTAAAAGGTTGTATCTGCATTTTTATTTTTATTCTTTTTTCTCCAATTTATTTAGGTACGAAGGGAAGATTATGGCACTTGATGATTTAATCAACATAATCTCTAGATAAAACATGCTTATGTTATACTACTGGGAGATATTAATTTATGCTGGTTTGCTTCTCCTAAGGTAAATTAAATCATTAGTTTTAATACTGGATTAGTTGCACATGTGCCCTGCCTCTTAAAAAGGCAGTTCAGGAGTTCTTAAAAGCTTCTTGGCTTGGCATTTCTCAGGAGTCATCAAATCCCTTCAGTGCAGGTACCAGTGCCATGAAAAGTGGAACTGTGATGCAGTGCCTAAAGGTGGGACATGGGACCTGCTCCTGCCTTGTGCCCCCTTCTTTCCCCAGGAGTACCATTTTCCCGGCTTATTAAATCAAAGAGAAGGTTTTGCCCCAATTCTGGGGAACCAGAATTGCTCCTTTGATCCAACCTGTGCCTTGAGCACTTGAGCTTGATCAGTGTGTGTGCCTGGAGCAGTGTCTACATCCATCTCCCACTGGAGAGAGCACCGGGACACCAAGGATGTGTTAAGTATCCAAGGCCAGGTTGAATGGGGCTTGGAGCAACCTGGTCTAGCAGAAGGTGTCCCTGGAATGAGAGGAACTTTAGGGTGTCTCCCAATCCAAGCCACTCTGGGATTCTGTGCTGATGTGTTGATGTGCTTGGGTGACCTTGGAAATTCAGTCAGCACCTCTGAACTGCCTGAAAAACCCCCAAAATGTATCACTGAAGCTCTGTGAGTGCAGAAAAAGAATTAAGAGCAGGAGATATTCACCGAGGTGGGTGGAAGGTGTCACAGCTCCTCCATACAGGCAGGGAAACTGAGGTACAGTCTGCCTCTCCTCACAGAGGGCAGTAGTAGCATGTAGCAGTAAAATCTGGGTGCTTGATTCCAGCGGCTCCTTCTGGAGTCATTGGATTTGGAGCAGATGTGCTGAGCTGAGCCAGTGCCCGGTGTGGAGACACTGGCTCCAAGCACAGAGGTGCCCTGACGGGAATGGCTCCCCCCACCCAGGGGGAAGAGAGCTGCCAGAGGCCCTCACAGCAATTTCAGGGCTATTAAGGACGTGCTAATGAGCTTTCTGCATCATTTCCAGCACTTCACTCCCCCAGCTCAGCCCATGCATTAACACCTCCATCCCGAGAGGACAGCAAACACTCCACTGAAGCTGTAGCTCCATTTATCATGGATCTGGGCATCAGCAGGGCTGGTGCAGGTGGAGGGGCTGAGGAGAGGACTTTTCTCAGCCCTCCATCAATAGAGAGAGCAGGTGCTCAAGGCACCTCAAAGGAGCAATTGCTGGTCCCCCAGATCTGGGGCAAAACCTCACTGAATTAATGAGCTGGTGAAATACTGCTGTGGGTAAGGGGAGAGGCAGAAAGTGCTGCTGCAGGATGCTCTCAGCCATCCATGGGCTCTGTGCTTGTTGGAGGATCTTGTGTGGGATCTGTGCACCCGGGAAAGGCCACATCCATCTGCTGTTTGCCATGCGTTCCTGGTGCTATTTCCCCTGGTACAGGCAGTCCTTTGGGCTGGTTCTGCACGGCACATCTCTGGGATAGTGGGATGTTCCCCCGCTCTGCTTTGCCTCTCTCGATCCCGGGGCCATCTGCTCCTGGCTGGGGTGGGTGTGCTGAGGGCTGCTCCAAATGTGGGGCTTTGGCTCTGGCACAGCCAGGATTGCTGTTGCCTATGGGACAGAGCCAGCTTGCTCCCAGAGCTGGGGGAAGGGAGCTTCCATATCTCCATGGAGGTCAGGACAGGGATGAATTCACGAGGTTGTACGTCACATGAAGGGTGGGAAGCAGGTGTGGAGCTGCCCAGAAGCTTTTCCTGGTGTAGCTCTTCCCATCGCGCTGCTGGACGTGGGTGCCTGTGCAAAGAGCACTGAGAGCCCTTCTTGCTTCACGACTTCATTTTTCCCATTTGAATATTCAGAGGCATTTTTTCTGCTTGACTATTTAGAGGTGAATGTCTCCTCCTGTGCACAGTACTTTTGCAGCTGATTTATGGTATAATGCTCTGGTGCTTGGATTAAATGTTAACACAGGAGGGCTGATGCAGTCTGCTCTGAACTGGGCACCTCCTGGAGGTCTAGAGGCATTTGGGGAATAAGATCAGCTAATATGGCCCTTTGCCACCCTATAGATGTGCCTGTTGGTGTGTTCAGCTCTTCTCCAGCCCCTCTGGCCTCAAGGCATCCTTGAGAAGCATCCCTGGGGCTGAGCTCTTGCCCCTCACATGGAGGCCCCTCTGTTCCTGGGTGACTGTGTGTGTGTCCAGCTCCTCAGGGGCTGAGTTCTGGGGCTGTACCTTCCCCCTGGGTGAGGCACAGGCAGGGAATGCCCCACACAAGGTGGAGATCGAGATCACCACCTTGCTGCCACGTGGGTTGACTGTCTTACCCGGAGAGGAGATGGAAAGATGCCCAACTGGTACTTGTCACTTCTGACTGAAGACATCAAGGATGTGTCACTGGCAGAGCAAAAGGGGAACAATGCTATTTTTGGCTGGATCAGGCTGTTTTCTCTCTCCAAGTACCACAGGCTGACACGAGGTGCTGCTGAACACTCCTTCTGGTTTATCTTTGCTTTGGTGAACAAGGGGGAAAAGTGCTTTTTGAATTATAAAGGAAGTATTTGTAGTCTCTCATGCTGGCAGAGCCTTGGCAACAAAGCTGGTGTGCAAGATCTATTTTGACTTGGTTTAATGTCTCTTTCAGGCTGCTGATGCCTCTCCTGCATCTCCCACCCAGCCACCTAAGGCTTGTCCTGCCGCCACAGAGGATCCAGGTCAGTGTCTGGGAGCAGGGACTTTGCTGCCACAGGGATCTCCATACTCCAGCCTGGTCTGCAGCCTGGGAGAGAGCCAAAGCAGGTGGGTTGGAAGAACAGGAGAGGTGGGAATTCCTTGCTCCCAGGAGGGCAGGCACACTGGAAGCAGCAGTGGCAGATGGGGGATCCCACTGATGCTGAGCCATCCATGCTGCTTCCTAACACGGAGAGATCAAACCTGAGACGGCAGGATTATTTATTGAAGTGTTTGTTTGGAGTTGAATGGACAGGAATCACGTTTCAAAACTGTAAAGAAAGAGCTTTTTAGCCCTTTTCCTTTCCACAAAACAGCAGCAGCATCTCGGCGGGGATGTCAGGGCGAATCCGTTTCACTGACAACAAGATTGTTCTGTCTAGACGGGGAAGCGCTGCCGAACCGAGGGAGGCTGCAGAATAATTTAAAGCCAAAATACTTTACAGACAGTAAATTTAAAAATAAAAGCTGGCTTGACACAGATGATGCTTGATGGCTAGCTGGTGTGCGGGTGGGATGGCAGCTGGCTCCGGCACGGAGTGTGATGGCAGGGATTGGCAGGTGTCACTCGGGGTGACCTGGTGGCTGCTGACCTGTCACCTTTCCTGGATAAGTTTCCTCCAGAATTGGTCCATGGAGGCATCTGAGTGGCCTGTGGAGCTCAGTGCAGGGATTCTCTGCCATATCTTGAATTCTGTAGCTCTGAGGCAGCTGCCCAGCCCTCCCTGTCCTCTCAGTGCCACCTCCTGACTGGCACCAGAGAATGTCGGAGCAGAAAGGTTTGGGTGGGTGGGAGATGAGCCTTGCACTCCCCACCTGCCTGGAGGGGCTGGCAGCCAGGGTTGCCTGAGGCTCAGGGGTGTGGTGGTGAGGTTGCAGCCCAGCCAGCATAAGGAATTTCCTTTCTTCTGGCAGAAAAATAAAGATGACATGTTAAAAGCATGGCTCAAAGGCTGCTGTATATATATTATCTTTCTTTCCTTCTGCTTAGCACTGCTTTGGTGTTGGTCAGAGAGACAGCAGCCAGTCAGAGCAGGAGGGATGCCAGACTTCAGGAGAGAGCAGAGAGTGGGGCTGAAGCAAGGGAGGAAGAGGAGGATTGTCTCAGGTTCTTGATTTCAGGGCTCAGCGTGAATGCTGATGCTTCAACTCCACCACAGCCTTTAAGACTTTAGTTTTCTGTTCAGCATCAGGAAACAAAGCCTTTTTTTTTGTCCCTGTCTTTACAGGGGAGGGCAGTGCCCCTCTGAAGCAGGAGGACACCTCCATGTGGGCCAGTGTCCTTGGATGAGGGAGGCTGCGAGATGGGAGAGCAGAGGGCTAAGGCATCTGCCAGCTCCCCCTGGAAAAGTCCTGCAGGCTCCCAGCTTGCCATTTGTGCCATCCTGGTGAGCTTAAGAGTCCCTGACGACTTTCTGAAGTGGTGGTGGTGTGAGGTTTCTCCTAGGGCCGAGCTCTTCCATTTGCTTCTGCTGATGACCTTGAGATCTGGCTGTCGGGCAGCAAGGCACGCTGACAGCATGTGCTGTGGCCTAAACTTAGGAAAATTGGAGGCTTACCAAGCAATCCCCAGTGATTCAGCTGCTGGGTGGGCAGCAGGAACCAGCATCCCAAAGGAGCCTCCAGGGGAGTGCAGGAGGAGAGACTGCAGGGAGGGAGAGCTGAGGGCTGGTTGCTTGCCAAGGGAGGAGTTGGAGGGATCCAATTCAGGGGGTTTAACGCTGTTCCTTCCTCATCTGCTCCTGCTCTGTGTCAGCGGGTCTTGATCCTCAGGGAATGTGGGAAAAGGAAGATGCAGGGAGTGGGCTTGGAGCAGGATTAACTTTACACCTCTGCAGGCACTGACAGCAAGGGCTGTTTATTTGCTGACCAAGGATGTGCCCAAACGAAGCAGGCTGGGGACACAGTCGCTTACTGGAGCTCACAAATTGGGATGAGCTGTGAAACAGCTTGACCTCGACTCCAGCTCCAGCTGCTGCCTGGTCTCAGCCCTTGGCTCCTCTGTCGCCTCTGGCAGGGTAGGGTGGGGACAGGCAGCAGAAGGGGGACCTGATGCCCCTTTCCCCACAGCCTTGTGCATTCCCCTGCCTGCTGCTGCTTGTGAAACACCCTGTGATTAATTACACCACTCTGCAGCTGCCGAAAATTTATTTAGAGTGTTATGTTTGCTGCTGCTGCCACTTACACGATGGCAAATGTGCCGTGGCTGCTAATGGGTCACTGAAGGGGATCACACCGCTGGAGCTGCTCTGGGGGCAGGGAGAGGGAACACTGCCAGGAAGGTGAGACAGATCTGTTCTAGTAGAATGGGCTGTGGTGCTTGCAGGAAACTGCTTGCTTCCCTGACAGCATCCACTACTTTAATAAGTCAATTTTTCCACTAGTTTGTTTAGCTTAAGCTTTCTCCTTCCTGCATCCTCAAAATTAGGCTAATACGACTTTTTTATCTCTGAGAGGCTTGGAAGTTATTTTCCTTCAAGGATTCGCTTTCCTTGGGGCTCTCAGAAAAAGAGGGGCTGAAGGAGTTGTCAGCTGAAGAAAAGAGCCTCAAAAAAAGCCTCCCTAAAAATGCTACTGAAGGTGTGCAGAAATCAGCCCAACCTGAAGCAGCTGGTGGCCCCACTGTTGAGTTTTAATGTTTCTGTGGGGCTGGTTTGTGTGAACTGAAGCAGGCTGTGTTTATTCTATAGAACTCTGTGGGTATCTTGCACTGGATGTCACTCCTCCAGTGCACCGAGAGCAATTCAGCTCAAGGAACCATCACCAACACTGTTATCTTTATTGCCAGTCCTGCCTGATAAGCCTGCTCCCTCCAGGATGGCTGAGCCCAGTGAGTAGCCCAGATCCATGTGTGCGTTCAGGAGAAAGCAAAGCTTGTGCTTGGGAGCTGCGTGCAGGGATCCCAACAGCAGGCGCTTCAAACAACCCAAGGGCTGCTTTAAAAACATGGAGTTTGCAGAGCTCTGCACAGCCCATCCCTGGGTTTTTCCAGCACGTTGGGATCCAGGTGGTTGTCATCTTGGAGGGGCAGAAATGTGCTGTAATTCCATGAGCCCTGCTGTCCTTCCTGACATTACACTGCAAATCCATTGCAAAACCCAACATGGAATCAGTGACTTGTGCTGGGCTATGTCCCGTGTGGGCAGGTGTCTGGTATTTGGTGTTCTGCAGGGCAGAGCAGAGGTGCACGTTCCTGGCATGTGGAGCCCCTGTCACAGGATGAAGCTGGGCTGGGAGCATTGGTTCAGAGATCCTTGTCTGTGGCAATTTCCCTGGATCTCAGATGGCTGTGGGAGCCAGGAGCTCTTGTCTCACCCATGCCAGCTTCCTGGCTGCCTGCTGGCTGTGGCAAACAGCCTTTCCACCCCTTCTGCTGAACTGCTGGTACCACTTTTCCCCTCCCTTTCAGCCCTCATGGGGACAACCCCGGGTCTGGGAACCGGTGGGGGTGCGCATCACAGCTGGCTCCTCGAGGAGTCATGACAGCTCCTGAACAAGCAGCTCCCCTGCTGCCTGCACAAGCTGGTTTCTATCTGCTGTGTCTGGTGGCACCCTCGAGCTGTCCAAAACCACCTGGGTGCTGTGGATGGGGCCTCGTCTGGGAAAGGGAGCACTCCTGGCTTGGAGCATCTGAGGGGAAACAAGTCAGATGCCAATGACTGCACCTGCTGCATTGGCTCTTGCTGAGGGATGGAAACAGTTGGAGAAAGTCTCCCTTTGTCCCTCTCTCTGGGCAGAAGGGGCTTGTCGAGCCTGGCAGGGGCAGAGGAGCTCTCTGGGAGCAGGGGTGTCCCTGAGCTGCTGGCCGGGGGATCTGCTGCCACCCTGGTGCTGCAAGAGAGGGGCTGTCCCTGCCCCAGCAGTGCCCTAGCAGCAGTGGGGTGGTGGAGGGGCACAGGGCAGGCACTTCCAGGCTCTGAGCAGGCACTGGGGAGTGCAGAGAGCTGCCTCCCAGCTCCCTTCTGAGGCTGTGGGATGTTGGAGAGAAAGTGACTTTTACAGAAATAAAGGAGACTTCCTTTTGGGTCAAGTGCTCTGGAAAGGAATGATTTTGAGAAGAAAGGCTTTTTGCTCTGGTAATACAGATTCACATTGCCTAGAGGGAAGTCTGCCTTATGCCAGGGTGTTTTTCCCTCTGGGGGCATTGCGATTGCAATTGAAGTTGAATTTTCAACATACAAAAGAGAAGAAGAAAGCTGAGAGAAGGCTTTAAAACATATCAGGAGTTCTCATGGTCTGTTTTAATTTGCCAGCTTGTCTCTCTCGCTTGTAACATCCCTGTTGGGTGCAGGGATTGTTCCTGCTCTTCCCTTTGTGACTTGCTCCTTCCCTCTGGCATCTTCATCAATCCCAGGCTCTGCTTTTAATATTTTTCAGGTTTTTTCTCTTTCTTTCTTTCTTTCTTTCTTTCTTTCTTTCTTTCTTTCTTTCTGTCTTTCTGTCTTTCTGTCTTTCTGTCTTTCTGTCTTTCTGTCTTTCTGTCTTTCTTTCTGTCTTTCTTTCTTTCTTTCTGTCTTTCTTTCTTTCTTTCTGTCTTTCTTTCTTTCTGTCTTTCTTTCTGTCTTTCTTTCTTTCTTTCTGTCTTTCTTTTTCTTTTTTCTTTTTTTCACCCAGGGCTGGTTCACAGAGCAGCGGGAGCTCCTGTGTGCTGCCCTGGGTGGGGATCACCTTGTGAAGTGGGCTGGAAGAGATCAGAGAATCACAGGATGGTTGGGATTGGAAGGGACCCTAAAGGCCATTTAGTTCCAACCCCCTGCCATGGGCAGGAATGTCACCCACTGGATCAGGGTCCTGGTTAGCAGGCGGTGAGGAGAGACCAGCCCTCAGCCTCGAGAGCAGCCAGGTGAAGCCCCCTCTGAAAGGTCTGGCATGGACCCTTTCCCTGTCAGTTTATAGTCTGAAGGGTCTCTTTTGAAAACATGTTATGTTTGGCTTTGGTAAGGTCACGGGAAGCATCAGAGTGTTTAATTTCTCTGCTTTCTGCTGGTTTTTCTCTCCCCCTGCCCTGCAGGGATGAGGCACACGCAGGGCTCTGCCACTGCCTAGTGTGAAGTGCTGTAAAACCCCGGCATTGATTTCTCAATCAAAGGTGTCTCTTTGCTCCTCGGTCTGTGCTTTAATGCTTGAAAATCCATTTTTCACTCCCCAACAGTTTGCTGTAAGGTTTTAAAATCAACTGTTGTGCTTCAGAGCTCTGGGAAGGGAATGGATTCAGTCGAGCTGGCTCACCAGTGAGTTTTGGACCAGACAGAAAACAGCCAGAGCCTGCGGAGGCTCTCCAGTCTCAGGTGAGACCTTTGCCTGTGCATCACTGTGGTTGGTACAGGACAACATAGTTCTCCTTATTCAGCTTTCTCTCTTCAGAAAGCTGTGGGTCTCCCTCCTGCCCCAACAGTGACCCTGGTTCAGCAGATCTGTGCTCCCCAGGCTTTGGGGATTGTAGGCTGAAGTTTTAAGATGTCCTGAAAACAGATGCCAGAAAAACCTCCAGACTTTCATATTAAAGAAAAAAGAAAAAAAGGAACACCATGTTCCCACCTGCGCTTCCCGTATTTTCTTGGCAATCACAGCGTTTGCTCCCTGTTTCCAGAGCATGGTGCTCTGCTGCTCTTCAGGGGCTCTACGGCTGACCCAAGCCTTGTTAAAATGCAGCTGCTTTTGGGGAGGAACAGAGTGGCTCGGGGCAGCAAGGAACGCTGCTGCCCTGGACTGTGCTCCTGCAGGAATTGCAGCTGGAGACTGAGCTAGGAAAAGTACTGCAGCTCCTGCCTTGGCCTCTGCCCCCTCCATCAGCTCTCCTTGATTGCTGCCACTGTTCAACCCCATCTTTCCCCTTGCTAGAGGAGGGCAAATGCCATGGAAAAGCCTTTCCAAAGGTGGGAGCGGGGGTGCTCTGCAGCCCTGGGAGTGGAGGGGAAGGCTGGTGAAATGCAGGTGACTCTTGGTGTGAATCGTATGCAGCAGATTTATCTGGAAGGAGCTGAAGGATGTGCATCAAGGATGTCTCAGCTATTCAAGTGAGAAATCAAATTAAACTTTGCATCAAACAGTGGAGCTGCTCTGTGCTGGGAGTTGTGTCGGATCCATTAAGGTTTCTCCATGCTGGGCCCCCAGGACTTAGTGGAGAGAAAAAACAGTGCTCAGTGTCAGGGGCTGTGTTTGCTGCTCACCTGGATGTGTTAATGATGAAGGCAGGAGAAAAGGGGATTAGTGCTTTAACCTTCAGGATACCTGTGTGAGGAGTGGGGAGGGGGACAGTGGCTCCACAGCAATGCCAGTTCTATGTGCCATGGGATGTGTGTCCGTCAGCAGGCACTGAGGGATCCTCAGGTATGGGAATCTCAGGGATCAGCCCCAGGGAGCTGGATGTCTGGAAAATGCTCTTGTCCCAGTTACCTGTCTCCTGATCTCCCAGTGATAGGCTGGGAGATGGAGCCCCTTGGGAACCCTGGGATGTCTGGGAGGCAGCTGGGAGAAATTCGAAGGAAAGCAAAAATATCAGCATCACACAGAAATGTGGCTCTGACTTGCTTCTCATCAGGCACAAGTCCACGTGTGCTCCAGGCAAGGGAAAGATCTGGACAACACCTTGCTCCCTGCACAGGGACAGATTGCTCGGAGGCTGGATGGAGCAGGCTTAGCATGGGAGAGGTGGCAGCCCAGAGGAAGCTGCCAGCTTGGTGGCAGGGGAATCATCTGCTGGGAATCTGTGCAGGATTTTGGCTGCAAAATGGTTTCCCCACACGGCACCAGAGGCTCTGAGTGCTCCCAGGTAACCAAAGCTCATCCAACTCTCACCATGGTGATGGTGGGACACACCAAAGAGCTGCCAGGAGGGGGAGAGGAACTCTGAGCTTCCTCCAGTGCAAATGCTGAATGCCAAAGGTTCTCTGCCTCATCTTTGAAGGCCCATCTTGGCAGCTGCTCTCTGGTTTGGTCCCTTTTCATCCCTGGTGCTCTGCCTTGGAAGCACTTGAGCTCTAGCTTGGTATTTAAAAGCCATTTGCAGCACTGCTGCTCTGCTGCCAAGAGTAAAATTGGTCTGACCCCAGGATGTACGGACATATCCTGGTGCTGGAGCATGACAACCCCCTAACAGGCAGGGCTGAGTCTCCTCGGGTGTCCTGCCTATTGCTAGGGCTGGATTAGGGCTCTCCAGCCAAGTAAATATCTTCCCTTCTTCCTTTTCTGTCGTCTTACAAGGATTTTCAGGAATTTAAGATGCTAAACCCCAATTAGGCAACACTTATTAATTTCTGAGATGTAATTTATTTGCAGAGCATTGCCATTCACAGCAGCAAGAACCAGTAATTGCTGCAGTTTGCTTTCCAAGCTGGGATCTGAGAGGCTTGAAAAACCTGAGTGTGGCAGCCAGGGCTGGCTCTGTGTGGATCTTGCCTCCCAGGGATACCAGGAGCTGATTCTCACCCAGACACCCCAGCTTTTGCTCAAGGCAGTCCCTGTTTGGGGCATGGAAACAGGCCAGGGGCAGGAATGCCATCCTCTCTTCATGGCTGTGTCAACCCAAAAGTCCTGTGGTGCCTTTGCTGTCCCAGTTGTTCCCTTTCGTTTGTCCTGGAAGGATCTGGGTGTCCTCATCCTGCTCCAGAGCTCCTGCAAGGCTGGACAAGCCACCTCACTGTGGATCTGAGGGCAGAGCTGCAGAAAATCCATGAGGCCAAAGCAAACAAGGCCCTCCACACTCGTCCTTCAGGCTGACAGCACCAGGGTGCATCTGCACAGCGTGATGGCTTCAGGCTGTGTTTTTCCCTTCTCTCCCTGGCATAGGCTGCTGCTCAGAGCTGCAGAGATGCTGCTGAAGCTCTGCTGACATGTAGCCCTGTGACCAATTCCTCTAGAGGTGGCTGAGCTGTTTGTCTGGGACACCAGCTCCTCCAGGATGACCTGGGCTGTGGGGCAGAGCCCTCCAGCCCCATGCTGGGAGAGTGTCCCAACAGGAGCGAGGAGACTGCAACACCTGCCACCCTCATCCAGTTTCATCTCCATTTTGTCTCCAGCTGGGTTCGAGTTGAGGGAAGGGAGCAGCCTCCTGTGTTTTGGGAGTGGAACAGCTCTCCCCTCTCCAGCTCATGGACCACTAGGCTGTGTCTTGCCCTTTACACCAGCAACACCTTCAGGAGAGGCTCCCTGATGGCTCTTTAGGGAAATAAGCTGGAGATGCATCAAAGTGCCAAACCACTGCCTTCACCTTGTTATGCTTCCCAAGGACCACTGGAAAATGGGGAAACAGAGCTGCTCCCCTTCCCCTCGCATGGGACTGGGATCTGTGGGGGTGAGTGTGTTTGTGTAGGACTGTGAGGTCCTGGTTTTGGTTTGGCTCCAGAGGCACTGCCAAAACTCCAACATTTCCTGCAGACTTTGACAAATTATTGCAAAATATTCTGGTTTTACCTTGTGGCAGCGTCCTGAGACGCTCCTCCTCGTCCTCAGCCCTGCTGAGTCTGCCAAGGGCGCAATTGTACCCAGCCACCTTTTCCAGTTGAGCCTAATCCCTAGTTCCTGTTTGTGGGCACAGGAAGTGTTCCACGCTCCCAGGAGCGGGTAGGGATGGCAGCCTGGATGGATTGGCCATCTGGAATGCTACTGAGCCATTTGTTATGGAGGATCTTGTAGGAAGAGCCTCTGGTGCTGCAGTGAACTCTGTGCTATTGGGATAATTTCTGGGAGCTCCTGCAGGCAAGTCTTGGCTTCTGAAATGCCTGAAACCAGTGAGTTTGGACCACTGCCTGCCTGCTGTGATGATCCTCTTTAATATCCTTGTCCAAGTATCCATGGAGAAGCGTGATCTCCTCCTTCCTAGGCTGATCATGCCAGGATGCTGCCAGAGGGTTTCTGGTTTTGTTTCTTGATCCTGACCTCTTCCTTGTGCACTTGGTGATGCCTCATGATGTGGTGAGCAGGGGCTCCAGGGAGCATGTCTTCCCTCTCCATGACTGACCTGCAGAGCAGGAATCTGGCCTTGGAGCAGCCCCTGCCCTTTGTAGGGCTTGAGTTCAGCAGTCCCCAAACTTAAAATGCAAATGAAATGGAAATCTGAGAGGCAAAGGGGCTGCTGACTCCTTCACTGCTGGGCTCTGCTGCCTGCAGGAGAAGAGTGTTCTGACTGTTGCTTGTGTTCTCCTTCCCCAACTAGCCTGGGCAAGGCACTGGCATGCTAGAGGAAGGCAATTTCCTCAGCTCGTGCTGAGATCTTATTATGCATTTTCATTAAGCCAGAGAAGAGGAGGGAGCAACCCAAGCTTTCTGGAGCTGTGGCACTGTGCAGTTGTGCAGCACCACAGCCCTGCCAGCCCTGGGGGAGCCTGGAGTGGGCTGAGGAAGGGTTACCTAGTCACAAGGAATCAGGTTAATGTCTTGGAGCCGGGATATTGGCTCTCTGCCGGCTCCTGGACCGTGCAGGCAGCTGAGGAGCAGAGACTGCGGATGCAGATGAGTTGGTGCGGAGATCAGGTCGGACAGCAGGGTCTGCATGGGGGTGGAGAGCAGAGTGTTTTCCTCCTTCTCCCTTTTCTGCCTGGTTTGTTTTCTGTGTGCATGACCAGTGCAGGGCAGGGTCCCCTGAGAAGGATGGCAGTGGGGGATGATGAAGGTGAATGCTCCTAAGGGCCAAGGGGTGGCAGGGGTAATTGTCTGTGCTCCCATGCTCCAAGGATATTTCCAGAGAGCCTTGGAGGTGGCTGGGTAAGGTCTGTATTGTCCCTCGGGTAGGGATCTACCCAGCACTCCCTCTCCATCACCCCCACCCTGCAGGGCTGCACCATTCCAGCCTCACCTGATCTCACAGCTTTCAACTCAGCTACGTCCTGACCTCAGTCCCTGCTGTGTCTCCCAGCCCTGAGAGCTGCTTTTGGGCTCTAGAATCCTCTGGAATCATGCAAGAGTAACCTCAGCCGGGAGCTGGTTCCTGGCTGGGGCTGGGGGCTGTGCTGCCTGTTCCAGTGAGAGGATATTTCCCTGGCAAAGGAGCCTAGTTTTGCTGCTCTGTGCTGTGGTGGTTTGGAGCTCAGCTTTAAATGTGGGTCACTAATGAAAAAGCTCTTCTGCAGCTCACTGCACTCTACAGGAACAAGTGCCTGTGCTGTTGGGGTGGCTTGTACAGCCTCTGACCATTGTGTTCTTCAGCAGCTTAAGCCACATGCATGATGAACACCTGAGATGGAGTCGGGCTCTTAGGATAACAGGGAAGTGTGAGGCTGGAATAGACTGAAATGAGAGAAGCCAGGGACTGGTTCCTCACAGTGTGATTCTTCTCCCAGGGAGATGAGCTGGTGGGAGCTCTTGGCTTGGCTAAAGAGTGAGGGGTGGGGTGGGGGTGATTAGTGTTTTACAGCTGCCTGCCTGTGACCTTATCCTGGGGCTGGTCAGTGGGAATGTCAGTCTGATCCAAAATGATTGCAGCTGCCCGGAAACCATTAGCACTAGCCGTGCCACGAGGACAAGTCCATGTGGGGCACATGGATGCATGAGGCAGTAGATTCCATGGATGCTGCCTGGCCACCCCTGGTGCCCACCTCCCTTTGCATTGTGCTAGGAGATCAGAAGGGATGTGCGGCTGGAGACCTGTTCACTCCCTGGCAGACCCATGGAGACATTCCTGGCCTTCAGCAACGCATGGACAGGCAGGGCAGACCCTTCCCTGGGCACATCTCTGGCAGCAGCCAAGGCATGGATGGCTCTGGATATCTCTTTTTCCTCGGCACTAATCCCATTCAGACCTTGTCCTGCACTTCTCCCTGACAAGGCTGCAGCTGGCAGAGCATGGCTGCTTTGTTTAGGGCTGTCTAGATTAGCCCTGGCCCCCGGGGCAGTAGGTCAGTTTGCTCTGGAGATAAACGAGGCTGCGTCCTCCTAGCTGTCCAGCTCCTCACCTGCGGGGCTGGGATTGCCCCCAGCCCATTCAGGCTGGTAACCAAGCACCTGCAAGGACCAGGGATGGAGCAACCACATAATTTTTGCAAGCAAATAGTCCTGTTGTGCTACACAGAGAACACTGTCCTTTTCTCTCTTGTGTGTGGTGCCTCTTAAAGCTCTGAGGCACCTCCAGACCCTGTGGAATGTGTTGGGCTTGTAGTCAGAGGTGTTGCTGTGACTCCAACACCATGTACTGTTCATGCAGCTCTGGGCACAAGCACGGCTGGACTCTGGGGCTGCTGCTAGAGCTGACAATTTCCAAACTTGTTCAGCTCTTATTTCTTTCTCTGCTGCTCATGGTTCTCTGCAGCTCACCCCTGACATCCTGCAGCAGATCCCCTGTAATGGTCAGCGGTGCTATGGGAGCACTGCGATGTTGAGACCTGTCAGAGGGTTAAAAAAGGGCTTAATGCAGAGGAAAGGAAATCCTGCTCTGTCAGAGACTTTGTTGGAGAACCTTATCTAATTAACCTTGGAGGTGATTGCTCACAGTGCTGTTGTGTGCCAGCAAAGAGCCCAGGAATTGTCTCTATCAGGGTCTCTCCCCTTGGAAATCTTGACCAGACCTGCAGACAAGAAGGGCTGGAGCAGAGCAAGGCTGTGGGGGTATTGCCCATGCAGACGTTTGACTCAAACTGCAGAGACGTTGTTGCACAGCTCCAGGTCCCTTTCCTGAGCTGGCAAATTCTCCTCAAAACTTCCTCCAAGTGCATCTTCGATGGATCCAAGCGCCTCAGCTTCTCCAGACACCCGATCTCTGCCCTCTGTGGGGTTTGTGTGAGGAGCTCCAGGCAGGAGGAGCCGCGGGGCTCTGGATGGCTCCTCCTGCAGGTGATTCCCGTTGTGCCTGGGTCTGGCAGGTCTGTCCCAGCAGGCAGAGCTGCGGCTGTGGCTGGTAAGGGGAAGGCTGCCAGAGCAAACACCTGCTGTGTGTGAGCATCTCCAGCCCGGCTCTGCTGCAGCGAGGAACAAAGTCCCTGGTGCGTCCCAGCCGAGGGAGGAGAGATGTGGCTGCACACCCCGCAGGTGGCTGTGCCTAAAGAGGGCACTGCTGGGCCACATTCCTCCCCAGCATCCTCCCTTACCATGAAGTGCCTTCCCAGCCCCAGCTGCTGACTGGGAGCAGGGCTCTCCTCTGCAGAGCTCAATGGAAACACCGAACCTCAAGGATTTCTTGAGGGAAAATCATCTTGGCTTGTGATAAGGCTTTTTTTTTTTTTTTTTCCTGAGGTGTAGCAATTACATTAAATAAGAAGCTGTCACGGCAATGCTTGTCCTGCCTTCTGACAACCTCCTCTTCTCAGGAGCTTAGGTGAAAAAAACCACGTACATCAGATGTGCTTTTCCTCCTGTTTACATTTCTTCTTTGCCTGGCTGCCTTGACTCACCTGCAGGGAAGGCTTCAGGTTCATCCCACTGCTGAGGGTCCTCTGAGCTCCCCTGGAGCTGTCAGTCTCCTTGTGTGTCCCCAGCAGCGCCCCCTTTGCACACACCCTCGGGTGGCTTCTGTAGGGAAACACTTCTGATTAAATCTTGCTTGTCCAGGGAGAAAACCGGGGAGAAATAGGTTGGGAAGCCTGTTCTGACAGAGAGCTGTCAGAGACAGGAACGGCATTCCGAGGCTGCTGCTCTGCTCCGTAGGAGGAAAGGCTTCAAACAGCAATTAGCCTGCACTGCCATTTCCAGGGAAACAGCTCTCAGTGTGCTGGACAATGGGCTGCAGGAGGCAGGCAGGTTAAAAGCTCTAATTCTGGGAGGATATATTTAGGTGGGCTTTTTCCCTTTCAAAGAAAGGTAGGTTAGAAAGGCTCTGACTCCTTTAAATAGACTCTCCTTCCAAGCTTGGAGCTGTGTCAGGAGCACTGGCTGTTCCCTGCCACCCTGGTGCTGGTGACAAATGCCCAGCTGGGGTATCTGGGAACCTGCTCTTGTGTCAGAGCAGAGGGGCTGAAGGAAAAGGGTCTGGGTTCCCTCAGCAGCTGTTCCCTCTGCTGCCACTCACCAGTTGTGTTTTTTATTCTATTAGCAGGACAAGAGCAGTGTAAATGATAATTTAGTCTAGGTTAGTGCACCACAGTGCAAAGCTCAGCACCAAGCCAGAACCTTGTTCTCCTGCTACCATCCCTGGATCCCTGAAAGTCCCTGACCCTCTCTGGTGGCATGTGCTGGGGCATGGGGGCAGCTGTGGGTCTGCAGAGGGGAGCTGATGGCAATAGGCCAGGTCTCCCTGTCACCCAAAGGGGCTTCCTTGCCTCCACCACAATGGGATGCAGAGATGCCTGAGTGAGGAATTGGGGAGTTCAGAAGGAGCAGGGCTGCTCTGTAATGCTGAGAAGCACAAGGAATTCTCTCCAGCTGTGGGGCTGCTTCTCAAGGTACGTTGGCCTTGTTGTCTGGGAGATGCCCTGGTGATGTTTGGGCTGTCACCCTCAGAGCCATGAGCTGCTGGCACACTTTGCTGGCTGGTTGGATGTGTTGTGCTTCCCCAGAAACGTGTTTTCTGCTATGTGGGATGTGTTCCTGTCTCACTGAGCTGGGCAGGCTGTGATCCCAGGCAAGGAGCTCCCAGGGTGGTGTTTACAGAGAGTGAGAGGAGCTGACAGAAGCTTTTTCCCATCCTTTGCTTTGGCATACCTGGGCCTGCTCATTTCCCCAAATATTGCTGCTCTTGGTCAACTTGTGGTGTCCCTGCTCATGGCAGGGAGGTTGGAGGTAGATGATCTTTCAGGTCCCTTCCCACCCAATCCATTCTGTGATCTCCTGGCAGCTGTTTCTGTCTCCCTGTTCCTGAAGTGCTCCTTCCTCTGAACTCCTTCCACTGATGTTCGTGTCCATTCCCTGCTGCTGTGCTTGGCCTGTTCTGCACCCTCAGGTATCTCCAGCTCAGCCACCCTCTCCCAGAGTTCTCCTGGCCAGCACAGCTCATTCCCAAGTACTGCTGAGAAGCTTCCCCTGGGAGCAGAGCCCACCCTGTCACGCTCTGCCCGCGTGCCTGGCTGTGGGGGCTCTGTGTTTGCCCCCCTTCCCTGCAGCAGTGAGAAGGGCCCATGCTGTCCAGAGGAGGATGAGGTGGGAGGTGGCACCAAGGCCCCTGTGACTCAGGCGATTGCCACGAGCTGGCAGCTGTGCACAGGCTTTTTGGAGTGGTCATGGTGAGGAGCTGCATCCTCTCTGCCTTCCCAGGAGGGCTCAGAGCTGGCTCCTGCACACCTGCCCTCCCTTTCGAAGGGTGGGGAGAGTTTATTGCGGTTATTCACGTGGCTTTTGTGATGTTTAGTCTGACAAGGAGACTGCTGTCACTGCTCAGCTGTTGCTTGCTCCTGTCTGTGCCCCACAAGCATCAGTGAGGCTCCTGCTGCCCTCCAAAACCCCTTTGCCAAACTGCTGCAAGGACAAAGTGAGCTTTTCCCTGGCAGAAAGGAGCATCTGGCACTGGGTCCTCTCCCCGTGGCTCCTCTTGGCTGTGTCCAGCACGAGTGCTGTTTGTTGGCAGGGATCCCTCCCTGCACTGCTGTCTGCCTCGTGCTTGTACCTAAGAGGAACAAGCAGCACATGATGGTATCGGAGACAAATTGGGCTCCCAGGTGTCAGGGCAGAAGTAAAGGATGTGGAAATCTGAGCTTCACCTGGCTGCAACTCATTCTGGGCTTTGCTGGAGCAAGACCTGGCTCTGTGCAGCTGCTTATCAGCTGCTGTGGTGCCCAGTTCCCTCTGCCACGGAACAGAGAGGTGGGAACAAACCTTGGCAAATCAACCGTGCTCTTCCTGGGGAAGCAGCATGGGGTGGGAAAATGCTGGGGCATGGTTCACCAGCTGCACCCACCATGGAGCTGGTAGTGGAAGATGGGACTGACTGAGCCAGGCTGCAGGGCTGGGAGGTGGTGCCATGGCCGTCCAGGAGCTGTCCCTGTCCCCCATGGCCCTGGATGAGTGGGGGGCTGGCAGGTTTAAACCCCAGCCCCACGACGTGGGCGGCAGGTCTGGCGCTGCTGTGTGCTCCAGCAGTTGCCAGGTCCGAGCTGCTACAGGCTTGTCTGTCACCAGTGACAATGGCCAGGGGACAGCGTGGCTCGGGGTCCCTTGGAGAGGGGGCAGCCTCCCCTCGCTCCCTGCCCACCCTGCCCCACAGCAGTGCCCAGCCTGCTCACTCTGCTCGCTTGACTTGTCCACATTTGTCGAGGATGAAGTCACAGATATTTCTGGGCAGCGATAAGATCTCACTAGCCAGTTCTCCTTTAATAAGATCCCAGGCACAGGAGGTGCCCCATTCTCTTATCTCCCCTCTGCAGATGTGCATTGCCCCCCTCTCCCTCCAGACTGGGAGGAAGCAGCCAAATCACTGCCACAACCCCTTCTCTACCCGTAAATAAAAGGGGAGGTTGGATGCTGAAGAAAGGCATGAACACAGCACTGCCCAAGTTTCTGTGGCTCCCAGGGCTTCCTGGAAGCTGTCTGATGAAAAGGGAATGTCCCTAGCCAGAGAAGTGAGTGCCAGAGCATGTCTCCTGGCCAGAGTGGCCACTATGAGCCAAAAATGTGGAAAAATATGTAGAAAGAGGGAATGGACAGCACTTCATCCAGTACAGAACCTGGAAAATGTAGAAACTGTGGAGGGAAGGAAACAATGGGATGAGAAACTTCAGTGGAATTACTAGCAGTGAGGAGGAGGAATTGATTTTTAGCATATGAAAAAGAAAAGGAGGAAAGAAAAAAACTCTCTGCAATACTATTGGACTTGAAAAAGCCGAGTGTGTGGTGTTCTCTGTGGAGAAGGGATGATGCCTTCAGCTCATGTGACCCTGTGGGAATTTGTCCCCATTCCTGCCATGGCCCGGGACAGCAGCATTTGGGAGCATGGGGGGCTCGGGGCGGGCAGGTCCCCCAGCTCCTGCCTGGGGCTGGAGAGGAGTGAGGAGCAGCTCTCTGGATGAGCCATGAGCCCTGGGCTGCTCTCCAGGCTGGGTTCCTGGGAGGATCTCGATGAAGGTTTAGTGTGAGGTTATGTAACGATTGACCTGACAGGAGCGGATCTGATTGAGGCAGGGAGCCAGCTCAGCTCCCAGCTGGGTCAGGCTGCAGTGCTGATACCATCACTGCTCAGAAACTGAGAGTTTTCTTTGATAAGAAAGTCTTGAACATGGCACCTTCCTGTGGAAGTTGGTCTGGGTTGCAGCTCTACGCTTCCCCAGGGGGCATCCCCACTGCCTAGGCCAGGCTGAGCTGTTGGAACAACACCTGCAGGGTTTGCAAAGCCATCTGGGGTCTGTCCGCTGGGGTCAGGCAGTGCCACCTCCTGTGAACCAGAGGAGCCCCTTGTCCCCAGGTCCCTCAGTTCAATGCAGATGAGCCCACACTTAATTGCCTAATTGCTGTTAGAATTCCCTGTTGCTATGGCGACTCCCCAAGTGTGATGCTCTCGGTGCTGTGTCTCCACTCCCAGGTCTTGCATTCCCACCAGAGAGCTGTGTGCGCAGTTCAGGATGTCCACATGCTTCGTCCCAGCCTTCAGAGGTGCTTCATAATCCCCTTGGAGTGTGAGCGGAATCTCTCCTGAGCTGGTGAAGGGTTTTCTTGAAAGGTCTGATATGAAGGTTAAGGAGAGGCCAGCCGAGAGCTCGACTGCTAAACTTAGCCCCTGAGTCACTCATGAGTCAGCAATTCGGGGGCAGGGAATCTTAATTTCTCTTTTCTTCCTTTTTTTCTTCTTTGTAACAATGATGCACCCAAGGCAGGCTCTGGATTGGATTGATTTTGGGGCTGATCCAGCGCGTTACCTACTTGCAGTCCCTTCCCCTGGAGCATCCCTTAGCCACTCCAGAAAAGTGAGCTCTGTCCTCTGATGCCTGCTATGGCCATTGCTTGTCTGCAGCCGAGCAGCCTCCTTGCCCATCATTAGTGGCCCAAGATGTGGAAAGCTGTGCCTGGTCAGCGAGGTCTCGTGCTGGGAGAGTGCTGGCGGAGGCTGTGGGCAAGCAGAGCATCCCTGGAAATGCTTGGAAACACAATGAGTGGAGATCCATCCAGATGCTCTCATCCCAGCATTGGGTCATGAGTACTGCAGCCCTGCCAACAGCAGCAGAAGCTCTCTGAAAAACCCACGTGAGGGTTAAAATAAGGAACACCAGGAGATGCAGATGTGCTGGGCCTCCAGAGCTGCTCTGTGCGGTGCTCAAGCCTCCTCCAGACCAGCTTGTCCCTGTGCCATGTGTGCCATCAGCCAGCCCTCCCTAGAGGAGGTCCCTGGGGGCTGTGATGGAGCAGAGCTCTGTGCTGAACACTCTTTCCCAGGATGGAGCAGGCTGGCCAGGCAGCTTCCCACAGTCTCCAGAAAGTAAATCCCGGGAGCAGAGTCCTCACTGTCAGTTGGCTGTACCCATTTGTGTGAGATCCCACTGAGCATGTTTTGCATAATTTGTTTCCCAGAATGAAATGTTTTACAAGTGCAGCGTTTAATCACCTTGCGAAAAGGGGATGAAAAACCATCCCCCTGCCTGGGGCTGGGAAATAACTGGAAAGGAATCTGGAGAAGGGACCATGTGCTCACCTCACCGTGTTAGCTGGGCTGGTGAGCCCAGAGGAGCGGGTGTGTGCCGGCGGAGAGCCTGGGGCTGGACTGGAGAGCTGAAAGCACCAGACATGGAGATATCTGTAAGGAGCCAAGCCCCAGCATCCTGCCCCGGAGCTGGATCTGCTCCCCAGCCCTCTGTGCCTGCCCTCCCAGGGCCTGACTGGAGGAGGAGGTGATGTGGATGCTGTGCATCCGAAGCCTCTGCAAGCCAGCTCCATAACAGCTCCTGAAATACAGCTCTTCCCTGGGGCCCTGGCGCTCCCCCACTTCTGCTCTTAGTAGAGACACCCCAAAACTTGTCAGCTCAAGTATGTTCTCAGCTGAGTGTGTGCGTTTCTGGCAACAAGGTGAATCCATGCAAGGCTGACAACACTCAAGTCACGAAGCTACTCCTGGATTCTGCACAAAACCTGGCCCTTCCTAGAGGCAGAGGTACCTCTGTTTTGATTAAGGATTGGTGGCCAGCTGCCTTCTTTTTGGCACCGGGGATAAATCAGTGGCTTGTTGGACCATGAAGGGCACAGTGAGCAATGGGTTCTCCTCACTCTGTTCTGGGGGTGACAGTGGGTGTTGGGCTGGGGGGCTGCCGCTCTCACTGTCATTTTTTTTTTTATTCACAGCAGGTGAAGGATGAAAAATCAAAGTAATGGCCAAGGATCCAGCATCCACTTGACTTCACTTGCCCATGGCAGAGCGATAAATCCAGTTAAGGCACTGCAGCGGGGCGAGACCACAAGGTTACTCAGCCCACACGCTCCAGGAGCTGAGGATGATGCTGGACCAGCAGCCTCAAGGTGTGCTCCCCCTCCCTCTCCCTGCCTCGCCTTTGATCTGCTGCCGGTGGGGGACAGCGTTCCCGGCCAGGAGCCAGCTCAGCCGGGCTGGTGAAGCAGCAGGAACCTCTCCCTGACGAATGAGCGACTGCCTGCACTGCGGTGGTGCTCTGATAAACCGAGTGGCTTCTCCTGCTGCAGGCCTGTCACCTGCTCCCTCTTATCCGTGGGATCTCTGCTCTGAGTGCTGCTTCTGCCTGTTCCATAGCAAACGAACTGCTGAGGTCTGATCCTCCTGCCAGGAGGTGTAAGGTGGGGGTGGCTCTGGGTGCGGGTGGTCCCTGCTCTGAGCTGGAAGCAGGGCAGTGGGCTCCAGGAGGCTTCTGTCCATCCCTGTGGCAAAGGGTGGGGCTGTCAGCTTCATGGAGAGGGTCTGAGCTTTGCGCCTTGGCTCTGGCAGGTACTGGAGGAGACCGCCCTGTACCAAGCCACGTGCTCCTCTTTTGGTTGTGAAAAGATAACCAGCAGCTCGGAAGGATGGGTTTTGTTGGTGATGCCTGTTTGCTAAAGGCTGATGGATAGGGAAGGGAAAAAGACCTTGGGAGCACAACCTCCTGTCCCTCAGCCACGTGTGGAGTGATGACACCCCGGGAGGAATATCTGCGGGGCTGGGTTGGGAATCCACCATGAATGGCGGGATGCGGTGCTGAGGGGATGAGTGCCTGCCTCTCCCCCGTTATTTATTGTGCCATAAAATCCAAGGCAAGGCGCATCAGTGTGTGCTGTGAAGGGTTTCACACGTGTCAGCTCTGTGTGTGATGGAGCAGGTGCTCCTCTGAGCCAAAGGGCTCTGTGAGCAGGGGCTGGTGATTGATGGGGCAGCCTTCAGCATCCTGTGCCTTCGCTTGGCTGTGACATGGACCTGCTTCCGCTTGAGCTGGGACAGCAGGGTCCCTTCAGGAGCAGTGTCCCACCTGCCAGGGCACCTTCTGCGAGGATGCTTTGTGGCTGATGCCATCCCAGGAAGGCAGGGACCACTGGGGGGCTTCTCCAAGGAGCCAAGGCTCCCGCTGGCTGATTTCTCAGGAAATAAGACATGTACCATGGCACTCTTTGTGTGTGTGTTCATCTGACAGCTCCTGAGCCCCTCAAATGGTCCTGGCCGTGTGTGACAGCAGAGCTGTCACCGGTGCTGACAGGAGATGTTCCTACATGGAGATGTTCCTGTGGAACATGCAGCCACCTGGGAGAGCATGATGGTGAGCACCTCTGCAGGGGGACAAGCCAGCACACAAACCCCCAGAACACGCAGGGATGAGTTTGATGTGTGTGGCCCACTCATGGGTGAAAGCCTGAGCAGGCACTGACAACGTGGACATCAAACCTGGGTCAGCCAGGAGACATAAATCCTGGTATTTGGGATTAGTGCAGGTAATTTGTTTTAAAGACAGACAAATCCCTTTCCTGGAGGTGCCTGCTTGTCACGGGAGACGTTCCTTGTCTCTAGAAGAGTTACTCCAGTTGAACAGATCCTGCTCTTTCACGGGAGACGTTCCTTGTCTCTAGAAGAGTTACTCCAGTTGAACAGATCCTGCTCTTTCAAGAGAAATGGACTCTGGGGTTGCTAATCACTGGGCTGAAGGATTTTTTTCCTTAACACTTGTTGGTGATTGCTTCCTCCTCCTCCCTTTTGTGCTTCTGCAACACCCCGGGCTTGGGAAGAACCATCTGCTGATTTGATTAATGGCCCTTTCTGAAAAAACAACAGAGACAAATGTCCTCCTGAACATGGCAGAGAGAAATGGAGAAACAGGCTGGCTAGTTTTCAGCAATTGTTTTGGAACCCAAACTCCTTCCCAGTATCAATTTAGCTATTATTTCAAAAACTAATTAATCTTCACTCAGGCAGCTCCAAGAGACCTCAGTTTAGATAATTAACAGCCCATAGATTATGAAAATTCCTGCTTTTGGATCCCACTGCAGTGCTTGCCTCTGACAACACTCCTGCTATTGTCCTGCTTACCAACTCCTTTCATCAATCCATCTTTTTTTTTTGACAGTCAAGAGTAAATAATTAGCTATGATGGATTTTGCTTGCTTTCTTGCAGCTCCATTCTTTTTTTTTTTTAGTCCTTAAATGTTCTTCAACCAGGCAATTTTTGAGGTGGTTTTGCAGCTAATTACAGCCAAGCAGAGCAAATTGCTGCTGCTGCCTGGAAGAGCTGGAGAAAGGTTGGATTTGGCTTATGGAAAAGCTGGGTGATAAGGTATGAGAAAGGAGATCCTAGAAAGTTAGGGATGGGATTTTTTTTTTTCCCTTTTTCAGTCTTGCATGATGTAACTTGAACTTAAAACACGTATTCCTGGGCTGGGGCTGGGCTGACCTCCCATCCTGGCCTCTTGCTTGCTCTCACAGCTCTGATCCTCTTAGACACCCAGTCCCTGTGAGATTTATCTCACCTTTCCAGAGCAAGAGTGATCTATTTCCCAGGCATTCCCCTGGAATTGTGCCATAGGGAGAGAGCTTTGGGTATGGGAAGGGCAGAGAGGTGCTGGTGCAGCGAGGCTGTGGAGGGGGGATGCTTCTCCCTCACCCTCCTCCCGGTGCTGGCCGGGGGTTATCTCTCCAGATAGAGGGTTTAACAAGGCTCTGCCTACAGAAGATCGCTAACGATTTCATTTCCAGCGTGCTGTGAATTAGGAGACAGCCTACACAACAATGCCGAGCAGGAACACGCTTGGCAGCTAATTACTGTCGCCACGTCCCCCCACTGCCACCGCTGCTGGCCGGGCCCCTATTTGCTCCCTGTCCTGACTGCATTTCGCTGGTGCTGGTGGTTCATTCACAGCTCTTGCCTGGCTCTCAGCGGCGGCTGCTGCTCTCTCTGCCGCTGCCACATCTCCGTCAAGTTTATTAACGAAAACCTTATCTGTCTGCACAGATAATGCCGGGAATAATTAGTACTCAGTGAGGTCTGTCGGGCTCCTCAGCTCTCCCACCCCCCTGTCCTCATGTCCTTCCTATTTGCAGTTTCCCATGTGCTTGGTTAGTGCTGGGGATGGCTGGGGATTTTTTTCGGGTGGGGGGGTGTGGTTGGATCTTCCTCACCCTGGGCAGTTTTCAGTCTTCCTGGCTGCATCCACAATCCCTGCTTCAAATTTGTAACAGTGGGATTGGTGTCTGTGTTCTCCACCCAATGCAACCAGGGCCTTCAACAACAGCAGTCCCGTGGTGGGTTGGAATTAGATGATCCCTAAGGTCCTTTCCAACCCATTCTGTGATTCTGTGAAAATCATCTGAGTTTTCCTGACTCAGGGCACACCTCGTGCATGTGGGGAGCTGCAGCCAGGTTCAGTCTCAAGAGACCTGGCTGGGTTACAGGTCCCCGCGGGTCCTATCCCTACTGGGAAGCAAGGGACAGCCCCACCTCTGCATCAGTGACCTGTCCCAGCTCTGCCTGAGCTCCTTTTTTTTTTTATTTTTGTGTTTATATTCTTTGTTTCTTGGCTCAAATCTTTCAGCCTGATAAAGGATGACAGTGCTTCACGAGTGCCTGGGATGGCGTAAATAATTCTGGTGCTGAGAGCGAGATTTACGGTGATATAAATGTCAGGAGTGAGCCCACTTTGTATTAATGGCCTTATTAGTTACGTTGCTGTAAAATACTGATACTCCAGTTGTTAAGCAGCCATGGCTTTGCTCTGCAGCATTAATTCAATAAATTGGGCCTTTTTGATATAAATCTTAAGAGGCTGCTGGGCCCCATTAGAAAATCCTTCATGATGTGTCAGAGATCTTCAAATGGCTTTGGCTGAGATAGACCTTGGAATAAAAAAGCTGCTTGGTATGCAAGTGTGGGGTGAAGACACTGAATTCTGTGCCTGGGTCACAGCCCAGCATCTCCTGTGGGATGGGGATGTGGCACAGAGTGTCACACAAACACCCTGGCCTCAGGGGCGGCCTGGCCCCTGGAGGTCTGGGGGTTTTCAGCCACCTGGGATGCTCTGGAAGCTGCGTCCCAGAGGTCAGGGCTGGATGTCTCCTGTGAGCCAAAGGTTGACTTCGCTTCAACCCCAAGCTCTGGCTCACCCAGGCATTGAGAGAAGGTCCCTGGAGGAGACGGGAAGGGGGAGAAGGCTGGGGCTGGGAGGGTGGCATTGGAGGGAGGAGACGCCCCTAGCGCTGCCCTCATCCCTCTTTGTGCCTCCCCCCGCCGTGTCCCTGTCACGGCCTCTGCTCTGCTCGCTGCTGTCACCTCCTCCCGCGGTAATCCGGAGGTGAGCTGACAGCCGGAACACCTCTCCTTGTCTGACCCCAGCCCCGTGGTGTCCCTCCTCCCCTGCTCCCGCCGGGCTGTCAGCCTCCTCCTGGCCCCTGAGAGAGGTGCCAGTGCTGTCCCCATCCTGTCTGTCCCTCCTCTGGAGCCGCTGCTCCTGCCAAGGCTCTTTTGCAACTCTGCAAACTTTCCACCAGCGAGATGTGCGGAGAGGAGTGGGTGGGGGGAAAGCACCATGATAACTGAAAATAAATGGTGCATTATATGAAAGAAATGTTCTGGTGCAGCCAGCTTGCTGCAGAGGGTGGTTTGTTTGTTTGTTTGTTTGTTTGTTTGTTTTTCCTAGAGATCAAAGGTGCCTGGGAAAAGGGAGCTTCATAGGAAAGGAGTGGCACTCCTAGGCTGGTGGGGGGTATGGGCTTCCACTTTTGGTTTGGGCTGTACCCTGCAGTGATGGCCTCTGGAGTGGGATGTGAGCATCAGGTGGGAGCCGAGAGCAGGAAAGGCATTGTTCTGGGCCATGGCAGAGGTCCCTGGGCTCAGTGCCCAATCAGGATGAGGGAACAGCAGTCCTTTCTCCTCTTGCCACTGCTTGCATGAGGATGTCCCTGGTCTGACACAGTGTCCCTCTATTTAATGTCCATCCTCAGGCCATGCCCATGCCTCTGCTGAGCCTCCTGCTCCAGGACCTGCCTGACCCTGCAGCTCTGACCCACCATAATCTGTCTTCCAACCCACTGGTGGGAATTTGAGTTGGGCCACAGTGACCAGAGCTCTGCTGCTGCCCTGACTGAGGTTAACACAGGTGGAGCAAACAGACCCTCTGCCCCAGGTGAGTTTGCTTTAAAATGTTCCTCTTGTGAGGATTGACTCTTGACACAGCTGTTTGTTATGGGAAGAGGCTGCATTTTCCTGGGAGATGCTGGATTTAACCAGGAACATGAAACTTTCTCCTGCCTTGGATCCCACATGTCACTGACTGACCAGGTCGTGGTTCTTATGCCTTGATGAGACTTATCCTGGATTATTGTTTAGCTGCTAATTAATCTTGAGAGTGATGTAAAGGCTTTGAACTGCTGTTTGAAGATTTGAGTGGATGGTTTTTGCTTTTGTCAAAGAAGGAGGGATTTGGAGGTGGGATCCCATCTCTGAATGACATTAAGTTGCTCTGCCCTGACAAGTCAGAATGGCTCCTGACTTCCTCTCCTGCCAGCACCTACAGGGGCCCTGCAAGACAAATCCCTTTGGAAATCAGGAGCACAGTGGTGCTTGGGGAGGGATGCCAGCCAGGGTGACACTGCCTGGGGACGGGACACTCCCTGTCCCAACAGTCAGACACCAACAGGAGCCTCTGGGTGGGTCTGTGAGGTTTGGAGTTACCAGCCCAGCCCTTTCCTTCTCCCACAGGCATTTTCCCTAACATCTCCTGATGCTGAAGGACAGCTCAGACGACTCATTAATCAGTGCTGATGATGGAGCTGTAGCGCCAAGGTCCAGATGGCTGCTGCTTCCCCAGCCAGGGATATTTTGCAGATGCTGCTCCCTGAAAACTCCAGGTGAAAACTGGGAAAAACTATGTCCCCCTCACGGCTGTAGCTTGTGGAAGATGCTCCTTCTCTGTGTCAGCCTCTCATTCCTGCCCATGGTGCACAGCCTCTCATTCCTGCCCTTGCAGACCTGCATCTTTTTAAAATACATTTTTCCTTTCTCCATGTTCGTCAGGATCAAGGGCAGCTCCCTGGTGGGTTGATCTGCTACTGCACTGATTTGGCCAAGGCTGGGGGTGAAAACCCCACAGCCTCCACATGAGGCCATAGAACTTTTAGGATACGGTTTTCCCAAACGCTGTCCATCACAAAGCAAACAAACACCCCCAGACCAGCTTAGAGCTGGAGGCAGCTGGCTCGGGGGAACCATCGATTGCTGGCGGCTGGGTGAGACACAGCCAGAACCCCACCAGTGTCAGGAGGCAGCTCCAGCCCTCTCAGCTTCCAACCACTGGGCTGGGAAGGAAGCTCAGCCTGCTTAGGAAGCAATCATTTGACATTTGCTGTCAGCCTTCTGACACCCATCCCCGCTGGTGAGGACCCCAGCAGAAAGCCTGGTGGCTCTCAGCTTGTTTTGCTCTTAATCTGACCTGGTTTTATGGTAATGTCATCATCCATCACTGGCTGGGGGCATAGGGAGGGGAGGTTAAACTCCTCCCTCACACTCCACCGCTCTCCTGCCACTGCTTTATCTCTGCAGAAGCTGCATTCGAGTGCAATTCACTTTGTTATTAATTTCTTTTACACAGAGGCTTTTCAAGTGCCTGGGAGTGGGGCTGGTGTCACGGAGACGCTGCATAGCCCGGCAGCTGCAGAGCTTGAGTGCAGTTTGAACAGCCAGCTCCTCCAAGGGCAGCAGGCAGAGAGCTGAGAACCTGCTGGGGCAGCCACCTCACGCCTGCATGGTGGAACAGGCCCCATGGAGATGGTTCTGAACAGCAGGACTTCTTCCTCAGCAGCTGCCAGGGTTGGATCAGGGATGGCATTGTATCACTCTTGCACCCCAAGGAGATCTGCTGTCCCAGGGGATGGTCCAGCTCAGTGACAGGGGCAGATCAGGGCTGGGTGGCCATGGCCCATGGGTGTCCCTTCACCAGGTGATGCATCCTGGTGAGCCCAGCACCAGAGCAGCATCTGCAGTGCTCCACTAGCTCTTTCTCAGCTGCGTGGATCCCCCGTGCCTGCAATTCCCAGGGAATCCACCCACACAAGGCTGCATTCTCAGCTGGAGAAAAGCTGGTGGAGGGGCTGGCAGCCTGGGGGACTCTGGGAGGGGATGCTGAGGTACCCCAAGGTACCACTGTCCTCCCCCAGCCCATCCTGCCGTGGCTTGTGCTGGCTTTGGGGACTGGATGTGCTGGGACCCTTCGTGTGGGTTTTACGTGCGTTTAATCTGGTAGCAAAACTATATTGAAAAATGTAATAAATGAGAGGTTTAATCAAACCCAGCCAGCCAGCACTGATGGAAACTTGGTGGTAGAAGAAAATACTGCGTTTTTGTTTGTTTACCTCCCCCTGTGCTCCTGGGGCGACGTCCTGACTCTCATGGCGGGCTCCTCATGCTTGGTGGCACTAGGGGGCACAGGCTGGATGTGGGATCACTGCCAGCCCACCGGCTCCCAGCCCCATGCCTTGACCAGGCATCCCAGCAGTGAGATCTTCCTCCTGCCACTGCTCTCCTCAGCCCCTTTCTCTTCAGGAAGAGGGTCTCACATGGTACCCCCATTCCAGGAGCTGGTGCTGGGCTCAAGCCCTCCATCCCACATTTCCTATCACCCATGATGGCACCAGGATCTGGTCTTAGGGTGTCTCCAGTTCTTGTCTGCCTAAATCTTAGGCATCACGTGGGAAGGTTGAGCATCTCCCCAGGCTGGGAACAGCCCTGCCAAGGGTGGGAGTGAGGTTAAAACCACCAGGTTTCACTGGCTCTGACTTAGGGGCAAAGCATCCCAATATCCAGCCAGTTGATGTGGCTGGGAATGAGGAGAGACTCCACGTTTTCCCTGGGAACCCACTGGATCCCGGAGCTGCGGCTCTGCTGCCGCCTTCCTCCAGATGGCTTTTCTCAATGAATGCTCTCCTAGAAATAGCTGCGCACTCGGAGCAGCCGGCTTTGCAAATAGCTCCTCTCCTGAGCAGAGGAGGCAGCACGGTCGGACCAGCGTCCTCTGTGTCCCTTCCACCCTCCCGAGTGCCTCGGCACTGACTCCGCTTCCCCTGGGGCACCTCTGCCTCCATGGAAATGGGGACGTGCTGGGATCCCTGGCTTGCTGTAGGAGCTGGCAGGCTGCTCACTCAGCCCCAAGCATCCCACAGCCCCACCGAGAAGGATGGCTGGTGGCTTCCAGGGCAGGGCAGGTGGCCCGGGGGACACAGTACATGGCCCCTCTGCCACGGTGGCCAGGCATGACCAACCCCATCTGCTGTGCTGCCTTATGGCCCTTTTTACATGCTTATTGTGCCATCGTAAAATGGGGGAATACAATCTTCTCTGTAGGTTTAACCGATTTATTAATAGTCTGTAATGTCAGTAATAGCTCATCCATAAATCTGATCTTTAGAATTTATGGGCCAAATATTCCAGTGCCGTATTAAAGGCACAATTCATAAATGCCTGTAAGTACCAGCTCGGTGGCAGCAGGAGAGAGTTATCCTGGGGGAGGGAAAGGTGGTGAACTCAGCCCATCACACGGAGCCTCTACAATCTTTGGGTAGCAAATCATGTGACGGACTGTCCCCTCCAGCCGGGAGGTGCCTGTGGCCCCCGGCTCTGCACTGTGCAGGCACCTAGCCCAGGGTCCCAGCCCTGCAGGCTCCCAGCACCCCTCCCCAGCCCTCTCCCCCGGGACCCTGCAATCTGCCATCACCTCGTGGCCAGCCCAGGGTGCTGGTGTTTACCACTGAAGTGCGGCCGAATGTAATTGCTAATCAGATACAGGCAATCAATCCACGCTCCCGTCGCTGGGGAAGGGCTGCTTCCCTGCTGAAGGTGACTCCTGCGGGAATTCAGATTTAAAAATAAAGGCGATAGTCATCAGCAGTTCATTAAATTGGCATCAGGCTCATTTGCACTCAGTGAGGGGATGAGGCAGAGGTGTCTCTGCCGCCTTCCCTGCCCTCACTCTGGGGTGTCCGCAGGAGATTCTTCCAGTGGGATGAGGCTCCTGGGAGCCCTCCCTGATTTATTCCTCCTGTCCCGGTGTTGCTGCAGTCATGAGTCAACAGTGCGGTGCATTTAAATGCAAACCACCATTATCCGTCATTAAAAGCTTTGTCACCACCCAGACTGCACGGCGAGAGTTATTGTCCCATCCCGGTCCCGGAGACACACGGCTTCCCTGCCCCTCCTGCAGCCGCAGGGATGCACGCCGGCGGTGCCGGGTAGCCGCGGTGGGCGAGGGCTCTGCCGGCTCAGGTGGCTGACATCCGATTGTCCCTTCGTGGTGGCCTCAGAGCTGGGAGGGGAAGTGCAGGAGAAGCAGGCCTGGAGGACACGGGAGTGCCATGGTGCAGGAGGAAGGCGGGGACAGGCACCACACATGCCAGGGATGCTCGAGAGTGGGCTGAGATCCCGGAGCCGGTGAGTGCTGCAGAGCCTCTGTGGACTCATAACCCATTGTTCCCGAAAACGGACCATCTCAGCGGAGCCCAGGTGCTCTTTCCAACAGGGTTTCCTGTCCCTGAGACCGGGCACAGTCAGGAGAGTGATGTCTCTCCCAGCTGCCCCATGTCCTCCATCACCTGCCAGAGACAAAAGGGGCTGCAAGATCATCCCACAGCATCGCTCCCTGCTCCACACCTGGTCCGGGGGGGTTCGTGTTTCCTCTCCATGAGCCCACCAGGATGCAGCCCCTGTGCTCCTCATGAAATCCAACACGAGCAGAACTGCTGTTTCCTGTAACTCTTGGTGATTCCCTGTCCTCAGGATTTGGAGATACTATTTCCTTCTTGGAGGAGGGAAGTGAGCAGGGCAGAGCAGCTTTGGTAGTGGTGTTGATTCATGGCTCGTAATTTAATTAAGAGAGAAACGAGATCAAAAAGTGATGGTATTAAAAAATAAATCAGGTGAAGGGAGTGGAGTTCCATCCTTTAATTACAGCATGGATTTGTAACAGAGAAAGACTCAATCACAAGGGAAAAAAAAAAGGTGTCAAGTGGAGAGACACCTTCCCTGGGTTAATTACTGCTAAAGGGGAGGGGATGATTGGGCTGGGTGTTGGTGAGCTGGAAACCCTCCGACGTTCACAGTGATGCTGATGGTGGCTGGTGGGGCAGCCCAGGATCCTCGGGATGCTGGGCAATGATGGGGAGTGGATGGGTTGAGAGCTGTGGGGGCGAATAGCTCATGGCCGGGTCCAGGCATGGCTTGGGGCAGTGACGGCCAGGGCAATCCTGGTTTTGGGGGCCACAGGCTGTGCCATCGGCAGCGGCGTCAGGGACCGGGGCTGGGCTGGCAGCAGCCCGATTTGTGCAATAATTAATTCTCCTTTGATCATCTGCTGTGTAAATCATCACTGGCCAGGAGTTAATCATGCATATTAAATGAATCCTTCTCCTGCCTTAATGAGCGCTGAATCGTGACCAGCATCTGTTTACTTCTGACACTTTCATTTCTTTGACAGTCTGAACAATTAGTTGTTTCCAATAATCTCCTTTTTATTCTATTAAATATATATATATGTGTCTGAGAGCAAGCAGCCTTTTACTTTTTACTCCTGCTCCCAGCATCGTCCCCCTAGCCTTTGTTTTTTTTAGTATCAGGGAAGGATTTGTTTCTGGGAGTGATGCGAGGGCTCTGCAGGCAGCCAGCTCCTCGCTGTCCCAAGGAGGATGATGCTGGTGGCAGGATTCCTTCCTCCCCAGCTGCTTTGAGGCTGGACTTTGCACAGTTAACAGCAAACAAGAAGCCTGTTTGAGTGTTTCCGCCTTCATCTACCTGGAACGAACTGCAATTAATCCACCGGTTGCACCGCCAACGCAATGTTGTAATTGGATTAATTAGAGTGGAGCTGGCGGCCCCACTGGGGAGGGAGGTTTGGC
This sequence comes from Eulacestoma nigropectus, assembly GCA_013397775.1. Taxonomy (NCBI): domain Eukaryota; kingdom Metazoa; phylum Chordata; class Aves; order Passeriformes; genus Eulacestoma; species Eulacestoma nigropectus. The sequence continues at coordinate 84,118 of VZTE01006372.1, read as the reverse complement.
CCCGGCTGCAGCCTCCTCCAGTGGTGGGATTCATGGGATCTGTGCCTGCCGGGCGCTGGACCAGCAGCACCAGGTGATGCCGAGGCAGCGCTCACTCCACTGCGGGCGATGGAGCTGGCTGATGGCTCAGGGAAACGACCTGCCCTCTAATTGGCCTGGTTAACGGGACATGTGAGAGGCAGCAGGAGCAGAGGGGGCTGTGGGTGGGCTTTGCTGTCAGCTAAAGGGACCCAGAGGAGGAGCCGGGTGGGTGTTAAGGCAGGTAGGGCACAGAGTCACCTTCTCCATCACCCCTGGCTGTCGGAGGGGCAGTGGGTGGTGCTGCCTCTGCCCCAGGTTTTGGGGAGAAAGGGAGGGAGGTGAAAGTGGAATGTGAGTCCTGAAGCAAGGCTGAGTAGGACAATCCTGGCCATGCTGGACCCTACCCTGCTGCTCCTGTGCCAAGCCTGGTGCCTATTGGCCTGGAGGAAAGGTGGGGGACAGATCTGTAGGGAGATGGTGCCCCTAGGCACAAGGAGCATCCCTGAAGGCTGTGGGAGGATGTCAGCCCTGGTCTCCCTGAGCTGAATTGGGTCTAACCTGGCTCAGCTGTAAACCAGTGGCCACAGGGGATTTACTGCAATTGCCTTAATCAACAAGAAAAGCCCTTGGGAAAGCTGGCAGTTCCCTGTGCCAGGGGCTGCAGGAGCACTGAGCTGGCTGCTGGTGCTTTTGAAACCCTCGGAGCAATCCTCACTGAAGCAAGGCCATCCTCAGCTAACCAGAGCAGTAAAAACCACCCCCAAACTGCTGAGAACAGGCTCTGCACCCCAAACCATGCAGGACCCAAGGCTCTGGGACCCCATCCCTGCTGAAAGGAGCCAGGACCCAGCAGTGCAGCCACCAATCCAGCTCAGGATGCTGAGGAGGTGATACCAGCGGGCACAACCCAGCCTCCAGGTATTCTATTCCTCCTTTACCTAAAAGGAAGAACAAAATCCCACCAGCTCCTTCATTCTCCAGAAAAATTAGGGGTTTTTTTTCTGAGATGAATCAGCCTCCCCAGGAGGCAGCTGGGGTGATGTGTGGGATGCAACCTCAGCATTAGGCAGGTAATTGGGGGCTGAGGTGGTGTCTCAGGAAGGACATCAGGGCTGCTGCAAAGGGGAGTGGGGGGTCTCTGGCCAAGCAGGAAGGGTTTGCCACAGCCCTGGGCTCATCCAAGCTCCCAACAATAGCCAACAGGGAAGAGGACCTTTCCAAGAGCAGAGCCAGACACATCCAGATACCCTCAACAGCTCTGGAGCCTGTGGGAGGTCCCCACCCTGGCTGGAAGATCCCATTGTCCTCAGGCATCTGCTGTGACCTTTGGGCGAGCTCCAGGAGCTGTCAGTTCTTGACCTAGCTTCCAAACCAGCCCAAATGGTGACAGCAAGGTCAGCAAGATTTGGGGCCCCTGGACACATCCCTTGTCACATCAGTTCCTGCGGCATACTTGGCTGTAATTTAGCCTGGTTTAATTGTGCTTAAATTAGCCACAAATGGAACAGCACTGCAGCTGCGCTCAAAAATATATAAAATCACAGCACACTAAAACATTTTCACGTTTCATTAGTGTGTCTTAATGGGAAGTGTCTGCTCCCCAAACTCTCTGTTTACTCTCCAGAGCAGTAAAAGTTTACACATTAGCAGTTGTGCTGCCCATTAACACTGCAAAATGCTCAGTGTGTTTTGCAGGGGCAGTGCAGTTCCCCACAGGGGTGGGAAGCCTAAAATTTAGGGGAACTGGGTGCACTCCTGAGGCACCTCCGCATGGGTGGGAGTGAGCTGAGCAAGGAGCATCCTGAATCCCAGGTGGGAGCAATCCCACACCACAGGAGAAGCACAAGAGCCCCTTTCTCGGGATGGTGCTGCCTGTCCCCCTGGCTTTATCAAAGCTCCAGCTTTCTCCCAAGCAGGGTAATGCCTCCAAATCCAAATCAGGAAGCTTTTTCAGTGGAAGCAGCATTTTAGCAGAAGCCTATTTAACGCTTAGGCTGACGCCCTCAAGTGCTTTATTTTAAAGCATTTTTGTTCTTCTCCATTGTCAGTAATAGTCTATAAAAGCCAAAACACAGCACTTTGCTGCCTCCTGCTCCATCCCCCTGTGGTGTGGGCAGCCCTGCATGGCAGGGGCTAAGGAGGCTCCTCTGTCCACAGCTCCCACTGCCCCAGCACGATAATCCAGAGGGGGAAAAATCCAGGGAAAAAAACTCAGCGAGAGATGATTACATGGGGTCCAACCACTTTTCCCATCAGCATTCCCTAGGCAGATTTGGTTAAATACCTTTGGTCTTGGGCAGCATCTTCCCAGGGGCTCATGTCGTGAAATGAGTTTTAAAATTTGAATCCAAAGTGAAAGGGTGGGGATTGTCCCTTGTCGCTCTCCCACCTTATCCAGATCTCAGCTTCCCCAGGGAGATGGACTTTTGTACAAGGGGTGGTCAAGGAACGGTGAGGGGTGAGCTCGAGCAGTTTGGGGGATTCAAACCTCCTCCTGCCCCTGACTGGGCTCATGGGTTCAGAGCAGGGAGGTGCTGCCAGGCACAGGGAGCTGCTGGAGGAAGGGGAGCAGGAGCTGGGCTGTCCCTGGGAACTGGGGTGAGCCAGGAATGGAAACATCTCAGCGCTGGCTTGGAGGAGGACGTGCATCCTGAGTCTGACCCCTTCCACCTTTCCCAAGCTGGAGGCAAAAGCCCGATGCCTTCCCACTCTGCAGCCCAAACCCGTGTTGACCATCCCCAAACTCCCTCCTCCAGCCAGACCCGAGCTGTAGGCTGGGATCCGACCGAGCTGCCTCTGCCTCGTTAGGCAGCAATTACCCCAACAGGCAGCGGTGCTGTTCGTGTGATTGGAGGCTGCTAATTGCCAGCGGGGAGGGCAGTGAGAGGAGAGCAGCCCCTACTCTCTCCACCTCCGGGGCACATCCTCGGGGCGCTGGGACGTTCTGCCTGTGGTCGGGGGCTGCCTGTGCCCCCCGCAGCCCAGCGAGGGGCTTTGCTCCCGGTCTAGAAAGCCAGGCCCTGTCTCTTCTGCCCGGACACATGTGGCTGCGGGCTCTGTCCCCTCCGTCCCCCTCTGCCAGCTGCGTCTGACCTTTCGGCGGTGGCACTCAGAGAGCAGCGGCGGCTGCGCAGCTTTGCCGCATGGTCCCCGGGGGCCGGCTCGCCGCCACGGCCACTGCCACTCAGAGGGGAAAAATCATATTTTCAGCTCCATCCCCCTTTCCAGTCTGGAGCTTTTTTAGAGCCAAAGGGAAGAAAAGGACGTGGCCTGGCTTCTCTGCCTCCCTCGGCTCCTGTTCTTTCATTCCGCTCTTCCCGGCGGCTGCGATTGGCTTTACCCGAGAACGCTGACAGTGTCCGTCCCTGCGCCTTTTCTTCTTGTTCTGCCTAAATATCGGGGCCGGGCGGCTCTGGTAGGTAAGCAGGGAGGGAAAAAGGCTTTTGTTGGAGCAGACGCGTGGGCAAGAGAGCTGCAGAGCCCCCTCCTGCCAACAGAGAAGCCGTCTGCTTCCGTGGAGGCCAGCACAGACAGCTGGGGTGGGACACGCCTGGTCCTGGGGAGGGGGACACAGGGGTTTGGCAGGTCCCTGATGTCCATCTGGAGATGATGGAGAGGCATCCTGAGATCCAGGGGCTGGCTGGGGGTGTCCCACCTCCTGGAGGTGACACTCTGTGCTGGTCCCACTCCCATCATGGTTTTTCACACACAAACCCCACAGGTTTCCCTCTGTCCTGCATAGGGATAGTGGAGCCAGCACTGATGGAGAGGGCGTGGGCATCCTCATCCTTTATCGAGCTGAACAAGGGGAGCACAGGTCACACCACCCCCACCCCCCAATATCAGCCTCAGCAGCCTTCTCACACCATGTCCAGCATCCTGAAGCTTCCGAGCTGGGCGCTGATGTATGACCCTTGTCCATAGTGGATGCACCCCAGTGCCCACAGTCTCGGCTCTCTCCAGGGAAGGCTGCAGCTCCGCTTCCCAGCCTCTCCCTTATTTATTGCCTGGAGAAACTTGGGCAGGGTGATGGAGGGAGGAGACAGGGTGGTCACTGCCACAATCCTGCGCCCAAGGGGCCAGCACAGCCTTGCAGCTGCCCCAGGGCTGTGGTGCTCCTGGGTTTCCTGTGGGCGGACATGGCTTTTCTGCAGGTGGAGAAAGGAAGGACAAAAAAAGAGGCACTTTGGCAAGTGCCTTGACCTTGGATGCACGTGGATATGGGGACAGGCAGAGCAGGAAACTTGGGTTCTGGCCTCTGCCCGGGGCTGAGGGGTCAGCCAGGAGTCTTGCAGGGAAAAGGGCCATAAAACAGGTGGCTCACTCCTTTGCCCCCAGAAAGGTGGTGAATTCCCTCTTGCAACAGTTTGATTCTGCAAAATGCATTTACCAGGCTAAAGATGCTACAGCAGCAGCCTCCCGCCACCATCTGAGAGTTTTTCCCAGCTTGGCACACAGTACACATTGTCCGGTGGCTGTTGCTCCTTTTCCACCCTGCAGGCCACTCCCCACTCACTCCATGCGACCTTTCTTGGGAAAACCAGCTTGGATCCAGCCCCACTGAGCATCCTCTGGCCCCTCCACCTGGACAGGCCTATGGCCAAACCAGCTCAGCGTCCATCCACATCTGCCACAGCTTCCAAAGCAGAGCATCACCCCTCCTCCTCCTCTTCTTCCTCTTCCTCCTCCTGCCTGGCCAAAGCAGGCAGTGTCTTGCAGGAGGCAATGGAGGACCCCCCTCCTGCCAGGCAGGGCTGGCTGAGTCAAGGGAATAATTGGTAGGTGCTTCTGGAGTGCTACGAGCGGAGGGCACTCACAGCCTTTGTTTATTGACTCTTGATGATAATGAATACTTCCAGAGATAATTACTGATTTTCTGCCCTTGCAGCCAACCTGTTTGTGTGGGGAATGGGTGGAGTGGTACCATGCCAATGGCACGTGGAGGTAGGAATGGGGTGGATTGAGCAAAACCAGGCTCTGGCTCTTCCCACCTGGTACAAGCCAAATAAGAAAAAAAAAAAAACAACCAAACCTCAACATTTATAGAAAAATATTTGTGCAGCTTCAGAACAAGCCCAGCTTTCTTCTCTCTACTAGGGGGAACAGATTAAAACTTAATCCTAGCTAAACACATTTTCTCCTTTCCCTCCCTTTGGGTACTTCTTGCACACACACAGCTTCTTCCTGCTGATCCCTGCTTCCCTTGACCCCGGGCTTGTCCTCCTCAACAGCAGCCCAGCTTCCACAGTGGGTGTTCACCAGAGCAGGGACCCCTCTCTTCTCTCCGTACCCTCAAAACCAAAGACTGTGCAGGGGAGGGGATGAGGGGATGGGGCCCTTTAAATGTGGAAGAGGGACAAGCAGGAGAGGGCATGGCTGGAGTTTCTCTGTCCCTGAGCCCTCTCACATTTCCCAGGGGGGTTTGGATGCTGAGGGGAGGCTTTGGGGGTCAAGAGGGCGCTGGGTGTTTAATTGTGGGGTGCAGTGGGTTATAGGGCTGCAGAGCCAGGTGTGGCAAGCAGGGCTGGGGGCTGGCAGCCTCGGGGAGAGCCTGGTCTGCAGCCCCCCATGCACGAGGGGGAATCCCATTGTGTCACTCAAAAAACCCCCAAATAATGAAAGAAGAGCTCTTTAAGGGAGACAGTTTTTATATTTTGTATTATTTCTATTTTATTTTATACTATCATGTTTTCTTCTATTAATATGTTCTGCTTTGGAGGAAAAAGTGCAATTATCCTTTAAGTCCCAGTTTTCCTGTTCCCATCCCAGGACTCACTTGCTCTGCTACAGTTTATGGCAAACATTTGAACCTGGCAGAGTCCCACGTTACTGCTGGAGCTGTAAATAATCCTGGGTGGCATTTATGGCACTCCCATGGGTGAGTAACTGGGGGCTCTGTGCTGCTGGCAAACAGAGGTCCCACAGGCAGGCAGCACATGCAGGGGCTCCAGGGATGCTGTGGTCATGTCCACCCACCCCGGGACCAGTCCCACAGCCCCCATAGGGACACCAGCCCCAGTTCAGAGAAGTGTTGGCAATGCCATGGGTTAATAGCCAAACTAGAAGCGCACAGCATCATTTCTGCTTATGATATATTGCTTTTTCTGGGTATCTTGTAATGCTTTCTCAGGCTGTTTATTTATGAGACAATTTATTACTGCGCAGTTATTCTATAGCAGGGAAGTCTATTCCTGGGAGCCTCTGTTAACTGAGCCAATTGCTTAATTGGTTCACTGATGTCTCCACAAGGTATGCCAGGAGAGAGGGCTCTTGTAATGATCATAGCCTTCCTCCTGCCCACACACCACCCGTGCTGCTAATTTAATAGTGCAAACATTTATTATTCCTTTTATTTGGGACTTAATGTTAGGGCGATTAGAGCCATTCTGGGATCTCTGGTGGAAGGGCATGAAACGCCCTGGAGTGCCACAGGGACCCTTGTTGCAGCTGGGGGTGGTTAGGGTCATCCTGCAAAGCCCAGGGGATGGTGAGGTCTTGCAGGGTGTGTGGTTAATGAGGCACCAGCGGAGGTGTGGGGCTGATGGTGCCGGTGGGGCTCCTGCCTGATCCTCACCCCATGTTTGAGGTGCAGAGCAAGATTGGGGTGTGTATGTACTTATACCTGATCCCTATTTACTGAATTTAATGTGCTCTGAAGGGGAAACAGGTTCCTAATGAACAGCTGGTGTTCTACGGAAATGACTGGAAGGGCCAGAGGAAAACCAAGCTTGGATTTGCTTGGGTGGGGAGTTCCCGTCCCTGCCCAGCCGCAGAAGAGTGCTGGGCCAGTGGTGACTCTTCTGGGGCTGCTGTGTCTGCCATGGGTACTGTGTGTGCCCTCCCCAGTCGTTCTTTCACAGCGCGGCAGCTCTAGACCTCTCAAGCCCTTTCTCCTGCTCCTTCTGCCCTTTCCTGACTGTGACTGTCCCTGGAGGATCCCCACTCTGACATCCTCTGCCCACGGCGTGCACAGCGTGCCCTGGGCTAGAACAGAGCTGCAGCTCCCAGCCGGCCTTTCCCAGGCATCGCCCTTGGGCGGTTTCCCGGGGGGAGCAGCCTCCCAGCGAGCATTTCTGCGCTGTGCATGTACGTTGTCCTTCTCTGTCGGGTTTTTAGGCATTGTCTGGCAGAGCTGACAGTGTTTCTATAAGCCCTGCTGGATCCGTGCCCGCTCTCCCTGCTGCCGCTTCCCCGGCATCCATCTCCCGCCGCCCCTGGCCTCGCGGCACAAAGCCCAGCCGGCGTGTGCCACCGGTGCTGCGGCTCTCGGTGCGGGGACAGAGCCCCTGACCCCGGGTACCAGCGCGACAGACAGGGCAGGAAGCAAAACGGGGCAGGGAAGGAGGAGTTCGCAAACAACGCCGCCAGAACGAGCCTTCTGCTGATGTTGTATTTGTAGCAAAGAAGCGATTAAGTTTCCCCATGATTTTCCTTCTTCTCCGGCTCCCACCGCCTATTGTTCCTGGCTCCATTATCCCCTCGTCGCTTACATAAACGTATCATGCGGGTTTCTGAGGCACAATAGAGAGAGCCTCATTCATCCAAGGTCACCAGCTTTTACTTGCGCTTCAAAGCATCCGGTAGAAGAAGCATTTTCTCCTAAAGACGTTTTTATTGTACTCAGCGCAGAGGCTGAGGGAAATCGCAGAGCTGCACTTGCACCGCCCCAGCTCTTCTTCCCTCCCTATGCGTCCAGTCTTGGCGGGTCAAATCCTGCCCTGGAAGGTGAGGAATTGTTTTCTGTGCTGGTTGGAGCCCCACTGTGGGATTCCCAGCCTGCCACTGCACTGGAGCCAATGAAATTCATTGTCCATCCCTGCCCCTTCCCAGTTAAAAGGGAAAGGGGGGGGGCAAGACAGGGGGTTGGCTTTCAAAATCTCTGTCCCGTATGGGTCTCGGTATGGACGACTCACAGAGTGCTCTCCATGGCCTCCCGCTGCTTTCTCCCTCAGCTGTAGCTCCAGGCTCTCCCTTTCTTTATTTGTATCTGGCTGGGACTGGGTAAACAGGAAGGCTACTGGCAGCCTCTGTGGGGGGACGGGGACTCCCTCTGCCCTGGAAGGTTTGTGCCCCGCAAAGGGCAAAGTGCAGTGGTGCCCCCGACCCAGCAGCGAGCTGGAAGTGGCCTCTCGGCTGGGGAAGGAGATGATGGGGATGGCGCACGGACTGTTCTGGGGGCTGATAGGGGGCGGAAGCCCCCCAGGAGCCACCTGGTGGGGATGAGCGGCGTGCGGAGGAGCGGACCCGACCCGAGCGGCGTCGCAGCTCCCCTGGAGCCGCCCCCTCCCCGGGCTCGGCTCCCCGCTCCGGGCGCAGCTGCGGCGGGGGCGGTGCCGGGGAGGGGACGGCGGCGGGCCCGGCCCCTGTGCCCGCCCCGCCGGCACAAAACGGGAGGCGGGGGCGGTCGCGGTCGCACTCCCCGCAGCGGGTCGGGCTGCGGGCCGGGTCGGGCGGCGCGGGGGATGTAGCGCTCAGCACCGCGGACAGCGGCGGGGCCGGCCAGGGGCTGGCCGTGGGGCCGGGGGCCATGGCCGGCGTGCAGCAGGGCGAGAAGCAGCTCTTCGAGAAGTTCTGGAGAGGTACCTTCAAAGCCGTGGCCACGCCGCGACCCGAGAGCATCATCGTGGCCAGTATCACCGCCCGCAAGCCGCTGCCCAGGTAAGGGCTGCCGGGGCACGGGAGGGGGGACTCTGGGAGACCCCTCGTCCTTCTCCACCTCTAGTCCCCTTCCCACCGTAAAGAGGGTCCTGAGTGTGTCCCCCTGCCACCAGCAATTAATGGCTGGAGGACCCGGGGGACCCGCCCCATGCCTGAGGCTGGGGGATGCCAGCTGGCTGAGCCCTATCCCCAGGCAGGTGCTGTGTTCCAGAGCAGAGCAGGTTTGGGAAACTTTGGCTCGGTGGTGCTCGGAGCCCGGGAGCTGGCTAAGCCCCAAAGGGAGAAGGATGAGGGGCTGGAAAGCTTTAGCTGGGCTATGGAGCGGGGGGCAGTGGTGGGGGGCATCAGCTGGAAAGTGTGACCAGCTCCCTCTCCACTGTGCAGAGCCCTGGGGTGTGTGTCCTGCTGGTTGCCTTGTGTCTGTGTCGGCCCTTCACCTGGGACCCTTGGGAAGGTGAAACAGCCCCCCTATGGCTGGACCCTGCCTTGTCACAGAGGGGAGGCTGGTGTCCCCCAGGGACACGCAGCGCAAGGAGCCTGGTCACTGCCACGGACTGGGGCAGCTCTGGGGATGGTGTCCCCCACATCCCACAGCCAAGCTCCTTGACTTTGTTCATCCAGTACCTGTCCTGTCCTCCTGCTCCAAGAAAGTTGGTGTCCCTATGTTTGCCAGAGGCTGAGCAACAGAGAAACTCATGAAACGAGGCGAGGGGGCTGCAGGTACCCCCAGCTGCTCCGCCAGGCTGTCACACAGGTAGAGGTCTGTGTGGCTTCCTCACAGCCACGCACACTCTAATTTAGACCAGCTTTATTTTGCTGACTGTCTCAATATTGGTTAATAATATCCTGTTTGTGCTGCTTTTATAAAGAAAGGATGCTTTTGCTGGCTGTTCTCTCTCTTTGCTCTGTTTTCCCTCTGCGAGCTTCTGCCCAGCTCGTGTGGGGAACCAGCCAAAGTTCCGTGGAGGTGATGGGTCTCGGTCTGCAGCAGGTTGGGTGTTGGGGGCTGAGCCTGCACTGAGGAGTAGAGAGACCCTTTGGAATGAGCCGTTTCAGATGCTCCCCGTGCCAGTGGAGGCTGTGAGCCACAGCAACAATGGGGATGGGGGTCCTGCTGCTTGTGCAGTGTGGGGGTCCCTTCTGCCCCTGCAGCCCAGCTGCTGAGCACGAATTTTTCCAACCCCTCTGATTCCCATTAATCTGGGTGGGAAATCGGGAGAGGCATGGCTTTGGCCTCCGATGGAGACGAGCAACTCTTGTTTCCATGGGCAGTGTTTGCAGGGCTTCAGCCTTTGTGGGGGAGAGGAACGACTGTGTTTTTCTCCATCCCTGCACCAGGTATGATCAGCACCTGAAAGGCTGAGGGTTGGCTTACACACACACTCCTGCCTAAAGGTGCCTGAGTGAGCCGTGCTGCTTTGCAGTTGGAGGTGTCATAAGGCAACAAATTAGGTTATTGGGGAAATACAGCAAGCCTGGGTGCCAGGAATGATGCCTGGCTCCATCTAACCAGTAGTTTGGATTGCACAGACATCCTGGTGGGGCTGAGCACCGTGGCTTGGGGTGTTTTCAGATCCGTTAAAAAGTTGCCAAATTGTGTGTACCTCTCTGTGCTGTTGGTAGTGAGAGCTCCGGTGGGAGGGAAACGGTCCAGGAGCTCTTGGCACACAGCAAAACAGCCCCACCAGCTTGGCTTTGCTGTGGTTTGCACCTCGGCACCAGCAGATCCAGGTCCCCATGCCGGGGTGTGCTCTGGCCATGCCACTGTGGGGTCAGTGGAGCCTGGTTCCTTTTGTCCCCTCTCAGCGTGTGCTGCCGGCCAGGGATATTCCCTGCGGTGTGGCCACCTGCACACAGGTGCTGAGCGGGGCCAGCCCAGCGGGGCTTGCCCCGGGGTCTGCGGGGCCCGTGCTGCACTCACCCTGTCCCAGGCATGGAGGAGCTCTGCCACTCGAGGGGCTGCCACCAAAGGCTGTGGGGACAGAGATGCTGTGGTTCCCAGCTCCCCTCATCGGTGCTGCCAGCTCGGCTCGCATCCCACAGGGCTCTGCCAGGAGCCCGAGGCTGCCGTCTGGGCAGGATCACACCTCTGAGATGCCAGATCTCACACCCCCAGGGGCTTTGCAGCGGGTCCCCATTGGGGTGCACAGTGATGTCCCTGAGCTGGCACTAGGCTCATAGTCCAGCAATAGCCAGAGCCAGGCTCCTGCTCCCCATCCATGGAGAGAACAGACCCAAGGCTTGCAGCAGCTCCTCTTGTAGTGGTCTCCATGCCTGGCTCCACTCTGGGTTGTTTTTCCTGAAGGTTTTGCTGCGCCACTGCTTGGATCGGCCTCTCTTCCCTGACGACACTCCCGGCGAATTTAAGAGCAAATGACTGTGGTGCCAGCGAGCAGAGCGCACCAGAGAGGAGATGGGGAGACCAGTTAGCCAAATGAAATATTAAGATGACCATCTGGATTCCTGTTTTCTCCCACACTTGACAGCTGGTCCCCTGCAAACACCCTGCCCTGGATCTGGCCCCGTGCTTCCCACAGCAGTGGAGACGCTGCCATGGTTTCTAGGCCAACACTGCCCACCTCCCCATCAGTTTTGCTGGCTGATCTCGTGCCCTCGTGAAGTGCCAAGGGGTTCAGCTGCAGCATAGGGGATCCTGTCGGGGACCCCCCCCAGTGTCCATAGCCCAAAGCCATCCCTGTAGGGTGCCCTGAGCGTGGCTAAGGGCTCAATCCTGCATCCTTGTGAGGCAATGATGGGGTTCTCTGGACAGAAAGTGATTTTTTTTTCCCCTTTCCCCATCCCTCACCACCAACTTCCTGCTGGTTCTGCAGATAAAGCCTCTTCCATCTAAATTCCCATCAAGCTCTCCTGGAGGTTTGGAGAGTTAAAGCTCTGCTAAACCCACGGTTCATCCTGGAACAAAAGAGTACATTAATACCTTCCCTCCTGGTCCTGCTGGGGCTGGGGGGGCCATGAAATCCAGCCCCCCAGACAGCTTTGTGCCCAGAGCAGAGCTCTGCCAAAGTAAATGGATTATTGACCAGTTTGCAGTGGGAAAGGAAAAACCAAGGTGATGGGGAAAGGGGCTTTTCCAATTAACCTTTTCCCACACGGGGCCTGGTGAGGCTTTGCCGTGCAGCTGAGGGTGAAGGACTGGGTGGTGTGGGGAGGTTGGGAAAGGCTGGGGCTGACTCAGACATTGCCTTTGCAGGGGAATTGCTCCAGTATATGCAAAATCCCAGTGTGGGATTTGAGGGGGTTTTGTGTCCAGTGTTCTGGGGAGGGATGGGGTCAGGGACAGGGACCACCTACCCTGCCCTGAACCCCTCTGCCAAACCGAGGTGCCCTCAGTCCCTCTCACTGGACCATGGGGATGGTGTTTTGTCTCTTGTGAACTGAAAATGCTTTTTAAATCTCCTGTGTTAAGGTGCCACCAGTCTCTGCCCAGCCTTTGGGGATGGGTATGAACACCACGCTCTGGCCCCAGCCCCAGAGCAGGATCCCCTTTCCTCCCTCTCGGCTGGGCTTTTGTCTGCATCTCTTCCCTGGCCGTGACCTTGGCCCCAGAGCAGGGCTGGGAGCCCTGTCCCACTTGGAAGCCTGACTTCTCCCAGCACTGCTGCGAATTTCATCAGCACCTGTGCCGGGACCTGGGGACATCCAGGCGAGAGATGCTCCAGGGTGTCCCTGGGACCTGGAGCTGATGGGAGTCTGGAGGCTTGCGGGATGATTCTGGGGGTGTTTTAGTTCTCTGCTGCCACACTGCCAGCCACAGTACTGTTGGCATGAGCTGCCCTGTCCCCAGAAACTCAGCTGAAATCCACTTTTGGGCACTCTGGTACTGCAGGCTGTGGGTGCTGGTGTCAGCTCCTGGGGCAGCCGGTGATGCCGAGTGAGCACCGGCAGCGCTGGGGGAAAGGAGGCTCCTGTATCCCTCCCTGCCAGATGGTCTAAGTGGGTCACATCAGGGCAGCGCAGGAGATTTGTGCTTTAACCCTTAATCCCCCGGGATGCACCGTGCACGGAGGGGGAGGGATGTGCTGTTGAAGTGAGATTAAGCCCTGGTTTGCCATTGCGGGTGATCTTGGAGACGAGTCTGGGTGCTGCTGCAGACGTGCTGGGACAAGGGTGACGTGTCCTCCCCGCTGCACTGGGACAAGGCAGGAGCAGCCATGACACTGCAGTGTCAGAGGTCTCAGTACCCCAGCGAGGGCAGAAAGCAGCTGCAGTTCCTCTGTGGCCTTTGCAGTGACTTTTGGCCATCCCAGCCTCTGGCTTCCCAGCCATCTTTTGGTGGCCGCGAGTCCCCAGCGGGCTGGCAGCCCTTAGGCAGGGACGTGGGGTGCGCTGCCGGGGAGGAAGCCCCCGCTGGCAGCCCTGCTGTGCGGATGGCCCCCCACTCCCGTTAATCCTCCCCCTTGTTGGCCGGGCATCTGTTCGCGGGAAGAGGCGGCGGCGGGGCCGGACGCGCCAGCCGCCTGGCTGCCATCTGCTCCCTCCATCCCAACGAGCCCAAGTGCTAATGAGCCCGTGGCCCCTGACCAAGAGGGGGGAGAGGGGCTTGAAAAGAAAAGCGAGGGGGAGAAGAAAAGCCCCTTCCTCTGAGGGCCTGTCAATATCGAGGCTTTTGTCTGCCCCTGCCCTGAAGCTCCAGCTGGACGGCGCTGGGAGCAGGGAGAGCTAATTAGGCAGCTCGGGAACTGCCGGGAGGCTGGGGGCAGCTGAGTGAGGGGAAGAATTGGGGATGCCCGCAGGACCCACTCCCTGCTGCTCGCAGAGCCTTCATCGTCCTCATCGTCCTTCTTCCCCCCGGCCCTGTCCATCTGCCTCTTCTCTGGACTGATGCTGAGCACCATGACCCTGCTGGCCTCCCCACTGGGAAACGCTGTGATTTTGGGGACAGGTAATTTCAGACCCGTAATAGTCCACTTGAGAGCTTTGCTGAGCTCTGCTTGGGGCCCAAACCATGGGTCCAGTTCCCACACTCGCCAGCAAGAACACAGGCACAACCTGGCCCTGCTGCTGAGAGTGAAGTGCCACAGCAGCTGCTTAGGAAACGTGGGATGAGGGTCTCCCTGAATCTGGGATGTGCTGCTACCCCACCTCTGGTGAAGGGGGAGCCTGTGGTGTCCGTGCTGTGCCAGGGGAAGCACCGTATCCGATCTCCTCAGATGAGGGATGAAATCAGGTGGAAGGAAGCAAAAGGGAGGAAAATTCCACTGGCTGGAGGATTGTCTTGTAGAAATATTTGATTTCACCCTTGAACAAAGCTACTGAAGACACTGCCCTGGCTGCCAGGCAGCCCCACATCTGCAGGTGCTGGGAGTGCTGGGTTTGTAAGGGCAGCACTGGTGGGGTCTGGTACCTTGGGGGGTTGTCCTGACTGTGGGGTCCCCTCCCTGGCTCAACAGCATCCCAGCACTCGCATGAGGCTGTTTCATGGAGTGTGGAGAACCAGGCCAGGGCAAAATATGACAGTTTAGGGTCTTGCAGGGCTGGGGTTCATCCTCACCAGGCTCAGGAAACAGCACCAGCTCCAGCCAGCCCCCATCCCTGCTTGTATCCCATCCCTGGAGAGGCAAGACAGCAGGACGCTTGAACCCCATGCACATGTTCACACCCCTCCCACAAAGTCCAGCTAATGAATATTTAGGGCTGTGAGGCCCTAAATAATAAATAGCAGTGATGACCTTGATGACAGGGATTGCTAAGGAGCTTCTGCCCAGCGCCAGGTCCTGTGACTACTCTTGCCTCCTTGCTGTCACCATCTTGCCCCCATCATCTGGGGCAGCCTGTCCTGCTGCAGCTTGTCCCCAGAAAGGGCCTCTGCAGATCCCACTCTCACTGTGTGGGGGGGGTCCCCTCTCTCCCTGGGGTCTCTGGGCTTGGGAGATTTCCCTGGCCTTCTCTGCTGAGCCCCATTCCTACCCCTTCCCACATTTCCATGGCTGGTGGCTGCACCTTCCTATACATCCATTTCTCTATAAAACAGACTTATCAAATGCAAATCCCGCACCACTGAAATGAAATAATTTCATGCGTGACCACCCTTTCCTTTTCTCTCCTTTTTTTTTTCATTTTCTCTTTGTGGGCACTGAAACCTCTTCATCACTGCAAAGCCTGACCTAGGCCAGAAAATCCCACCAATGTTGCAGCTGCAGAGGGTGCCAGGGCTTCTGCCACAGCCCCTGCTCTGGCATGAGCCCCCAGGGGCTCTTTGCTGTTCTGAGACTGGGTCTCTTGTGACCCACAGTTCTTCCCTGTGACCCACACACAGCTCCCACCCCCTTGGGTCCTCCTCTGGCCCCAGATCTCTGGCTGTGTCATCAGCTGGAAAACAGGGCTGGGTTTGATGCCTAGATTGGAGCCCTTTGGCATTCCCAGCAAAGGGCAGAGAGAAAGGCCAAATCCCAGGAGCTAGCTTGTGTTTGCAGCCTTGCTTGATGATTTCATAGGTGTGTGCAAAGGCACAGGGGTTGTGATGCCTGAAATCTGGTGGGAGTGGTGGGTCCCAGCGGCAGAGCATCCTCAACAGGGCTTTGGTGTGGATCTGGCACGTGCTGGGGATGAGTGGGCTGGACCACCACCCCTGGCAGCCTGGCCAGGCATAGTGCCCACCTCTGTGCCACCATCTCCTGGCAAAGGCCATGTGACCCTCTGCAGGACACCGGCTGCTGCAAAAGTGGCTTCTCCATCAGCCACTCGAGCCGAAAGCGCTGACAAACACGGGGAGTTTAAAAATAGCCGTTTTTTTCTCACACGGCAGGAACACTTTCCCTGCCAGCGCAGCGGGGACTGCAGGAAGGGCTTACAAAAAATAATGCAATTGGTGAAAAAAACTCTATTAAAAACTGTACTGGTGTTTGAGGTGGGCTGAAATGAGTCCCTGCTCTGGAGGCAGTGAGGCTGGGGCTCCACTGATGACCCGTTTAACTCTACATGTTTAATTTATGTCTCGTCATTAATGGAAAAAGAAGCAGCTGCTGGCCAGCCCCAGTTGGGGGCATCTCCTCATTCATCCCCGAGTGGGTGCCTGGGTGGGCAGAGGGGACACTGTGGGCACGGTCCTGCTGCCTGTGGGGCTGCTCTTCTCTTTCCTCCCTGGGGCAGGGGAGGCTGTGACTTGCTGGTATGGGCTGTGAGGGCTTTCTGCTGCTGGGTTCCAGAGCTGGGGTCAGGTGCCCATCTTGCATGTGAGTGGTTGAAATGCTCTGAGACACACAGGCAGTGATGAGAAAATGGGTTTCCTCTGCCACTAACATCAAATTCCAGCAGCGCATCATCTTGCTGGAACCTGATGGCACTTTGGCAATGGGCTGGTTGTATTGAACTGATCTCTGTGCCCATGTGTGTTGGAACAGAGTGGGGCAGGAGGCTGGGATTTGAGCTACATTACTGTCAGGATGAAGAATTAGCTACTGCCCAGCAAGAGAAATATTCTTGCATTAAGAGAGATTTCACAGTTAAAGAGCTCCTGCTGCATTAATCTGTGGGTCAGCTAGAGCTGCTGTACAACCCCCTGCCTGCCAAAGCCGTGCAAGTGTAACACCAACCTATAATAGCATGTAAATAGAACAGAACTTATTCTCCACAGCTCCATCAGCTGCAGCCAGCAGAGCAACCCTGCTCTGCCAGAGTGGGTATGGACATGGCTGAGGCCCAGAGGGTGCAGAAGGCAATTTGGGATTTGGGCAGATCTACCCCTGAGGCTGGTGCTTTAACTCAGAGGACTTATGGCCTATAAAGCATTTGCCCTCTTCAAATCCCCCTGCTCCAATCAGAGCCTGGTCAGGGTTGTTATGATGGGGACAAGCAAGACAAGTAGCTTCAGCACTTCTTTCGGAGGGATGGGGTTTTTATTCTCCAGAAAATTCCAAGACTGGCAACTTACAGAAAATAAACAGGATATGTTGGCTGCATCGCCCTCAGGATCCCGGGACATCCCCACATGCAGGGATTCAGTTCTGTCTGGTGGCTGGAGAAGTTGTTGGCATGGTTTTGGACCAGTCCTTGTGCTCACCCAAACACTTCCCACATGTGGGTCAGGAGCCAGTCAAGGTGAAGGATGTTCTTCATATCTTTTGGAGGGGTTTTGGATGTTTTGGTGAGTCCAGGCTGCCAGGGTCCCTGTCTCCATCCCTGCCCTCACCGTGAGCGTGGAGCATCTCTGCACCTGCAGGGGCAGAACTAAAGGCACAACACTGGCAGCACATGCCAGTGGAAGGTTTAGCTCTTGCTATGTGCTGCCTTGTGGCGGTAGTTATTACCCCACTGCCTCAGGAGTTCACCACAATGCTTTTTCCCACCCAGAGCTCCAAATTCCCCATTTCCCTCCAAGAGAGCTCAGATGCTCAAGGGTTCTGGGCACGGGAGCTGTGCCGTGGGGACGGGTGGGTTAATTTTGCTGTGGAGGCTTGTGGTCCAAAGCACTGGCTGCCAACTCTCTGGGCTGTGAATGCCACCCAGGGCACCTCCATCCCTGATTAATGGAAACTGAAAAGCAGGACCCTAAGGACCCATGGCTCCCCTGCCCCCTCCCCACTGCTGGCTGCTGTCGCCAACCCTTGGCCTGCATTGCTGCCAGGTTTGTCCTGCATGGAGCAGAGGACAGCGGGTCTCACCTTGCCTTCCCATGGTGGAAAAGCAGGCACTGGAGCCTGTGGACACAGCCTGTGCAGAGCTGGCACTGGGACTCAGCCACTGCCCTGCTCCCCCTGCTCGCCCTCCCCACCACATCAGTATTGATTTGACCTGAGCTCCCTTTAATGTGCTGTGATTTCTTTCAATTAGGCTTTGAGTGAGGCCTCAGCAACATTCAATAGAACTGGACCAGTGCCTGGACCAGCACGGCTCAGAGGGAGATGTTTGCAGATGCTCCCCCATCCCCAACAAGAGCATCCCTCCATGCCCTATTTTTCCCATGTCCCATGAGGATAATCCCACTGCTTAAAGGCTGCTCCTTGTCCCCTCTGCATTTCCTAGCTCTTTGCATCCACTGGACTGGTGGCTTTGCCAAAGGACAGATTTCAGGGTGCTTCTTGCTCTGTGCAGGAGCAGCCCCACTGCAAACAGGAACTGAACCGACCCTGAGAACTCCTCATCTTCACATCCCCAGCTAAGCTTTCCCCTTTCTCCTTGGTGGCTGTCATCTCCTCAGGGATGTACTTAGCCAAGTCAGGGCTTGGTGTCACATTGTTTCCGGCAAGCTAATGGGCAGGGTGCTTGTTTCCAGAGATTGTGTGGAGCAGAAATCCCTGCCCTTCATCTCCAGCTGCAATTACCGAAGTCAAGTTGATGCAGTTGATGGTAATAGGATGGTAACACTGTCTGAATTTGTATTTAATGCTGATTCCAAGGGTCTATAATCTTCATCAGCACCACATGACTTTTTATAGAACAGAAAAATGTGAGAGCGGTTAATGAGCTGTAATTCTGGAGAGCTTCTGCCTTGATTGGGACTAATTATTTTCTTTATAAAAATAATTAACCATCCACACAACCTATAGAGTGAAAGGCATGTGGCATTAATTAAACCATGTGGTATCTTCACTGCACCTTTATCTCCTGTTTCCCAGCACATTCCAAATAGACAGTCACACACTGCGGAAAGCCAGGCTGGGCACAAGCTGCCATCGTGTGAGGGCTTGTGCTGGGCACAAAGGGGAAGCTGTGGGTGAGGGGGCTGCATCCAGATCCCAAATCCACAGCCTCTTGGCCCTGCATGTACTGTAAAACTCCTCGTTTGGGTAGGAAAGGCTGGTTTAGGGAGGACAAGGTGATGGTGCTCATGTGTGGGCTGTCTGTGAGGGTACAGAGGGGATACTGGGGATGTCAGTAGAGCAGCCAGCGGGACTCTGACAGGGCACAGGGGTCTGTGCTGTGTGCTGTCATTTGCTGTGGGGCATCAGGATATCCCAGAATGGAGGTGGTCACTTTGTATGGGCCAAACCTTGGTTCTCCAGCACTCTGAGATCTCGGAATGAGCGCTGGGTGAATGTGCCCCAGCACCGGGGCTGTGCGTGCTTAGACACACACATAATACATAATTGTTAACAAAACTAATTCCTCTTTTTCCTGGAGGTATTCTGAGAACTAATGAATGTATTTGCATAATCTTGATTTTGTTTATGAATAATTCTGGATTATCCAAATGTGAATAACACCAGGGCTTTGCCACTCTAGATTGCCTTTCAGCTGAGGATAGCAAAGCATTTTACAAATATTAGTTCAGCCTCACAAATCCCAGCAAGCAATAAAATTATTATTGCACCCAATTAAAGATGGATGGGATGGAAACTGAAATGATTCTCTGCAACCCCTCCTGGCTGGGTCTGCCATGGGGACCCACCTGCCTCTTCCAAATCTTCCCCCTAGGAAGTAGGAAGCCGAAAAATATCCCCCCCCTTTCTTTTTTTTGGGATGATTAAAACAATGTTCAGAGTTGCAGGGTGGTGTGGATGGCTGGGGACAAGACCTGAGAGCAGACAGGAGATTTCTTGTTGGCTCTGACTCCCACACAGCACTGAGCACCCCACAGCCCTCTGTGTGCCAGGGATGGCACAGCCATACCAACCTTTTCCTCCTTGGAGCACAGTGGGAGGAGAAAAGCCCCTGTCGTCTTCCCTTCCAGAAACTCTTTTTAACTCAAAACCTCATCACCGGTCATTTCTGGGCAGGCAGCATGACCACTGAGGTGTATCCCACAGGACCAGAGGGTGTTACAGGGAAAGAGGATTGGAGTCAAACCAAATCCTCCCAAACACGAAGCTGCAATTTGGGAGCTTCCCAGCTCACCTGACACTGCACATACTGGGAGGCAAAGGGCCATTCTGGCCATTAAAAGCCCATGAGGCTCGGGGTTTAAAGCAGTGAAGTGGGGGTTTAAAGTGAGGGTGAGGGTTTAAAGCCCACTTTCCACATCCCTTGCTGGGCTGGGAATGTTGCAGGCTCATGGCTCAGCTGCAGAAATCTGTTGGTTAATTCCTTTCCATGGGAGCTAATTGCTGCCCATGCTTCCCTGCGTGGGGTCATCTGCTCCTCACGGTGTCACAGAGCCCTCCTGGCCCCAGGTGGCCCTGGCAGTGCAGCCCAGGGAGATGGATGTTCAGGAGACAAGTCCCAAACAGGACAATGTCCAGGGAATCCCTCCTCACCAGACCCTGCCCAGGTGATGCCCTGGCTGGAGACACCCATTTGGCACCCAGCCTGGGGACATCTATTTGGATGTACCTGTGGGTCTGTCCTGGGGGGGCTGAGCATTTTATAACCTTGGAGTCATTTCAATCTGAGTCCTTAGGATCACTGTTCCGTAGCCACAGGCTACTGAGCACCATGCCTGTGCTCTGGCACATGGGGTGGCTCAGGGGCTGGTTTATAAACAACGTGAGGTGACCTGAGTGTCCCTGCCCCCAGGATGGATGGATGGATGGATGGGGCAGCAATCAACCAGAGTAATTCCCAGGACAGCTCTGCAGACAGGTGGCAGCTGCATGAACAGGTTGTGGTTTTGGAGTTATCTGAGTGTTGAGACCTCCAGTGTGTTCTCCCCTTTTTCCAGTGACAATTCAAAGGATGAAAACTGAGGGAGAGGAGGAAAAACTTTATGTGAGTGGCAAACGCAGCATTGCTGCTCCAAGTGGATCTTCTCCAGCCGCCTTCTTCTTGCTGCTTCCAAGGTGCCTCATTACTAATTCATTTTTAAAGTGATCTCTCAGTGCTCCCAGGAGCTCTGGGTAACTCTGTGCTTACAATTCCCTATTTGATTAAAATTTAACGAGTTGTTATTGGCAAATACACTATTTCACTGCTGGCTGCCGTGCCAAATAGCATGGGGTTTGGACAGTGGGGGGAACGGGCACATCTGATGGTCCCTGGAGCAGGGGCTGGCCCTGTGCAGCCCCTTGGGCTGACCACATTGCAGGCAGTGCCAAAGTCCTTCTTTTCTAGGACATCCATGGGTTCATTTCTTTGTTAAACACTTTCTAAAGCGTTAAGCATCATCCACTGGTGCTCCTCAGCTTCTGGCTCCCTGTGCTGTGTTGGGAAATGCCCAGCCACAGCCACTGGGCTCCCTCTCAGCTCCTTGTCCTGATCTTTGCCCAGCTTGGTTTTGCCCTGTGCTGCTTGTGGGCAAGGGTTTAATGGGAAATGTGAGCTCAGATCCGGACTTTTCCTAATCACAAGCTCTGCAAGGGCTGTGTCAGGTTGCCCCCGTGCCTGGCTGTCAGCTCACCCCCTTCATGTCTGCTCCAGGCTGACTGGGGCTGATTGCAAGGAAAGGATCTGGGAGTGCTGTTTGAGGCCAGCCTGGGACGAGAGTGGCTGTGGGGCTATAGTGGGGTTTAGCATAAGCTCTCAGTCCCAGTCCTCTGGGTCACTCAGGAGCCTGGAGTCCCCCAAAGCATGGATCATGGAACGATGGCAGCATGGCCACGTCAGCGCTTTCGTCTGCATTTGTGGGCACCTGGAACAGCCAAGGCTCCTTTCTTCGTATTTCCTGATTGAGGAGAAAACTGGCCTCTGTACGGACATGGGAACCCGCAGGGTATTTGTCAAAGGAGGAGGATCTGAGGACAGGAAAGGCACTGGATTGTCCCCCTGAGAGCAAGCCTGGCCCGGCAGCGTGCAGGTGCTGACGGGCAGGAAGCTCCGCAGGGACCTCCGAGCCGGCAGCGTGGGAGGCACAAGATGCCGTAGAAACCGTTCGAGATGGGGCAGCAGTCCAGGTTTTCTTTAGAAACAATGTTACCATGTGCCATATTCCTCAGATTTCTCTCTGTCGTCGCTGGCACAGAGCCAGCAGAGCCATCCTGGGTTGCTGGCAGCGAGGGAAAGGGACACCGAGCCCTGCAAGGCGCTCAGGAAGGAAGGGGGACAGGGGATGGGGCTCTCGGTGCCCCTGGGGAGGATGAGACCGAACCGTGGGGAGCAGGGAGAGGCTATGCTCACCCTCCTGCCTGACCCTGCCTAAGAAGGATGATTCACAGAGGCACCACTTTCCCCCGTGGAGTTTTCCCTCTGCAGGGATTGTCCATCCCATGCTGCACAGCAGGAGCCGCCGCCGCTGCCAGCTGGTGCCCAGGACGGAGCCCTCCCCGTGGGCTGCCACCTCACAGCATCCCCCGGAGCATCTGGCACTGATCCTGCGCTGCCACCGGGGCCTCTTCCAGCAGGGAAGCTCCTCTGTTCTGATCCGACCATGCATAGTAAATCAACTGCTGGAAAAGAAAGAGCCAAGCTGCTTTTTTGGTCCGGGATGTGCTGAGAGCGGTCGTTAAATCTTTCTGGAGTCCCAGAAGGAAAAGGAGCTGCATCCAGGCTTGTGCCAGGGCACAGGGTTCCCGGGAGCAGGAGGGGGAGGAGAGTCACGACTGGCAAAAATCTGATGAAAAATGTATAGTACAGAATTGTATTTCTCTTCTGTATTTGAACTGCCTCGAGAAACCCACGTGCCTTTCTGCAGCTGGTGCCTCTGCTGCACAGAAAAAAATAGCGGGGAGAAGATTAAAATTGAACTGGCTTGGAGTCTGTGTAATCAAGGAAAATATCTCGGTGATTTGCTATTATAATTTTCAATAACAAACTGCAGGGCTCCTGCTGCACTAATAATAACGGGTTGAATGAGGTGGAGGAAGAACCTGCCATGGGGTATTTGTATGTGTGTGTGCACTTGTGGGAAGCACTTACAATATTCCCCATCTCCTAATTTTGAAGAGGTATTTTTAGTGCGTATTTCAAAGAGCTTTACATAAACACATCTGCTGGAGTTTTTGCTGGGAAATGTCTTTACAACACTGTTTTCTGTCCCCTCCCTCTCAGGGGACAAGGGAATGGTCTGACCATTTTCTTTTTCAATCAGATGAGCAAAGCCAGAGAGCAAGAGAGAAAATCACAGGCTCATTTTGCCGGTGCCAAAAGACTTCTCAGCCCAAAGGGTGGATTTTAGAAACACTTTGAGCCGCCCTCACTAGAACCCAGGGCAGAAGCACACGTGATATGGCTGTGACATAGAGTGCAGGGATGTGGGAAAGCGGGGATCCTGGCCCACCACTGCCCTCTTCTGCACAGCCAAAACCTCCAGGTGAGGGAAGGAGAGGAAAGATGGAGTATTCCATCACCTGTCCGTGCACTTTTTGCCTGTTACTCAGGAGAAGTGGCGAGAACATCCCTGGTGCAAGTGGCTGCAGGCACAGGAGTTTCTCCAACCTCCCCTCAGGATGCCTGTGTCCTGATGTTCCCAGTTCCAAGCAAGATAGCCATCCTTCATAAATTAATGCCAGTGAAACATTCATAGCTTTTAGGCTCATCAGAGATGTTTTAGCCTTTTTCGTTTGGGGCTCCAGTCAGCTGAAGCTGCTCCTGCTTTTTCACTGGGGAGTGTAGACATGATGGGAAGATGGAGCAAGCCAGGGCTGAAGCAGGGAACGTAGTAAAGTTTTTGTATTAGCTATCCCAAATCCTCTGACCTTGGAAGGGCTGCCAGTGCAAGTCTGCCAAGTGCAGTCAGTGCCCAGGGCCTCTGAAGTGCTTGTGCATCCAGCACCCAACCCAGCTGCATGTGCAAAGGAAAATAAAGGATAAAAAACCAAAAAAACAGCTTGGTTAGCATGATCCAGCCCCAGTTTGCTTACACTGCTGCTTGCAGGGCAGCTAGGAAGGGCAGAGGGGCTGCACAAGGCCACCAAGGCTGGAACTGCTGGGGCATATCCTGGAGCAGAGTGGACACCTCCTCCTGGAGTGGAGGTGAGGGACACTGCAGCTGAGTGGGGAGATGGTCTGGTGCCAGGGTCCGGTAGCTGAAAGGCCACTAGGAAAACAATTTTCCTGCTTTTGGCTCCTCCTGAGATGAGTTACTGTGGGGAAAAGGCTGATTGATGAAAGCTTTGTGGCAGGAGACTGCTGCGGGGCTCGGGCAGCTGGGCTGGGACATGGGAGCCTGTGGGCAGGGGAGGGCAGTGCCTGGCCCCGGCAGCCCTGGGATGGCAGCACACAGGGAATGTCAAGGACACACCAAACCCGCACTGACTGCTATCACTGCGAGGCCGGCGGGGACGGGTGTCACTGGGCTCAGCTCTCGGAGCAGTGTGTGTCACCAAGTGCCGCATTTTATGGCCTGATGCGATGGCATTTGGCCATGGCTTAGAGCATGGCAGCTCAGGATGGAGGAATGGGCATGGTTTGGGAGTTTGCTCCCTGAGGCAGCAAACATCTTATGCCTTTGTCCCGTCCTCTGTGGACAGTGCCAGGATCTGTCTGTGGGCAGCAAGGGCAGTGCTTAACTGGTCTCCGTGGTATCCCCACAAACTGGGGGTGACATCCCTTCCCCAGGGAAGGGAGGCAGAATGGGTTGGCCTCAGGGATTCTGCAGGGCACTGCCAGCACCAAAGAACCGCCTATCCCTTCTCCTCCATGTGGCCATAGTGGTTTATGGTGGTTTAAGCCCCCCCTTCAAATAAGAAATATTTGGGTTCCTTCCCACCAGTGACCTTTGTATTAGGGTAGGCAACAGATAATTTCCCTCTGCTGCCAACATGTTCTGTTAGAGAAGGAATACATGTGAGAGCCCAAATCTGACACCACAATGCAGAGGTGGGCAAGCTGGGCTGTGAGGGGCTTGTGCTGGTGGAGAGTTGAGGGCCCTATGTGCCTGCTGCTTCTCTTCCAGCCACTGCAGCACTGGCAAAAATTGCCATGAGCCCAAAAAACCCCTCCTGGACCAGAGACTGCTGGGATGGGAAGGGACAGGATGAGTCAACTGTGGTGGGCAGTTGCACAGGGCATGTTCTGCACTGAGCTGGTGGCAGGCAGCCCACAGGTCCCTTACTGTGGGGGGTCTCCCATCAGGAGCAGCTGTGCTGCTTCTGGACAGGTCTGATGGATAGGCTGGATTTCTGCATGGGAGAAAGAAGGGAAAAAGAAAAATGAGTGCAAGTGATCGAATTGCCGAGTGGAAATGGAGAAATGGAGAAACTTGGAGGGCAGGTGGGATGGGTGGGCAGCTGCCTTGTCCTGGTCTGACTGCCTGTCTCCAGGAGTGCATCCTTAGGGTCAAACATGCAACCAAATACACTGGGGAGAGAGGCTGTGGTCCTCACTAGGAGTGCTGGAGCAGTATTGCCCGCCAGCAGGGCATCCTTCCTGCCTCCTCTTCTTCCTGCCTCTTCTGGCACATCCCCTGAGCTGCATGAGTCCCATGCTTCCAGCAGTATCCTGATGAGCATCCTTGCTGCTCTCTTGGGGCCAGCTCCAGCAAAAACACCCACAGAGGCTTTTTCTTTCCTGCTGCAGGCACAAGCAGCAGGGAAGATGTGATAATCCCTCCTTTGAGGCCACAGAGATAGTTCACACCAAACTGCATCACTTTTATATCAGTCATGAAAGACACAAAAGACAATAAGAAAAGAAAATGTTTTTATATATATATGTGTGTGTGTATATATATATATTTTTTTTTTTTTTTTTTTTTTTTCCCAAACAAGTTTTTGGGGGGTCCCCCCCCGGGGG